>SJYX01000600.1:15428-47622 GCA_006410675.1 Oreotragus oreotragus | reverse complement strand
GCAGTAGTAGATATAATGGTCATCTGAGTTAAATTCACCCATTCCAGTCCATTTTAGTTCGCTGATTCCTAGAATGTCGACATTCACTCTTGCCATCTCTTGTTTGACCACTTCCAATTTGCCTTGATTCATGGACCTGACATTCCAGGTTCCTATGCAATATTGCTCTTTAGAGCATCGGACCTTGCTTCTATCCCCAGTCACATGCACAGATCATTTTGATAGTTCAAATCCTGACTTACCACTCACCTGGTGTGTGACCATGAACAAGGTGCTTGACTTCTCAGCTCAGTTTCTTTCTCTCTAGCCTCAACCACCAAAGGCAAGATGGGAGTGATTACAACAATGGACAGGAGAGTCAGAATAGGCCGACTCACCCAGACCTATGGGCTGACTCCGTTAGGACTTCCACAGCAAACCACCACAGACTGGGTGGCCTGCACAACAGAAAGCTATCTTCCTCCATCCCACAGCTTGGAAGTCTACAGTCAGAGTTTTGATAGGTATGGTTTCTCCTGAGGCCTCTCTCCTTTACTGGCAGATACTTTCTCTCTCTGTGTGCACGCGCATGTCTGGCACCTTGCCTTCTTCTCTGACATCAATCATACCAGATCAGGGTCCCCACACCTATGACTTCATTTAACTTTAATGACCTCTTTAACGGCCTCATTTCCAAATTTAGTCACACTGGGGGTTGGGGCTTTGACATACTGATTTTGGAGGAATAAAATTCAGTCCAAAAGAGAAACTAATAGTGCCTACATCATAGGATTGCTAGGAGGATTAGGTGAGTTAATATTTGAAAAGTATTTAGAACAGTGGCTGCCATAAAGGAAAGCCATGCAAATGTTCATTAAGTTATATGGGGGGAAAATTAAAGACTTTTAAAATCTGATTAATATGGTAGGACTTTACTTTAGAAATGCTATTACCACTCAAGCCCCCATGTGATGGCATGAACAGTTTGTTTTAAAGGTCAGATTTGCCTGATCAGGTTTGGAAGACAGAAAGCAGGAGGAGGAGATGCAAAATCCTTAAGAATGATTCTTCTTTTAAGTTGACTCAGTAAAATCAATGTGACTTGCATCACCAGCTTGAGGTATAATTAAGATAGTATATCTTTTGCATATTCAAATTAATCAGTCAATCCCCCACAGGACCAATTTCAAAGGAAGTTCAGAGACTACATCTTGAAACTTCTCCCTTAACCAAGTTGTCAAGAACCATGGACCAGGGACGCTTACACAAGTCCAAAGGGATCATCTCTGTTTCCCAGTCCCTCATCTTTAGCAGAAGAACAGGAGGCGGCAGTAGGAGAGATGGAGGGAGGGAAAGAGAAAAACTAGAGGAGGAGGAAGAGAAGGCATTGAGCTGGCTGACCAGTTTCAGACTAGCCACAATATTCAATTGTCATTTCTGCTGTTCCATGTAAATCCACCGCACTTGACTGATCTGGTCCAGTGCATTCATCTGAGCCTTTGTAATGATAACTACCCTCCCCAGTGATGCACCACGAAATGCAGAGGTTCACTGAAGTCATAGATCTCCTTTGACCCTTCTGTCTAAGTCACTGTTCTCACAATGTCCTCTTATGACAGAGCTGCCTTTTAGGCCCAGAATGTTATGGAATGAATCTTCATGATTTCCTACAATTCACTCGTCAAATATCTGCCTTCCTTTGGGACAAATGTTCCTTTGAGGACACAGGTGAACTTGTTTGAAATCCTCTCAGTCTCTCTGACGTTAAAATAATGAAAATGATATTAAATGAAAATCGCTTCGTTGTGTCCGAATCTTTGCGACCCCATGGACTTTACGGTCCATGGAATTCTCCAGGCCAGAATACTGGAGTGGGTAGCCTTTCCTTTCTACAGGGGATCTTCCCAACCCAGGGATCAAATCCAGGTCTCCCGCATTGCAGGCATATTCTTTTCCAGATGAGCCACCTATAATAAGGTGGTCTCAAGTGCATTGGGAACATCCTATGTCCTCCTAGAAGTTCTTGACAATGCAAACTTACTCTATTTTTCTCCATGCTTACATAGCAAAAGAAATATGAAGAAACCTTTTGCTGCTAAGTCACTTCAGTCGTGTCCGACTCTGTGTGATCCCATAGATGGCAGCCCACCAGGCTCCCCCATCCCTGGGATTCTCCAGACAAGAATACTGGAGTGGGTTGCCATTTCCTTCTCCAATGCATGAAAAAGAAAAGTCAAAGTGAAGTTGCTCAGTCTGTCCGACTGTTAGCGACCCCATGGACTGCAGCCCACCAGGCTCCTCCGTCCATTGGATTTCCAGGCAAGAGTACTGGGGTGGGGTGCCATTGCCTTCCCCGGAAGAAATCTTTTAAGGAGTCACAAAATATTCATATATATTTTTTCCCTGTCCCTGAGTCAATGGGATCCGACTTCTTCCATCTGAATAGTAAATAACCTTCAAGAAATTCTTAGAATTAAGAAAGTGTGGTCCAAATTGACCCCTTGAGGTCACCTAAAGGAAAAGTGGCATGCATCTTTTTTCACCAATCAAGAAACAAAAAATTGTTTTGCCAGGTATCCCTCATACATCTATATAAAAAAATAAAATAATGTAAAATAAAAATACAGCCCATAATCACGAGATACTATGAGAAAATGTGAAACTGAGTTGAAAGGTATAATACAGTAGATAACTGCACCATTTAGCACAGGAATGCTAAATGGCATTAATGCTAATTGGCTCTCCTGCTATATAAAGTACCTCTCTCCTGATTAGTACTTGATTAAACAACAGCAAAAATAACCTCTTAGAAATAACAACAGCTTTCTGGATTCCATTCTTCTTAGCAAGATAATGAGCATAGCACATTGTCTAGATGTTTTTAATTGGGTGAATATCAGACAGACAATGTTTTTCTATCATTGATGCCTTGTATGCTAAGAATTCCACTACATCCTAGCATTACCACATAAAAATTTCCTTGTATTTGCCACAAACACTGTTAACCTTGGTAACAGTGCCCTACATTTTGTTCAAGTATTTATTCCTTCTAGATGCAGCCTGTGGGACTCTCCAAGTGGCTCAGCGGTAAAGAAACTGCCTGCTATTGCAGTAAACCCAAGAGGAGAGGGTTTGATCCCAGGTCAGGAAGATCCTCTGGAGGAGGAAATGGCAGTATTCTCACCTGAAAAATCCCATGGACAAAGAAGCCTGGCAAGCTACAGTCCATAGGGTCACAAAGGGTCAGCAAGGACTGAGCAGGCATATATGAATGTGTTCAGAAGCAACTGGCTCTCCAGGCCCACATCCAAAGAAGAAGACTTGTACTGTAGGTCTAAACTAATTCTATTACCCTGGTCACACTGATGGACTCAAGGATGGGTCCGTGGCTCAATATCAACTTACGAGAACCAAGCGTTTGCTCTGCTCTCGAAGGCAGAAGGTCTCTTTCCTGTTTCGTAAGTAAATGCCACTAAAAACCCTGCCGTAAAATGGAGCCAACCCAGAGTAAGTAGAACTAGTAATAAATCCTAGTCATAACAGATCCAGAAGGCTCAATTAATGAAACAATGAGCTTCCTTTTTGGTTGAGTTATTTCAGTTTGGGATTTCTAGTCCTCTCTATCAAAAAAACCTTATCTGATACACATGAATTAATTAACATTAACAGGAGATGGTAGAAGGGGAAGTGTAGGGAAATACATTTTTTCTCTTTTCTTTAAATTTTTGCCTCTTACAACCACTGTAACAGAAAGTACAGTTTAATTGGAAATAAAACGATGTCTAACATAGTTCTAAGAATAATCATCTAAGGCTAACTGCCTGGACAGTCTTGATGTCCGATAAATTGGCTCTCCTGCTATATAAAGTACCTCTCTCCTGATTAGTACTTGATTAAACAACAGCAAAAATAACCTCTTAGAAATAACAACAGCTTTCTGGATTCCATTCTTCTTAGCAAGATAATGAGCACAGCACATTGTCTAGATGTTTTTAATTGGGTGACTATCAGACAGACAATGTTTTTCTATCATTGATGCCTTTCATTGCTTGTTAGAATTACCACATAAAATTTTCCTTGTCTTTGTCACAAACACATTCCTACACATAAAGTTAGCAGCTATAACTTCACTATCTATATATTAAATTTTTCTTTAATGAGAGTATCCACTTGAAGTCATGGAGCACCTAACCCGGTTGAAAGACTTTACTTTTGACCATGGTTTGTTCTTTTCAAAAAAAAAAAATTCTTTTTTTAAAGAGGAAAATTGGAGTAGAATTTTGTTTCACCACTAAGCAGTTACTGATTACCTACTCCATGTAGTTCTGTAAGAAAAGAAAAATGAAATTCAGAATGTGGCCTCCGCCCTCCAGAAGTTCATAAGCTGGTTTTAGTAACAAAAAGGACAGAGAGAAAAATTTACTCATTAAAATACAAAAATACAGAATCATTAAGTGATGTGAAAATAGTTGGTAAAGGGGCTGTTAGTAAGTATCTGTGGCCTCATCAGAGAGAAACAGGATAAAAGGGAGGGGCTCTTTAAACATTCATCAGTCAATACCTGGAGGCTCACATAGTCCCCCAAATGGATGACTTTTATCATTCGTCTATTCAAGAAATGATTCTATACATTCTAAGCATTAGATGCTGTATTAGGTGCTCCTCTTGGTCCTTCTTACTTTAGTCTTGCTTTGGATGCACACAGTTGGGCAGAATCATTATCCTTGGTTCATGACACTATCACTGTTCCGTTCACAGACCACAGCTGGGCTGTCTCCAGGGATGGAGACGGCTGTTATAGACACCTGTTCACATACATACATGACGGGGTAGAAATGCTGAGTCAAGTGGTTTACAAAAGCTCTAGTTCACAAGATAACACCAAATTATAGTCTAAAGCAATTGAACCTATTTATATTCCTACCAGCAATGAATAAGAAATTCAGTTATCTACACCCACACCAATAACTTGGTATATTGCTAGACTGTTTTATTTTTTCCAGCCTGTTGTATGTAAAAATGGTATTTCATTGTGCTCTTATTTCCCTAATTCATTTTAGGCTGAGCACCTTTTCATATATTCCGCAGTAATATACTCATTCTTTCTCTATCTTTGACTCTGTTAATTTTCTTAACATTATAGGTACAGATACAGAAATAGATAATAAAATAGCAAATACAAGATTCTAGCAATTCAACCGGGGAAGGCAATGGCACCCCACCCCAGTACTCTTGCCTGGAAAATCCAATGGACGGAGTAGCCTGGTGGCTGCAGTCCGTGGGGTCGCTAACAGTCAGACAGACTGAGCGACTTCACTTTCACTTTTCTCTTTCATGCATTGGAGAAGGGAATGGCAACCCACTCCAGTATTCTTGTCTGGAGAATCCCAGGGATGGGGGAGCCTGGTGGGCTGCCATCTATGGGGTCACACAGAGTCGGACACGACTGAAGTGACTTAGCAGCAGCAGCAGCAGCAATTCAACAAAATACAAAGGATCACTTAAGAGATCAGATCTCTCATACTATTTGATTCTTGGGGGATGTTGAGAGAAAATATGCGCTTCTTGTGAGAGAAAAGATGTGCTTTGCCATAGTAATTAAAGGAAATATTAACTCCCGACTACTATTTACCTTACATAACATCAGGCAGGTTTTGCATCAAAATTCCTCAGTTTCTAGCCTTTCTCACCCATCATCTCACTCCCACAGAATTCCAATCAAATCAAAAGAAAAGAATGCGGACAAGAAAGGTCCCTTTTACACAGAATAATTCTGAGTGAGCTGAGACCAAGACCTTTTCAAACTGGATATCTCATGAGTTCTCGTCATGGTCTGAAGACTAGCTGACTGGCCAGGAAGACAGAACCCTCAGGTCACCCGGAGCCACCCCTGATGACCACAGGCAGATGTCCTGTACTGTGAGACCACAGAAAATCCATTCAAACAAAAGTTGAGCTGGAATATACATTAAATTCAAGGGAAAGAGATAATTGCTTTGAGCACGTGCCAGATTACCAACTACACGAGTACTCTCACATCCTTTTTTCCCAAACAGGAAAGATAGAGAGAGATGAATGCACAAAACCATTTGCTTTACCAGGCGCTTGACACTCACTGAAGAGCGTGATGAAAACCTGGTGACGTTATACAGCTATAAAGACAAACTGAAAATAATTGAACCAGATAACCTTTTCAGCTTTTAAAAGGTAGAAAGAAAAATTTATATATTCAAGACATATTCAGAAGTTCTAAATTTTTAAAGGCCATAGTTCCCCCCCCCACCACCACCAAATGAAAATGAGAAATTACAAAATTTCAGAATCCAGAGTTTCTAAGTAAACATAAGGGGTAGGAGAAGACTCAACTATAATGATCTTCATGTGCATTCACAGACTGTTCTCTTAATCCCTTCAGACTGCTATGACAAAATGTGATGGACTGGGTAACTTAAAAATCATAGAAATTTCTTTCTTCTAGTTTTGCAGGCTAGAAGGTGCCAGCATGATTGTGTTATGGTGAAGGCCTGCCTCCTAGTTCATAGCCTGTGTCCTCACATAGCGGGAGAGGGAGGGATCTCTCTGGAGCCACTTTCATAAGGCGCTGAGCCCACTAATGAGGACTCCGCCATCATGGCTTAAGCACTTCTCAAAGGCCCCACCTGTTAATACCAGCACACTGGGCATTAGGATTGCAACACAGAAATACGAGACATTCATCTATAGCAACTGTATCCCTAGCATATTTTCTTCCTCAACATTCCAGTGCATTCAGAATACACTGGTATTTAAACTTGCATTTTAACCAGTGGACAAATTGAGACAAAGAGAAATGAGGCAACTTTCTTTTAAAAAAAAAAATTATTTTAATTGGAGGATAGTTACTTTACAGTACTGTGGTGGTTTTAGAAAGGAGGAAATTTTCTGAAAGCTTCGAAAGGGTAGGCCTTGCCAACAGACCAAAAAGTTCCATCTCCTAAGTCCTCCTATGGCCTGCAACTGGGCAAACCACCTTCTGCTCTTCTTATGGAAACAGGTTAAAAAACATGTGCAATTCCAGGATCGCACTGGTTTAATGCTTCTTTTTAAGAAAGTTTATTTAAACATGCCATGTGATCGACTATTTTAATTCTGTGTGTATGTAATGAATCTGTGGAAAGCTCATGAAACAAGTTACCAGCCACCTCAACTCTTTTGTGTGCCCTCATAAAAATTCCTAGATGTCACAATTGTCACATCTACTTGCTAAACTGGAGAAATTCTTGAACCACAGTAAGCAGATGCTCGAACAGATGGAAAATTTCTTTTTGGGCTGAGAAAAAGAAATTTCCAATTAAGAAATGCCTGGACACTATTTTATCTCCCTTCTAGTTGACTGAACTATGAGATTTCCTTATGTTACAGTTTAGAATTTAAAAAAAAACACTTTCCATTTCCCTCAATATTCTTTATTTCTTCATGTACCCATAAACATTAGCTTAAAATATGCTCATTTTTATGTTTCCTTATAAACTTGCCATGGTGCTTTTAAAAATGGAAAATTGATGAACTACTTTCATGTAATATTTATATTCAACACCTTTATTCCTACCCATCTCATGTTTAGTTTGCCTCTTTCATTTCTTCTCCATTCACTTACAACTTTAAACAGTATCTGTTCTGTGCTGAACACTCATTTCTTCACTGTTTTATCCCCTACATACCCCAAAAGAAGAACCAAAAATGAAAAATAAAATAAGTTCCTTTGCACAGGGATGGAAGCAGATGTGGGATATCACCCAGCCCCCACGTGCAACCCCACCCAACATTTATCCTCCTTAGTATCTCTCTAGGGAAAAGGTGAGTTGGCTCACTCCAGAACCAGCCACCTGGCAGCTGCTTCTCTGGCAGGCATTCACCCCACGCCCTGACTTTTCTTCTGAGCTTTTGCCATGCTTCTCTGCTGCTACCACCCCACGTTCTTCACTCCCCAGATTACGACTAAGCTCAGGGACACACAGCATTGCCGCCATGGAAGGTCTGTGGCCACAGAGGGAGATGTACAGCAGCTTGCAGCTGCTGGCGGTATCTTGGGATAAACTATCAGTCCTAGTCTTTAAATGTCCTCAGCCATTTAAACACTTAATTTTTTGGCGCAGTTATAATTTCACAGCAAAATTAAGCAGAAAGTACAGAGGGTTCCCACATACCCCCTACCCCCACCAGCAATATCCAGGCACCACAGGGGGATAAAATTGTTAAAACTGATGAACCTAAATCGACACATCAGTATCTACCCCCAAATCCGTAGTGTTTATTAGTGTTCACTCTTGGTGTTGCATATTATATAAATGTTGACAAATATGTAATGACACATATCCACCACTATAGTATCACACAGAATAATTTCACTGCACTAAAAGTCCTGTGTACTCTGCCTGTTTCTCCTTCCCTTCCCTTAACCCCCAGCAACGCTGATTGTGGTCTCCATAGGTGTGCCTTTTCCAGAATGTCGTATAGCTGGAATTATACAGCACGTAGCCTTTTCAGTTTGGTTTCTTTCAGTCAGTGATGCGAATTCAAGGTCTTTCCATGTCATTTCATGACTTGATAGTTTATTTCTTTTTAGTTACTGAGTGACAACACATTCTCTGGAGGTACCACAGTTTATTCATTCCTTCACCTACGGAAGGACACCTTGATTGCTTCCAGGTTGGGGTCATTATGAATAAAGATGCTATAAACATCCCTGAACAGGTTCTCTATAGACATAAGTTTTCCATTCTTTAGTAAATTCCAAGGAACACAACTGCTAGCTCAGATGGTAAGAGTGTTTAGCTTTGTAAAAAACAGTCAAACCATCTTTCAAAGTGGCTGTACTATTGGGTTATCAATAAGGTCATTCAGGTTTTTCATAAAACGTAACAGAAAAACCCAAACAAACTTTTAACCAACCCAGTATTTTGCATTCCACTAGCAATGAATGAAAGTTTCTGTTGCTCTTTATCCTCCCCAGGTTTCGATGTTGTCAATGCTTGGGATTGTGACCATTCTAACATCTTATTCTTCTTTAATTTGCAATTTCCCAATGACATATGATATGTAACATCTTTTTATTCTCTTGACATTGTCCTTCATAGAGTAGGATTTTAGTTTTAACGAAGGCCAGTTTATCAAGTATGTTTTTCATGGATGGTACCTTGATGTTATATTTAAAGTCACTGTCATGCCCCAGGTCATTTAGACTTCTTTCCTATGTTATTTTCTAGTTTTACCTTTTACATTTAGGTCAAGGATCTGTTCTGAGTCAGTTTTGGTGAGTGTGTAAGAAAGACTTGGGTCTAAATTTACTTTTTTGCCTGTGGATGTCTAATTGTTCCAGCACCCTCTCATTTTTTCTGTAATTAACTTTCCATATCCCCTGAGCTCCTCAAATTCCAGTTTACTTTTTATTGGGAAATAATGTTCCTATTCTTCATCTTCTCAGTTTCCACACAGGGCCCAATTTTTATAACTTAACTCAATGATTAAGGTGTATCTAAATAAGCGAGATGCTCCCTTCCTGTGTGTCCTCGGTGAGAACATGAAAGGGAATATCTGGGTGGGAGGGGGGTGCTCACTGACTCTGCCATAATTTTACTCCAAATGCAGGTAAAACAGACCCAGTACTATCATATAAAAAGTAATCAATGGTTGTGCTTGACATCTTTGCAATTTTTATCTTGTGCTTTTTCTTTATCTTCGTAATGTTTTGTGAAATAAAACCACAAATAGGCTTGATAACAATCCTGGTTGAAGTATTTAAGAAACAAGATTACTTACTGGGTTATATATATGATCTCTATATTTTACACCTAAGTACTTGTTTGCCAATATTTAATAAACTCTCCACATTTCAAATGTTTACTCTTCTAATTTTGGCAATTCTCGGCATCCTATTTTCTAAGATGTATCTTAAGTAAGTTAACACATTGTAGAAAACAGCTTAAATGAATAAAGCACTTTATTTCCACACTTACACTTGCTTTCCAAGGAAGCATCAAGGAATAATTATTACATTTCTTACACTATGTAAGAAAAGACCTAAGGGGCCAACTATTGAGATTTATTTGCAAGATATAATAGAAAAGTTGCCTACAAAACATGTCTTCATGATGAAGACATGAAATGTTTGAAGGAAGATGAAGTGGGTGTGTGGACAGTAATAAATGGCTGTCATGATATACACAAACTCAGAAAATGTGAGGATAGTGTTAGATCAAAATCAAAGTAGCTATGTCATTAGAGAGGTGAGGATCATACAATGATACCCCTTTTCTTGGAATTCCAACTGCACTGGGACCCATTAATTTTGGGTAAAGGAAGACCCACTGAAGTTCTTTAGAGCTTTTAGCTTTGAGCTTCTACTGAAACATGCTTTAATTGATCCTGGCAATGCAGGAACATTTCTACTCTAACACCTAATGAAATAGGAATAATCATTAGTATCCCTTTCTGTTACAACATCATTTATATAGACTTTAGGACTATTGGGAAAGTATAAGTATTTATAAAGACATTCCTCACATCCCGGAATTAACTAGGTGTTCTTGCCTTCTATGAAAACAGAAACAGAGAAATTAAATGAATGTTTAAAGGCAAGTCAAAAGATAGGAAGGCAATCATTTGAAATTCTTTTCCCTAGAAACTGTCTCCTTCTTACCTATCTTTTTAAAACAAAATAATCCCCCCCCTAAAAAAAAAAAAAAAAGTCTAAAAATCAACAAAGGGTAACATATAAACATAAACACATTATTTTCTTCAGACACTCTACAAGACTGATCTTAAATAAAAGAGTGAAAAATAAAACTTTAACCTCTTTACAGATTTAGGCTTTGTATATTTACCTCTTGTCTATTTGTTTTTATATATAGTTTGCCGGTTTTACGCTTTAGGTCAATAATGTCCCTCTTTGTTTTCCCAAATGAAAGACATAATGATCCCATTAATCCTTTCTAAATTAAAGTTTTACAGTAAAACTAACATTACCTTTTTATGTTCTTTGCTTTTCTTCAGCAAACAAGTTTTAAAGTTAATACATCCATTACAAGCCAACAAAATAAGATCACTTCTTAAATCTGTGCCCAGGACTGCATTTGGGTCCTCTTTTGCACACGTGTGGTTACATTTTCATGCAATTGAAACAATAATAATTTCTCTCCAAGTTACTCTGTTTCTCCCCAGCCAAGTGGACTTTACTGTGTTAAAAAAAAAAAAAAGTTTACAGAGAGTTCAGGAGGCTGTCCTATTCAGAACCTTAGCTGCTTTAATTCAACAGGAGTGTCTCTCCATCTTTGACGCACTCAAACAAAGAGCTCCGAGCTTTTTAATAGCAACAAAGACTAGAGAGTAGCTTTTCAAGTCATCAGCCCAGCTGAGAAATTGGCCATTGACAGCTGGCCTGACGGAATATGAGTCGTCAAAGGAAGCCCATAAGAACCATATGGAGTGACATTCCAACACTTTCAACATGCCCATCAGAAACTCCCACAGCTGACGGTGTTCAGACAGCTGTAGGTTATTAGGAGGAGCCTTAAAGGAACGAGGGAGGGAGCCCTCTTTAGGGTCATTCACTATCACAATAATGTTAACGAAAACCTGCTGGTAGTGAAGCAACTTAGGGCCAGAGAACAATATATCACCGTTTCCTGATGGCTGCCACAAACTAAAGGGAGTTCTACCCTTTGCGTGTTGTAAGAAGTCGATTTTACATCTGAGTTTTATAGTGACCTCCTTGGGCTGATAAATGTGGCTTTTAATCTGACTTGCAGTTCTTGAAATTCCCAAATGGCTTTATTAGATGAATAGAATTTAATTTGAATCACATCTAAAAAATTACAAAAAACAAAATAAAACAGAAAAAAAATCTCTAATCTCTTGAATACCTCAAGTGAATAATCAAATAAATTTATAATTTACAACAAACATGAAAGCTTTGGAATACCATCCTGAATAGCCAAGACTCCATGAAATGAAAATATAAGGGAAGGTGTTCTTCTCCCCAAATTATTTACCATTATTGAAAACATATTTAAAATACATTA
The DNA here is from genome assembly GCA_006410675.1 of Oreotragus oreotragus. NCBI lineage: Eukaryota > Metazoa > Chordata > Mammalia > Artiodactyla > Bovidae > Oreotragus > Oreotragus oreotragus. The sequence continues at coordinate 35,584 of SJYX01000600.1, read as the reverse complement.
GTTATTAGTAAAACCAAACTGTTAAGTAGCTTTAAGATAAACTTGACCCATGACTTTTCACTCTATTGTACAGTGGAAAAATCATGTTCCCATTTGAATTTTAGGCATGCCAATATTCAGAAAAACATGATAAAATAAGGATCACATCACAGTCTAAAAATAGCCAGTGACTCCCTTTATTGTTCCTTCCACATTTAGTAATCACCTGTTATAAGATTAATAGCTGTAGCTCAATTTAAGAGCTTCTGTTTCTGGACATGGCTAAGGGAACACTCTACAAGACTGATCTTAAATAAAAGAGTGAAAAATAAAACTTTAACCTCTTTACAGATTTAGGCTTTGTATATTTACCTCTTGTCTATTTGTTTTTATATATAGTTTGCCGGTTTTACGCTTTAGGTCAATAATGTCCCTCTTTGTTTTCCCAAATGAAAGACATAATGATCCCATTAATCCTTTCTAAATTAAAGTTTTACAGTAAAACTAACATTACCTTTTTATGTTCTTTGCTTTTCTTCAGCAAACAAGTTTTAAAGTTAATACATCCATTACAAGCCAACAAAATAAGATCACTTCTTAAATCTGTGCCCAGGACTGCATTTGGGTCCTCTTTTGCACACGTGTGGTTACATTTTCATGCAATTGAAACAATAATAATTTCTCTCCAAGTTACTCTGTTTCTCCCCAGCCAAGTGGACTTTACTGTGTTAAAAAAAAAAAAAAGTTTACAGAGAGTTCAGGAGGCTGTCCTATTCAGAACCTTAGCTGCTTTAATTCAACAGGAGTGTCTCTCCATCTTTGACGCACTCAAACAAAGAGCTCCGAGCTTTTTAATAGCAACAAAGACTAGAGAGTAGCTTTTCAAGTCATCAGCCCAGCTGAGAAATTGGCCATTGACAGCTGGCCTGACGGAATATGAGTCGTCAAAGGAAGCCCATAAGAACCATATGGAGTGACATTCCAACACTTTCAACATGCCCATCAGAAACTCCCACAGCTGACGGTGTTCAGACAGCTGTAGGTTATTAGGAGGAGCCTTAAAGGAACGAGGGAGGGAGCCCTCTTTAGGGTCATTCACTATCACAATAATGTTAACGAAAACCTGCTGGTAGTGAAGCAACTTAGGGCCAGAGAACAATATATCACCGTTTCCTGATGGCTGCCACAAACTAAAGGGAGTTCTACCCTTTGCGTGTTGTAAGAAGTCGATTTTACATCTGAGTTTTATAGTGACCTCCTTGGGCTGATAAATGTGGCTTTTAATCTGACTTGCAGTTCTTGAAATTCCCAAATGGCTTTATTAGATGAATAGAATTTAATTTGAATCACATCTAAAAAATTACAAAAAACAAAATAAAACAGAAAAAAAATCTCTAATCTCTTGAATACCTCAAGTGAATAATCAAATAAATTTATAATTTACAACAAACATGAAAGCTTTGGAATACCATCCTGAATAGCCAAGACTCCATGAAATGAAAATATAAGGGAAGGTGTTCTTCTCCCCAAATTATTTACCATTATTGAAAACATATTTAAAATACATTAGTTATTAGTAAAACCAAACTGTTAAGTAGCTTTAAGATAAACTTGACCCATGACTTTTCACTCTATTGTACAGTGGAAAAATCATGTTCCCATTTGAATTTTAGGCATGCCAATATTCAGAAAAACATGATAAAATAAGGATCACATCACAGTCTAAAAATAGCCAGTGACTCCCTTTATTGTTCCTTCCACATTTAGTAATCACCTGTTATAAGATTAATAGCTGTAGCTCAATTTAAGAGCTTCTGTTTCTGGACATGGCTAAGGGAAATTCAGTCAAATATCAAACCAAATCTACTGGCTTCTGTATGAGGCCAATAAGGGAATGCCAAAAAAAAAAAAAAAAAAAAAACACTCGTAGCTCATTACAAGATCATGATCAGATTTTTCTCATCTGTGTAGATGCTTTATTCAACAAGGCTAATATTGTTGGGTCAATAAAAGCCCTTCATTAAAAAATACAACCAAGAAACCTATTAAATCAAGAAAATGTTTTCGAGTTTCTCATTTCAGTTGTAGCGCTTCTCCATGAATGAAAAGCACCTGAATCAGGACCAGCCCTAATAGTGAAGTGTGGCTTTGACGCAGTACCATTTTCCTCGTTACGACACAGTTGCCACTCCTCAATCACTCCAGACAGCAGCATGAGGCATTCAGGCAGCCGAGGAGCTGCAAGTTAGGGACAGGTGGAGCAGCTGACGGTCAGATGAGCAAATGTCTCAGAAGGGCACTGCTGCTGCTGGTTAAAGACCGACACCCAGAGCACTTTGCTGACTGGCCGTAAGAGCAGGACAGAGGGGAGATTCAGGAAGACAAAGTTCATTACACTCACAGGTCTCGGGAGGAGGCACAGCAGGGCCACATGGAAGATCACCCACGTGGTCACAGGCGGAAGAGAGGAGGAAAGCATGGGCCTCCATCTTTATCGATGTGGGGAAAGCAAGATAGGGCAGGTAAAGGGTCAGCACTGGCTAATTGGAATTATTTCAAAGGGCCTTGGACTAATAGGGATGGTCCTCTAGCTGCCTGGCACCTGGCCTTGGGATGAGGAAAGTAGAGGTATATTGTACCTGGGGTGTATGGACCAGATAGAGGAGGTGCTGCTTTAACTGGGGAGGGCTTCCCCGGTGGCTCAGCTGGTGAAGAATCCGTATGCATTGTCGGAGACCTGTGGGGCTTGATCTCTGGGTTGAGAAGATCCTTGGAGAAGAGAACAGTTACCCACTCTGGTATTCTGGCCTGGAGAACTCCATGGAGGGGTCACAAAGAGTTGGACATGATTGAGCAACTTTCACTTACATAACAAAGGCATGCTTGCACTGGAACCTCTGCTAAGGTTCTAAGAATTAGCTTGCCTCAGAAGGGGCCATTTCTCCACAGCCAGAAAGATTTTTTTTTTAATGTGTCAAAGTATAATAATATATAGAAAATTTTAAAATATATACAATATCTGACCTTGAAATGAGCCCAATTAAGTAAAAAAGAGACAAAGAAAGAGAAAACTTAATTTATCTTTATACAAAAATAGTAGTAAATGATGGTTGCTTTTCAGGATGCTTTAAAAGACTAATGCTGATTTGTGCCCTGTCACAGATTTTTTTACACAGCAACAATATATAGGATGATAAATCAGCACAAAAGCCAAATCAGGCCTTGGAAGCCCCACGGTCTCAGCTTCACTGCTCTGTCACTCTTGAGCTATATTTCAAAAACCCGGTATTTATTTCCTTCCTCTTACACAGCATGAAGGCCTAGACGTGTCATCTTTACTTCTATCTAAAAGAGGTCACAGTGCGAGGACCAGTCCTTATGACACACAGCTTTAGCATGGAGGCATCTCTGGCTGAGGTCCAGGCCGTCATGGAGAAGACAGAGCAAGGAATCTATGAGGCCCCCCTGGCAGGACTCCAGGTGCTGAGTGTTGCTTGGCGTTGGGGCCTCAAGGTGCGAATGACTCCTCAAAGCAAAAAGGAAAAGGACTAGCTATGTTCACATATTAAAGGATGCCAAGACCCACAAAGATTATGTTTCAAAGGGATAAAAATCCTTGGAAGATGTTTCACGGCTAGGGGGCCACACAGATTGGTTGGTACCAACCCCCTGCCTGGTTACACCTATGGTCCAAGGAGTTTTGAGCAGTAGTCGCTTTCATTTTCAAAAGTGTCCCAGTAAGATTTTATTCAGATTCTAGCTCCAGTATTTTCCAGGACAACTGGGGCGAGTTATTTGACCTCTGTCAGTTTTATCATACGTAAGTGGGGCTGGTGGTGCATACCTCATAGAGAGGTTGTGAGAACTCTATAGATTAGTGCCTATGAGATGCTTAGAACAGTGTCTGGTAATTAGCCAGTGCTCACACAATGAGCGTTAGCTATGATTTTATGTTCTGTCATTTATGTTGCGACTCAAAAGATAACATGAAGTGATTTCTTACATTTTGGATCCATCACTAGTCATCTGCCTACAAATGTCAGGTAATTATCAGAAGATATTATCTCTAGAGAGAATATACATTGTCATTATGTATAATTTTTTGGCCTGGGATAAACAGGAAAGTATCAGGAGAATCTTTGTAGTTAGAGTTTTGCATATAATAAATAAATGTAAAATGCACTATTTATTCAATATGAAGATTATTTTTTATTGGACAAATCTCTACTCAGAAGATCACTTGCAATCAATGTGGTATAAATGCTTTATTTTCCCCCGCCCCACAAATAATAGGCTTTTCAAATAATGAGGTTTAGAATCATATAAATAACACTTGGAAATATGCATATAACTCACATGTATATTCCCTGGTGACTTAGATGGTAAAGCATCTGCCTGCAATTCGGGAGACTCAGGTTTGATCCCTGGGTTGGGAAGATCCCCTGGAGAAGGAAATGGCAACCCACTCCAGTACTCTTGCCTGGAAAAGTCCACGGATGGAGGAACCTGGTGGGCTATAGTCTATGGGGTTGCAAAGAGTCAGACACGACTAAGTGACTTTACTCACAGGTTAAATATCAGGTTTCAATATGTGTGTGCATGTTTATGTATAAATGGCTTAATTCATAAAGAAAGATATTGATAGTTAAAATCATATTACAATTAAAAGACACTTAAAGAAAAGGGCAAAATTAGCCACAAAATGACAAAAAGCATGGAAGGTGACAGTATCAAGAATACACAAAGTCATACAAATCAACAAGGAAAAAATAGAAAAAGGGGATAAGGGAATAATTATTTTATACAAAAGAAATACAACTGGACAATAAACAGACGAAGTTAACCTCAGGAAAAATCTTGACAATGCATATCAGATCAAATACCGTTTTTCAAAATTTGTTTTGAAACTATTGCTGATGCCTTCAACAATTCACCAAGGGCTTGGGAAGCTGATAACAGAAATAACAAACACTTATTTTTTAAAAAACTAGAGAAATTATTTTTCTTTCTTTTTCTTCTTGCCAACAACCTTTATTGTGTGGGTCACTAACTGCTGCACAATTACTTTGCTTTACAAATTACAAATTACTCTATTTACAAATTACTTTGCCGACAAAGGTGCATCTAGTCAAAGCTATGGTTTTCCCAGTAGTCATGTATGGATGTGAGAGTTGGACTATAAAGAAAGCTGAGTGCTGAAGAATTGATGCTTTTGAACTGTGGTGTTGGCGAAGACTCTTGAGAGTCCTCTGGACTGCAAGGAGATCCAACCAGTCCATCCTAAAGGAAATCAGTCCTGAATATTCATTGAAAGGACTGATGCTGAAGCTGAAACTCCAATACTTTGGCCACCTGATGCGAAGAACTGACTCATTAGAAAAGACCCTGATGCTGGGAAAGATTGAAGGCAGGAGGAGAACGGGGTGATAGAGGATGGGGTGGTTGGATGGCATCACTGATTCAATAGACATGTGTTTGAGAAACCTCTGGGAGTTGCTGATGGACAGGGAGGCCTGGTGTGCTGCAGTCCATGGGTTGCAAAGAGTCAGACAGGACTGAGCGACTGAACTGAAGTTCTGCACATGCCACGTGCTCCATGTTTCTAATGATAAGGAAAAATCAGGAGAAGTATAATGTCAAATTTTAAAATATAAGTACATTTCCATTTGTATAAATAATCAGAAAATGTATGCACAAAATTGCTTTTTAAAAGACTCAAGAAACTTTTGAAATTTGTTCATCTATGAAGTTCTGCACATGCCACGTGCTCCATGTTTCTAATGATAAGGAAAAATCAGGAGAAGTATAATGTCAAATTTTAAAATATAAGTATATTTCCATTTGTATAAATAATCAGAAAATGTATGCACAAAATTGCTTTTTAAAAGACTCAAGAAACTTTTGAAATTTGTTCATCTAATTATGATTCAGTTCAGTCGCTCAGTCGTGTCCAACTCTTTGCGACCGCATGGACTGCAGCACGCCAGCTTCCCTGTCCATCACCAACTCCCAGAGTTTACCCAAACTCATGCCCACTGAGTCAGTGATGCCATCCAACCACCCCATCCTCTGTCATCCCCTTCTCCTCCTGCCTTCAATCTTATCCAGGATCAGGGTCTTTTCTAATGAGTCAGTTCTTCACATCAGGTGGCCAAATACTGGAGTTTCAGCTTCAGCATCAGTCCTTCCAATGAATATTCAGGACTGATCTCCTTTAGGATGAACTGGCTGGATCTCCTTGCAGTCCAAGGGACTCTCAAGAGTCTTTGCCAACACCACAGTTCAAAAGCATCAATTCTTCAGCACTCAGCTTTCTTTATAGTTCAACTCGCACATCCATACATGACCACTGGAAAAACCATAGCCTTGACTAGACGGATCTTTGTTGGCAAAGTAATGTCTCTGCTTTTGAATATGCTATCTAGGCTGGTCATAACTTTCCTTCCAAGGAATCAGCGTCTTTTAATTTCATGGCCGCAATCACCATCTGCAGTGATTTTGGAGCCCCCCAGCAGCAGCAGCAGCAAAATAAAGTCTGCCACTGTTTCCACTGTTTCTCCATCTATTTGCCATGAAGTGATGGGACCAAATGCCATGATCTTATGGCAATTAGGGAATTATGATTATCCACACTGAGATTAAAATGATATAGAAAAGCACAGCTTTAGACACACTATGCTCTGCACATGGCAATTTTAAGTTTAAAATTGCTACTGTGACCAGCCAAATTCCTGGAAATTGAACAAGAAATATTTAATTTAGAATTAAGTAAAAGTTAATGAAGTATCATGGGCAGACTAATATACAGAATATAAAGACATAAAGCTATAAATTTGAATCAACGTAACAAAAATCATTCATAAACCTATAGCTAATTATTCACTCTACATAGTCACTTAGTCATGTCTGTCTCTTTGCAACTCCATGGACTGTAGCCCGCCAGGCTCCTCTGTCCATGGAATTAACCAGGCCAGAATACTGGAATGGGTAGCCATTCCCTTCTCCAGGGGATCTTCCTGCTTCAGGGGATCTTCCTGACCTGGAGACTGAACTCATGTCTCCTGTATTGCAGGCAGATTCTTCACTGTCTGAGCCACCAGGGAAGCCCCCTACACAGTACAGCATTGACTAATTCAAGAAATGAAAAAGCAGAAATGTTCTCTCCTAGAACTTTTAGAAGGTAATGACTACAGTCTTGGCATGTGATCATAATCTCCTAATTGGTGATGTCAAGAAGTTCATCTGAGGAGCATATGTGTATCTGTTTCCTCACATGCTTGCTCTTGCAGCCATGCTTTATAACCCATCTGTTTTAGCCAGAGAGCTTCCTCATTCAAGAGAAGCTTGGAGTGGTGTATAATGGAGGAGGAAAGAGGACAAAGACCTATATTCCTCAATTTACACAAGAAATATTTATTCTCTATCCTCTGCATGCCATCTACTGTGTTGGATCGTGGGAAAAAATGTGAGCGAAATGGAGGACCAGATTACAGAGTGGTGTGTGTCCTGATACCGGAATAGAAGAGAATGCGTCAGGATGCATGAAGACCAGTTAGGAAACTACTGTGTAATCCAGGAAGGACATACTGGCCTGAACTAGGAACATGAGAGAAGAGTGATGTTCAAAAGCCTTTATAAGGTAGAATTAGTTGGATTGGTACCTGAAAAAGAAAATAAAGGTTATTCTTGAGGAAGTGATATTTTAATCTTTACTCTGAGTATCTTCTACTTACAGGGATAGTGAGAAAGAATGTGCTGCCCAAGGCACTAATGTGTTATACAGTAAAGAAAGAAAAGGTATTCAGATATTTCTCCATCCAATGTCTATAGACAGACATGAAAAAAGGAGAAGTGAAAGTCGCTCACTTGTGTCTGACTCCTTGCAACCCCATGGACTATACAGTCCATGGAATTCTCCAGGTCAGAATACTGGAGTGGGTAGCCTTTCCCTTCTCCAGGGGATCTTCCCAACCCAGGGATCAAACCCAGGTCTCCCGCATTGCAGGCAGATTCTTTAGCAGCTGAGCTATAAGGGAATCCCTTAGTAAGTTTTAAGAGGTTTCAAATAAACTATCACACTGACTTTCACATTGCAAAACACTCGATTTTTTTTTTCTCTCTCAAAAATGTGATCTCCTCCTACCCACTACTCACCATCTACTTTGCTTCAGTAGTTTATGATTTCCTTTTTCTATTTTCTGGATTTTCTCTGTCTTTCTTAAAGTCTATTGGCCAGAACTACACGAGTCATATATGGATGTGAGAGTTGGACTGTGAAGAAGGCTGAGTGCTGAAGAACTGATGCTTTTGAACTGTGGTGTTGGAGAAGACTCTTGAGAGTCCCTTGGACTGCAAGGAGATCCAACCAGTCCATGCTGAAGAAGATCAGTCCTGGGATTTCTTTGGAAGGAATGATGCTGAAGCTGAAACTCCAGTACTTTGGCCACTTCATGCGACGAGTTGACTCATTGGAAAAGACTCTGATGCTGGGAGGGATTGGGAGCAGGGGGTGAAGGGGACAACAGGGTATGAGATGGCTGGATGGTAACACGGACTCGATGGATGTGAGTCTGAGTGAACTCCGGGAGCTGGTGATGGACAGGGAGGCCTAGTGTGCTGTGATTCATGGGGTCGCAGAGAGTCAGACACGACTGAAGCGACAGCAGCAGAGGGTTGAGCATCCGCCCTATCCCCAGCATATGTCCCCCCTGCCTGCTCCATGGAGTCCCCAAGGTCCCCACTGCAGCTGCTGCACCCCATCCAAGGGGCTTTGGGGTCCCCAGGTTCATCATTCACAGCCTCAAAGCTCCTGGCCATAAAGGCAGACAGATATTCTGTGCTGCCCCACATCACAGTGAAGCTTGTGCTGGAGCAGTAGCCTTTAAAAAACAGTAATTCCTGTAGAAAGGAATTACTGAGAATGAAAAACGCTGTTTAATAATACATTAAAATGAATCATCATATATATTTTTTTATCCACTAATTATGCAAAAGAATTATGTTTGTTACAATGTGCTTGTTATTATCAGCATTATCTTCAACACTCTACTTTTGTGAAATTTTAAGCTAATTGTCCATTGTGGGTTGTTTTTTTAACTAAAAAATATAATCCATAAACCTGCTTAACTGAGCGCACAAAATGTAATACTATTCAATATACTGAAAGTCAACAAGGAAGGAAGATATCCCTGTGAGCCTCTCTACTTCAGAGATGTCCCAGTATTCCCTCAGGAAATGCCACCTGGATCATGTGGGACTCAGGACTGGCTGATAAGGCATCAGTGTCAATTATTTTTAAGACCGAAATTTTTCACAGATACAAGTTCAGTTCAGTTCAGTTGCTCAGTCATGTCCGACTCTTTGTGACCCCATGAATCGCAGCACGCCAGGCCTCCCTGTTCATCACCAACTCCCGGAGTTCACTCAGACTCGCGTCCATCGAGTCAGTGATGCCATCCAGATACAAGTTAAACCCATTCAAAGATGAAGACTGGCCAGCACCTGTCTCGCAGTATTTTAGCTTCTATATGAATCTCTATTGTGCGTACTCACCGCAGGGTTGTGTGTCTAGCACTGGCAAGTAACAAGCTATTGAAGTGTGCGGCTAAACACAGATGGTTGGTGAGGTTATTGCTACTTTATGACTTTTTTCTTAATCCCTCAAGGAACGAAAAACCTCAGAATATACACATGCAGTATAGCTCTAGATCACTTTCCATTAAAAGATGCAACAATATACTGGCATATACCTGAATCATTTTTGTTGGGTTAAAAATATTTAATATAAAACAAAATTGCAGTTCATAATGTGTGCTTACCACACAAAGTATGCTTGACACTAGTTAAAATATATTAGCAGATTTGAAGAAATACTGAAAGGAAACAAGAAATCAAATTAATGATTACATGTTAGGTGGTTGGGAGATTGGTATTTTTCTTTTAGGTTTTCTTGAATACTGTTACACTGAATATTCATAACAGTTTTTGATGTATATTATGCTAGATACAAACAGAACTGCGACTCTGCTCATGAGAAGATAGTTTAGGACATGTCCTGGCTTGAGCAAAGTTTCTTAAACTATAACTAAAACCCTCAAGCTGATTAGAGCACAAGAATTAGGATTATACAGGAGCACTGCTTTCTGTAAAGGCTTTTCTACACCTGAAAGTTGAGGATCTAACTGCTGCAGCAGGTTTGTTTTTAAACTGTTGTATGGTGCTGCTGCTGCTGCTGCTAAGTCACTTCAGTCGTGCCCGACTCTGTGTGACCCCATAGACGGCAGCCTACCAGGCTCCCCCATCCCTGGGATTCTCCAGGCAAGAATACTGGAGTGGGTTGCCATTTCCTTCTCCAATGCATGAAAGAGAAAAGTGAAAGTGAAGTCGCTCAGTCTGTCTGACTGTTAGCGACCCCATGGACTGCAGCCCACCAGGCTCCTCCGTCCATTGGATTTTCCAGGCAAGAGTACTGGGGTGGGGTGCCATTGCCTTCCCCGGTTGTATGGTGCTATATGTATGTAAAAGCACCTATTATTCATCGATAAAAATGTGCTCAGGCTGAGTGCTTTTAAATATGCATGATCAAGTTTCCAATGTACTCTGTGGTCATTCACTGGCTATGTGGTAGCCCGCCTGCTGGTCTGCAGACGCAGTCCAGAACTTGATGTGGCATAGCAAGGAAACTTCAAGTTCAGAGCACTGATTTCGAAGATGGAGTGTACCTCACAGGGACTGAAAGAATACAGGTGCTCTAAATGAGAACAAGAATGAGCAAATCTGAAGCCTTATTATTGAGAAAGGAGTGGGCTAGGATCCTATTACTGAGAAAGGATCCTGGCTCGGATTGACTTTCCATATACCAGAAGATGTTCCTGTACAATGATGTTTTCTCTCCTTAAAGCAAGCAGATGCCATCTTACACTTTGGGTTACAAAGGTGAGTTTTCATAGATATGGTGAAATGCTATCTTGGCTGTGCAAGAAAGAAGAGGACTAGATGAACCCATCTTCTTTAGATAAGAAGCAGGTGACCTGCAATTTCTAAATTGAAACAAAAAAGTCCAAAAAAGAGAGACTCTTCCTCCCATTCTTGGCAAGTTCAAAATAAGATTTGTTGAAGTTCAGCTATATTTAGAAGCTATTGACAAAGTGTGAGGTTCCAGAGATGTCCTTACGTCATGCATTTTCCAGTCAAGTAGGAGGTCAGTGACAACAGCCAACGTGCAAAGCAGAGTGAAGAACTGGACCACAGAAGAGAAGACTCAAGTCTGCAAGAAAGGAAGATGCCTGGCTGAGAGCATCAGGAGAGGCTGTGTGGAGGACATAGAATTTGAGATAGACTGCAATAGTAAGTAAGGCTTCAATAGACTGGATATAAAAGAGGCTTTTCTGCAGATAAGAACTACAAAAACAAAGGCAGAGAGACAAGACCACAGAAGTCAGGCTGGGAGAAAGGTCAGGAACGGAACACAAAGCCCACATAGGGGAGTGAGAGAAACATACTACTTACAGCGGGAGCACATTTCCAGACCACAAACAATGCAGCTACCCGACGATTTATTTGACCTGGTCAGTGTTTAGCTTTGTTTTCTAACTGCAGAAAGAGAGACCCAGAAAGAGGGAGAGGGAGCGAAAGCTAGCTGTATTGAAGTAGCTACCAGTATTTTCAAAATGGGAGAATTACATATAAAAGTCTACGAGCTTGGCTTCTCTTGAAAACATCTAAAGGTCTGGCAACAACATTGGGCCTGCCTTCCCACAGGTCAGTGGAGAGATCAGAAGTGGACCCCTGGACAGGGTACAAATTCTACTGATGCCTTCAGGTCCTCATACTTCCTGTTGTCTCTGCAAGTGTCAGTTACCATTTATTATGTCCAGGCTGGCATTTGGTGGTTGTTTGTAGTAAAGGTGAAAGCTCTGCCCAAACCTTGCTTCATTTATGTCTGATGAGGGCAGGTGTTTGAGGTTTGCTTGTTTTTTAATCTCCACCAGAACGGAAGACTGGTTTGATCCTAAAGAAAATCAACTCTGAATAGTCATTGGAAGAACTAATACTGAAGCTGAAGCTCCAATAGTCTGGCCACCTAATGTGAAGAGCCAACTCACAGGGAAAAAAAAAATCCCTGATTCTGGGAAAGACTGAGGGCAGGGGGAGAAGGGGGCAACAGAGAATGAGATGGTTGGATGGCATCATCAACTCAATGGACAGGAGCTTGAGCAAACTCCAGGAGAGAGAAAAGGACAGGGAAGCCTGGTGTGCTGCAGGCCATGGGGTCTCAAAGAGTCAGACATGACTTAGCAACTGAACAATAAAGGAAGACACTGAACATCAGCTAGAAGCATCTGTTCTTCATTTGGTAGCCAGTGACAAAGCTATGAAATATTCTGAGGATTTAAACGACTGATTGGAGTTGTGATTTAAGTTTAAGCTAGAAAAGGAAATAAAATTAATTGCAGAGGAAAAAGAGATTGGAAAAAACAACACTAAATTAGAGACCAATTTAGCATTCAAGTAAGAGGTAAAGATAGTTGGGGTTTTGGGGGATGAGGGGCAATAGGAAAAAAAAAAAAAAAAAAGACACCTGTCAGAGATACTGCAGAGAAAGGACCAGACTACTGAACTGGAAAAAGAGATGGTGAGACAGCAAGCCATTAAAAATGACATTGAGATCTCAGGCCAGACTAGGATGGTGGTTCCACTAAAAGAAACAGAGTTGAGTAAAATCTGGAGCTGTTGCTGATTTTCCTAAGGGAGATTATCATTTGCTTTGGAGTATGGTGGGTTTGTGTTGCCTGCTAAATATCCTAGAGGTCCAGTGGTTTCTGAAAGCCAACATAGCTTGGGTTTTGGAATCAGATAGAGCTCAGATTAATCATCTATAGAAGGGTAATACTAGATCTTACATTCCTTGAGAGGCCTAACTGGGGAAATGTGTAATGTACAATGAAGTGAAATGAAAATTGCTCAGTCGTGTCCGACTCTTTGCAACCCCATGGACTATATAGTCTGTGGAATTCTCTAGGCCAGAATACTGGAGTGGATAGCCTTTCCCTTCTCCAGGGGAACTTCCCAACCCAGGGATCAAAACCTGGGTCTTCTGCATCACAGGCAGATTCTTTACCAGCTGAGCCACAAGGGAAGCCCAATGTACAGTGACTGCTCACCAAAAAAATGGTTATGTATTTGATTTGAGAATTAGCCACATTAGCTCATGGAAGCTGTGAGAATGAAATAAATAGACAACTGGAGAACATGTGACATGGATGCCACTAAAAGGACCACTAGAAATGCAGTGATGACTAAGTCAACCATTTGGCAGTTCTGGATGGGCAGATTAGACAGAGGAGATGGTGTATTGTGAAGTACTTCCTGAAATTAAAAAATATTTTGTCAAAATACCTAGTGTGTGTGTGCTCAGCAATGTCTGATTCTTTGCAACACCATGGACTGTGGCCTACCATGCTCTTCTGTCCACGGGATGTTCCAAGCAAGAATACNATTGTGAAGTACTTCCTGAAATTAAAAAATATTTTGTCAAAATACCTAGTGTGTGTGTGCTCAGCAATGTCTGACTCTTTGCAACACCATGGACTGTGGCCTACCATGCTCTTCTGTCCACGGGATGTTCCAAGCAAGAATACTGGAGTGGGTTACCATTTTCACCTCCAGGGGATCTTCCCAACCCAGGGATCGAACCTACGTCTTCTGCATTGGCAGGCAGATTCTTTACCACTGAGCCACCTGACAAGCCCAAAATATCTTACACTAGGCTAACTTAGAGACACAGTCACTAAGTCACTTCAGTCATGTCCGACTGTACGACCCCAACAGGGGATCTTCCCAACCCAGGGATCGAACCTACGTCTTCTGCATTGGCAGGCAGATTCTTTACCACTGAGCCACCTGACAAGCCCAAAATATCTTACACTAGGCTAACTTAGAGACACAGTCACTAAGTCACTTGAGTCATGTCCGACTGTACGACCCCATCAATGGCAGCCCACCAGGCTCCTCCATCCATGGGATTTTCCAGGCAAGAGTACTGGAGTGGGGTGCCATTGCCTTCTCCATAGAGACAAAGTAGACACCTGGTATTAGTAAATTTAACATTTGCATTTTCAACCTCTCACAAAATTCAGCAGTACTCAGACTAAAGAGAAAACTAGCTAGTGAGTAGGCCTGGCAAAGAGTCAGCACTTTGTAAACATTCCTCTATTAAAAAATAAATAAATACACACACACACACACACACACACATATAGCTCCATTTCCAATTTCTCTTCTCCAAGATACTGAATCTTGGAGTTGGAAATAGAAGCCAATGAAAGCACAGCTTGTCTGTAAGATGAGAATGTTCAACCCAGCTGTGACCTAGTGTCTTAGAATGATATACATATTTTACACAAAAATAAAAGCAAGGAATAAACAGTTTTCACCTATACTCCAGTCAGACTAAAAATCAGTCACTGAGAGAAAACTTTATTGAAAGTTGAAAAGATTGCTAAAAATGTTGAAAGTTGTAAAAACATCTCACTTGTTAATTTAGGAAATTCATAAGACATCATGTGTGAAGGGTGTGCAGTCCTGGGTTATGGGCATGTCTTTAATAGGTCTATTAGAAAGAAATAATCTTCAAAAGGACATTTGATAATTAGGCAGGGAAATGGGAATTTAAGTTGCAGTTTGCCAGATGGCCACTCACTTCACCCTGCCACATAAACAAGCNTCCTGGGTTATGGGCATGTCTTTAATAGGTCTATTAGAAAGAAATAATCTTCAAAAGGACATTTGATAATTAGGCAGGGAAATGGGAATTTAAGTTGCAGTTTGCCAGATGGCCACTCACTTCACCCTGCCACATAAACAAGCCTTGGCAATTACATCACTAAATCAGTCCAGTACTTAAGGCATAGGAAAAGGAGGTGATTGGATTAGACTAAATAATTTCTACTTTTGTGAAATTTCCAGATCTGACAATTTAAGATACTCTGTAGAAATGGTCCACTTTTTTCTTTTTTAATGCTTCTCTAAATTGTATGTTTGGGATGAGTAAGAGTCTTGTCTGACTTCACAGAAGACCTTGATTTCTGTTCATTTCCCCAAGTACTAGGTTCCAGAATGACTGATAAAAATGATCCCCCAGGTGAAGGCCATCTTCCAAGGCTTCTCATCAGGCTATGCCAAGAGATTGCTTCTTAGGAACAAGATACGACTTTGAAGAATTTCTAATTAGCCAAGAGAAATCACCAGGGACCTCTTTCAGTTGCTCCTTGCACAGAGTTTTAAGGTCATTGCCTTCTACTGGTTTCTCAAGAGGGACCAGCATTTCCATGGATTTTGCTATTTGTCAGATTCCCTTATTGAAGCAAGAGGCAGTGATACAAAGTTTCTCCAAAACTCAAAACTGCCTTAAAATGGAATAATCTCTTTTTGTGGCTCAGATACTGTTCTTAACCAAACCTCCTTAGAGGAAGGACACACAGATTATGTGGGCCAGCATCTAGCTTCCAGACTCATGCCTGCATTCCATTGGAACAGCTCTAAATAAAACAAAATCCATGAGAAGTGCTTATCCTCAAAAATACACTGATTGTTCTTCTTCAATTGAATTCTGTTCATCCTGATATACTGAAAAGAGGTTTGTAGTAAGAAAAAATATTTTAACTATATTTTTTACAACTTCTAAAACTGAGGAACTAAACATGCACTTTGAGATATTTGACCTAAATTTCTTTAGTTTTGACTGATTTTTAGAATATACAATTATAGGGCAAATCTCCCTTCTTTGTAGCTTTCACTACAAAAATATTCCCAGTCTGCAAAGCTCTGAACTAAAACCATTCAATATCAGACTCAGAAATCTGCTGTACTAGCTGAATCTGAACAGAATTATGTTCAAAAGACAAAACATTTTATTGACTTGGAGAGATTACAAAGCATGCCAAACAGATTTCAGGCAATTAAGATCATAAGAAGCACATCCAGAATATCAAGAATTTGCAAAACAGAGAGGCATACTCTTTCTGATGACTTTATGGCATGTACTTCTCCCAAGTTCTTTTTCTTCTTTGGGAATGCAATGTTCATAATGAAACTGGATAATCAGAATTACTCTCTACCCACAGTCAGTTCAGTCATTCAGTCGTGTCCGACTCTTTGCGACCCCATGAATCACAGCACACCAGGCCTCCCTGAGAAGTACTTCCTGAAATTAAAAAATATTTTGTCAAAATACCTAGTGTGTGTGTGCTCAGCAATGTCTGATTCTTTGCAACACCATGGACTGTGGCCTACCATGCTCTTCTGTCCACGGGATGTTCCAAGCAAGAATACCGGAGTGGGTTACCATTTTCACCTTCAGGGGATCTTCCCAACCCAGGGATCGAACCTACATCTCCTGCATTGGCAGGCGGATTCTTTACCACTGAGCCACCTGACAAGCCCAAAATATTTTACACTAGGCTAACTTAGAGACACAGTCACTAAGTCACTTGAGTCATGTCCGACTGTACGACCCCATCGATGGCAGCCCACCAGGCTCCTCCATCCATGGGATTTTCCAGGCAAGAGTACTGGAGTGGGGTGCCATTGCCTTCTCCATAGAGACAAAGTAGACACCTGGTATTAGTAAATTTAACACTTGCATTTTCAACCTCTCACAAAATTCAGCAGTACTCAGACCAAAGAGAAAACTAGCTAGTGAGTAGACCTGGAAAAGAGTCAGCACATTGTAAACATTCCTCTTATTAAAAAATAAATAAATACACACACACACATATGCATATAGCTCCATTTCCAATTTCTCTTCTCCAAGATACTGAACCCTGGAGTTGGAAATAGAAGCCAATGAAAGCACAGCTTGTCTGTAAGATGAGAATGTTCAACCCAGCTGTGACTTAGTGTCTTAGAATGATATAAATATTTTACACAGAAATAAAAGCAAGGAATAAACAGTTTTCACCTATACTCCAGTCAGAGTAAAAATCAGCCACTGAGAGAAAACTTTATTGAAAGTTGAAAAGACTGCTAAAAATGTTGAAAGTTGTAAAAACATCTCACTTGTTAATTTAGGAAATTCATAAGACGTCATGTGTGAAGAGTGTGCAATCCTGGGTTATGGGCATGTCTTTAATAGGTCTATTAGAAAGAAATAATCTTCAAAAGGACATTTGATAATTAGGCAGGGAAATGGGAATTTAAGTTGCAGTTTGCCAGATGGCCACTCACTTCACCCTGCCACATAAACAAGCCTTGGCAATTACATCACTAAATCAGTCCAGTACTTAAGGCATAGGAAAAGGAGGTGATTGGATTGGACTAAATAATTTCTAGTTTTGTGAAATTTCCAGATCTGACAATTTAAGATACTCTGTAGAAATGGTCCACTTTTTTCTTTTTTAATGCTTCTCTAAATTGTATGTTTGGGATGAGTAAGAGTCTTGTCTGACTTCACAGAAGACCTTGATTTCTGTTCATTTCCCCAAGTACTAGGTTCCAGAATGACTGATAAAAATGATCCCCCAGGTGAAGGCCATCTTCCAAGGCTTCTCATCAGGCTATGCCAAGAGATTGCTTCTTAGGAACAAGATACGACTTTGAAGAATTTCTAATTAGCCAAGAGAAATCACCAGGGACCTCTTTCAGTTGCTCCTTGCACAGAGTTTTAAGGTCATTGCCTTCTACTGGTTTCTCAAGAGGGACCAGCATTTCCATGGATTTTGCTATTTGTCAGATTCCCTTATTGAAGCAAGAGGCAGTGATACAAAGTTTCTCCAAAACTCAAAACTGCCTTAAAATGGAATAATCTCTTTTTGTGGCTCAGATACTGTTCTTAACCAAACCTCCTTAGAGGAAGGACACACAGATTATGTGGGCCAGCATCTAGCTTCCAGACTCATGCCTGCATTCCGTTGGAACAGCTCTAAATAAAACAAAATCCATGAGAAGTGCTTATCCTCAAAAATACACTGATTGTTCTTCTTCAATTGAATTCTGTTCATCCTGATATACTGAAAAGAGGTTTGTAGTAAGAAAAAATATTTTAACTATATTTTTTACAACTTCTAAAACTGAGGAACTAAACATGCACTTTGAGATATTTGACCTAAATTTCTTTAGTTTTGACTGATTTTTAGAATATACAATTATAGGGCAAATCTCCCTTCTTTGTAGCTTTCACTACAAAAATATTCCCAGTCTGCAAAGCTCTGAACTAAAACCATTCAATATCAGACTCAGAAATCTGCTGTACTAGCTGAATCTGAACAGAATTATGTTCAAAAGACAAAACATTTTATTGACTTGGAGAGATTACAAAGCATGCCAAACAGATTTCAGGCAATTAAGATCATAAGAAGCACATCCAGAATATCAAGAATTTGCAAAACAGAGAGGCATACTCTTTCTGATGACTTTATGGCATGTACTTCTCCCAAGTTCTTTTTCTTCTTTGGGAATGCAATGTTCATAATGAAACTGGATAATCAGAATTACTCTCTACCCACAGTCAGTTCAGTCATTCAGTCGTGTCCGACTCTTTGCGACCCCATGAATCACAGCACACCAGGCCTCCCTGTCCATCACCATCTCCCGGAGTTCACTCAGACTCACGTTACCCACAGTATTTGTAGGAATTTTTAGAGTAACATCTGAAAATGGCGATGGTACTGAATATTCCAAGATGAGCACCCTCTAATTTTAATACTTATTAAACTGAACCAGTTGGAAGCACTTTGTTTTCTCTTGCTTCTGAAGCTTATTATATTCATTACCTCACCTCAATCAGGCTGTGGATGACTTGTTTCTATTGTAGTTAGACCCTTTGTAAGAATGGTTTAGTCATACTAAGTATTGGCCAGATTCTCCCTTCTCTATGCCCATGTGACTTCCAAAAAGTAAAACCCTTTTTAAAATGCTTTAACCTTGAGAGTTCATATGCTGTCTATATGGAAGATCTGTACATCCTAATGATTGTCTCTTTGTTGCTATTATTATCTTCTCCTCAAAACAAACAGGACAGTGCATGTCATGCCCATCATTTTCAGAGAAGAAATTTCCAGAAAGTACTTAATGGTCCAATTGGAAAATGTTCTAACACTACAGCCTTTTTTGGTTCTTCAATTTACTACAGGTGGATAATCTCTGAAAAACCCAAGACAGTGAACAGATTGAATCACTTGTAACAATTTGATTCTTGAATGAATTCCAAAGTACTAAGAGTGAAGCTGTTTTGCCTTAAACTAATACCTCAAATAAAGATTAAATAATTTTTTTGTTGAAAATTGGCCCAAAGTACTGGAAAATTGTGTGCTTAGAAAACCACATTCATTATAAGACGAGCATTTGGGCATTAGTTACACTGATATTTCAACTGGCATTTTTATAAATTTGGGGATAGGGGATATCTTTTAAAATCTTACTTTGGTATGCTAATGTTCTCTAAAAGAAACACAATTCTAATAAATCAAGAAATTAAGACATAGCTGGAATATAAAGGGGCTTTAAAAAGACAAGCTGCAAACTTTCAACTCTGAATACAGCAAGGTATTTTCCAATCTTATAGTGGGGTCTCAGAATTCTCCTTTGGTATAACGTCATCACCACCATGATACGACTGCTCTAAATTTAGTATTAATTACTGTTTTAGGCTGAATTTGCCATCAACTAAAATAAAGGCCAACAAAGTAAAAGTGTCTATATGGCTTTAAAAGACGGCATATATTAAATTGTAACACATAACAAAATAAATCAAAATGTAAAGCTTGCCCAGTCAGTTCAGTTCAGTTGCTCAGTCGTGTCCGACTCTTTGCGACCCCATGAATCGCAGCACGCCAGGCCTCCCTGTCCATCACCATCTCCTGGAGTTCACTCAGACTCACGTCCATCGAGTCAGTGATGCCATCCAGCCATCTCATCCTCGGTTGTCCCCTTCTCCTCCTGCCCCCAATCCCTCCCAGCATCAGAGTCTTTTCCAATGAGTCAACTCTTCGCATGAGGTGGCCAAAGTACTGGAGTTTCAGCTTTAGCATCATTCCTTCCAAAGAAATCCCAGGGTTGATCTCCTTCAGAATGGACTGGTTGGATCTCCTTGCAGTCCAAGGGACTCTCAAGAGTCTTCTCCAACACCACAGTTCAAAAGCATCGATTCTTCGGCGCTCAGCTTTCTTCACAGTCCAACT
>SJYX01000599.1:49482-143865 GCA_006410675.1 Oreotragus oreotragus | reverse complement strand
GGAATTCCATCACCTCCACTAGCTTTGTTCTTAGTGATGCTTTCTAAGGCCCACTTGACTTCACATTCCAAGATGTCTGGCTCTAGATTAGTGATCACATCCTCATGATTATCTGGGTCGTGAAGATCTTTTCTGTACAGTTCTTCTGTGTATTCTTGCCACCTCTTCTTAATATCTTCTGCTTCTGTTAGGTCCATACCATTTCTATCCTTTATCGAGCCCATCTTTGCATGAAATGTTCCCTTGGTATCTCTAATTCTCTTGAAGAGATCTCTAGTCTTTCCCATTCTGTTGTTTTCCTCTATCTCTTTGCATTGATTGCTGAAGAAGGCTTTCTTATCTCTTCTTGCTGTTCTTTGGAACTCTGCGTTCAGATGCTTATATCTTTTCTTTTCTCCTTTACTTTTCCCCTCTCTTCTTTTCAGTGCTATTTGTAAGGCTTCTCCAGACAGCCATTTTGCTTTTTTGCATTTCTTTTCCATGGGGATGGTCTTGATCCCTGTCTCCTGTACAATGTCACGAACCTCATTCCATAGTTCATCAGGAACTCTGTCTATCAGATCTAGGCCCTTAAATCTATTTCTCACTTCCACTGTATAATCATAAGGGTTTTGATTTAGGTCATACCTGAATGGTCTAGCAGTTTTCCCTACTTTCTTCAATTTAAGTCTGAATTTGGAAATAAAAATGGTTTAGAGAAGACTAATGCAGAGAAAGGGGATAAAGTTGTGGGGCAGGGAAGGAGGGGTTGCAGTTCTGTGTAGGATAATCAGGGAAGGCCTGGCTGAGAAAGCAATGTTTGTGTTGAGGCCTGAAAGAGTTCAGGGATTGATACAACTCTGTGAGAGAGCTTTTAAGACAGGGGAATGGTAAGCATTAGGGTTTTGAGACCAAGGAGACCAGCATGCAACAGTGAGGAGAGGAGAACAAAATGAGATAAAGGAACAGGAAGCCCGAGACTTAGAATTTTGTAAGGCAGGAAACCACTGTGCGTTTAAGCAGAGGAGCTGCTTTATCTGACTTAGTTTTGGATGGATCATTCTGGCATCCATGTACAGGAAAGCCTGTAGGGAAACGTGAGAGGAAGTAGAAGATTGATTAGGAGGCTACTGAAGTGAGAGATGATGGTCATCTGTACCTGGATAGGAGAGGAGCTGTGTCAAGAACTGGACTTTCCAGGTGGCTCAGTGCTAAAGGACCCCCCTGCCAATGCAGGAGACACTGGTTTGATCCCTGGGTTGAGAAAATCCCGTGGAGGGGGAAATGGCAACCCATTCCAGTATTCTTGCCTGGAGAATCCCATGGACAGAGGAGCCTGGTGGGCTATANGAGCTGTGTCAAGAACTGGACTTTCCAGGTGGCTCAGTGCTAAAGGACCCCCCTGCCAATGCAGGAGACACTGGTTTGATCCCTGGGTTGAGAAAATCCCGTGGAGGGGGAAATGGCAACCCATTCCAGTATTCTTGCCTGGAGAATCCCATGGACAGAGGAGCCTGGTGGGCTATAGTCCATGGACTCTCAAAAAATAGCTGGGCATGACTGAGCGACTAAACAAACAAATGCCAAGAACTAGAGGACCAGAGCTATGAAGTTAGCCTGTTTCTTGCATTTCTGGCAGAAAATGAGTGTTGTGTTTTTTTCATCCCTAATAGCAACCCGTAATAATATAAACACCTGTATGCCTTCACTAAGTTTCACCAGTTTTAATATTTTGTCACATTTTAAAATCTCTCTCCATATTTGTATACATATGTACACACAAAATATGTGTATGTTTTACAAACCATTGGAAAACAGGTTGTAGACACTGCAGTACTGCAGCCCTAGTCTCATGGGGGATGCAGAATAGCCCAAGTGGACGCTGTGCATACAGTGGGTTTGTGTCACAGCTGAGGGCCCGCAAACTCAGGAAACCCCAGTCTAATGAACCACATGCAAGCTTGCCTAACCTTTGCTTTCTTTGGCAATGTTATCTGTGTTATTCTGGGAGGCAAACAGACCTGTCCTCTGTTTCAGAGTGGACGTTATCACTATCTTCCAAGGATGTTTGCTACACAAACCTTGAAAAAATAGTCCAGGACAAAAGCTATGAGTGTCTTCTCTTGTAAAATTGGCAGAAATGTAATGGAGAATTGTCTCTCAAAAAGAATATAGTGTAAAGTTGCTTAATTCTGGAGGTATTTTTCAAATAGAGTGCAGACCAGATGTGATATGTAAGAGAGAGTCCGGAACGATGCTATGGCTTTTGCCAAACCCTATACTCGGTGCTTCAGGTATGGTGGCAAATGAGAGAGACAGACCCGAAGTAGCTATACATGCCACATAAGTGAAATAATTAACTTATATTACATATAGTTTCCAAGGATTTCATTACTGTTTAAAAACGTGTGGTTTTATTTAAACAAGATAAAATTACAACCAGCATAGAAAGGGAAGGGGCAGATTAGGTCCCATCCATGTAGTCTGCCTTCTGGAGTTAATTTCATCCTTGTCATCTTTTTTGTTTTTCTTTGAGAAATACTTTTCTTAAGTTTTTGCCTTTTTTCAGTAGATACACTTAGCATTTATTTTTGTCAGTAACCTAGAGAGGCTTAATTTGGAGAAAAGACATTAAAATTTTAAAAGATTCTATTTTAGGAACAAAATTATTTTACTCAACTTGCTTACAGACATATTTGGAGGTTGACTGTAATGAGACATTGTCATATGTGGAAAGCCATCATTAATTTTATTTCTTAGTGGTTTATTGTCTATCTCTACCAAATAAAATAAAAGCTCTGAAAAGGAAGTTTGTTTTGTTTGTGGACACATTCTCAGCTCATAGAATATTATCTGGTATATAATAGGTGTTTAATAAATAGCTTTTAAATGAATATATGATATATATATGTATTATTTTGTATTTTTCTTAAAATAAACATTTCTTTCCCTAGTATTAATTTCATTTCTAGATGTTTTAATGTCTATTAACTTTTTATTTCTCTTTTGTACCATTACTGTTCTTTAAGTATTGGGTATTTAGATGTTTCCCAAATGTTTACATTGTCACAGAATAATGAATGTTTTTATGTATATTAACTTTAAAAATTCCTTTTGAATTATCTCTTAAGTATGAATTCAGAGGAATGAATCAGAGAGAGTAGCATCATCATTATGTTCCCTGCGTGTTGTCTTTTCCAGAAGGGCAGGGACAGTTTTCAGTGGACAGGTGCACTTGTTCACCTCAACCTCAACTCCATTAGCACTAGTTGTTATTTTTCCTTTAAGTCTCTCCCTCTTGAAACCAGAATTGAAAGAGACACGTGTCCCCCAATGTTCATCGCAGCACTGTTTATAATAACCAGGACATGGAAGCAACCTAGATGTCCATCAGCAGATGAATGGATAAGAAAGCTGTGGTACCTATACACAATGGAGTATTACTCAGCCATTAAAAAGAATACATTTGAATCAGTTCTAATGAGGTGGATGAAACTGGAGCCGATTATACAGAGTGAAGTTAGCCAGAAAGAAACACACCAATACAATATACTAACACATATATATGGAATTTAGAAAGATGGTAATGATAACCCTGTATGCGAGACAGCAAAAGAGACACAGATGTAAAGAACAGACTTTTGGACTCTGTGGGAGAGGGAGAGGGTGAGATGATTTAGGAGAATGGCATTGAAACAGGTATACTATCATGTAAGAAACGAATCACTAGTCTAGGTTTGATACAGGATACAGGATGCTTGGGGCTGGTGCACTGGGATGACCCGGAGAGATGATATGGGGAGGGTCATGGGAGGAGGGTTCAGGGTTGGGAATCATGTACACCTGTGGTGGATTCATGTCAATGTATGGCAAAACCAATACAGTATTGTAAAAATAATAATTATAATAAATAAATAAATCTCTCTCTCTTTGTAGGCAGAAATAGAAGATCAAGTATGATTTTATCAGCTTTTATTTCATGTCTCTGTATGCTGTGTATATTTCCATGTTTATTAATTTTTCCTCTGATGTGAGCTGTCTGTTCATATACTTTGCCCAGTGAACTGCTTATTAAATCATCTAGTTCCTAAGTTGTAGGCAGAATGATGACAAATCTAAGTGTTTGCGAAGCGTTCCCCTTGGTGGTGGGGTTGTCGCAGATGGCGGCTCCAGGTGAAGTTCTCCTGGTGAGTCTGGGAGGCAGGAAGCTAAGAGAGGGCCTCTTTGAAGCCAACCCCCTGGGCATAAAAGATTTCCTTGCCTGGTGAAAACCTCAAGCGACCACCGTTTTATTACATTTCCTCTTTCAGCAGGTATCTACTGGGCTTGCTGCTTTGTAAATGGAAAAGTAAATACCCAGTTATATTGTGTTGTAAGAGAGTTATATTGTGTTACAAATGGGCAAGAGAACACAATGAGGAAGGGATGTGTGCTCGAAAGCCTTTCTCAGTCGGTGGAGTCTTTCTGAGGAAATGGCGCTTAGCCTGATACACAAAGGCAGAGATATCCATAGGGTCATCTACTATGGCATATCTCTGGTAGAAGCACAGTGTGAAATGCCATTACTCTAGCCTACAGGACCAGCCTGTTNTTTCTCAGTCGGTGGAGTCTTTCTGAGGAAATGGCGCTTAGCCTGATACACAAAGGCAGAGATATCCATAGGGTCATCTACTATGGCATATCTCTGGTAGAAGCACAGTGTGAAATGCCATTACTCTAGCCTACAGGACCAGCCTGTTCAGCTGAGTTGTAATATCCTGTGGGTCAGAAAGTCGCTTTCATCTTCGTGCCACTCCAGATGATTGTGCTAGGTCAGAGAGATGAAAGAATAATGTTCCTCTTTAAGTCCCTCACACGCCCAGCCGCTCGGTGATATGTAGGAAATAACCTGTGCTTATTTGAGACTGGCCATTTAGTTAGATAACCTCTGCTTGTCTGAGGATCAAATAATAAGATAATCACTGTGTATCTTTTCCTCCCATTCTTTCCATATGATTGAAATGGTTACAATCATCAGAATTCAGACAGATTCACTTTCTCCTGATTTTATGAATCATGCTGCAAGAGCAGCTAACACAGCATAATACACAATACAGTCATAATGCATTCTGCATAAAAGCAATCTCAAGTCACATAAATGCTTCGTAAAGAGTGCCTATCTGTACACAACCTCTCCTACAGTATGCAGGAGAAATGATAATCAATATCTTATAGCTGACTTCATTTGGTTTTCTGACTTTGATTACTTCTTCTGTGTTTTGTTTTATCTGTTTACATTTACACTTAATATATGGATACTTGGGGGCCAGGTTGGTCCTTTAGAGGTAAGAAGGGTTTGAAGCCATCTTGCTATTACTGTTAATTTAAATATTCCTGTAAAAGTCCACCCTGTAATGAAGCAAGAATACTGTCAAGTGTAAAATAGGAGATTTTATTTTCAGAACATTTAGCAGTTTATTTCACATTCCACATGTAACTCTCTCTGTCTCTCTCTTATAGTCTGTAATGTCTGAGGAAGCATGCGTGTATAGTCCATTGACAAGAAAAAAATATGGTCTTACTGGTAACTGCAAACATTCTCAGAATCCAGTGCACACGTGTGTGCTCAGCCATGTCCTACTCTTTGCAACCCCATGGGCTGTAGCCCACCAGGCTCCTCTTTTCATGGGATGTTCCAGACATGACTCCTGGAGTGGGGTGCCATTTCCTTCTCCAAGGGATCTTCCTGACCCAGGGATTGAACCCACATTTCCTGCATTGCCAGGCAGATTCTTTACCACTGAGCTACCTGGGAGGGTCCAGAGTGTGATGCAAAAAAAATACAGATATAGGTATTTCACTGTTCTCATTGCACTCTGTTAGTCTGTTTGAGTCTGTTTTAGCCCCCTTCTCCCCACACATCTTCCCTCCTCCCTTCTTCTTTTACTCATCTGCCCACTCCATGTGGCCAGAGCTGGGAAAACTACTGTTCCGGGGTCTATTCTGGAAGGCAATGAGGAATCAGAGTTGGTGGCAGCTCAGAGCCTTCCCTGGGATTTGGGTTAAACTTTTCAGATTCTATGGAATGGAATCTGGTATATAAGACCAGTCTCTCTGCTGTTACTAGCACAACCCTCATAGGAGAAGTCTGATGTAACTGTGTCAAAAAGGACCCTGTCTACTGAGAGGGAGGCAGAGAAAGAGAGAAAAAAAAAAAGGTGAAGGGGATAGAGAACCTGGATCTGTCATAGATGATTTGCCAGAGTTCTTTGAAGTTGATGGATTCCTTGGTAAACCTCTCAGAGCCACTTCACCAGAAGCACATCTTTACTAAAAAATGCTTTTTAAGTTCACACGAGGTAATCACAGTTCCATCCTAGTGAAGAAATTTAGTGAAGCAAGCATAATCAAGTTATTCGCACAATCAATAAAAATGAATTGGGTACTTATCTTTTCTTGGTTTCTCTGTAATGTGTATAAAAGAAATTATTAACCCAACAGCAAAAAATATAGTTTTACTCCATAGGTGGGAAGAAAACAATTATTCTTAGAAGCTGCTATTTGTTAGTCTGAAAGATTCATTTAAAATCGTAGTTGCACTGATACAGCATTGTTAACTTGACAGCAAAAGTAACCACAAGTTAAGCTCTCACACGCTCTGACCAGCTCTCCAGGATGCCGCTAACTGCAGACTTTCCAGTGGCATTCTTAATGATTCATCCTCATATAGAAGATAAACCGAAAACTGAGCTGTNTCATTTAAAATCGTAGTTGCACTGATACAGCATTGTTAACTTGACAGCAAAAGTAACCACAAGTTAAGCTCTCACACGCTCTGACCAGCTCTCCAGGATGCCGCTAACTGCAGACTTTCCAGTGGCATTCTTAATGATTCATCCTCATATAAAAGATAAACCGAAAACTGAGCTGTATTCAAGTCTTAATTCTTTCAAGTTTAATCCATCATTAAAAGATGTACTGGTGAAACTGTCTAAGCCTTAACATCTTGCTGCATTAAAACTAACTTTCATTAAGATAAAGGTTATTTGTCTAAATTGTTGAAATATTTATTCATGAATGCCTAATTTTCTAGATTTTTCCTGAAAATATATTAAAGTCACGTCATGACCAAGAATTTGTATACATTTCTCTTGTAATTATCTAAATTATAGTAAATATCATCATTGCTTTTCAAAGAGACTGCTATCTAGACTTTATATCAAGCTTTTACTCTAGGAACTGAAGAACTTTTCCCTTTGTAAACTATATAAAAAGATGCTGCATATTATGTACCAAGAAAAATGGTTGTTTTTGTTCCCCCTAAAGTGCCAAAAGAATCTCTTTCATCTCCTGGCATGCTCTCAAGCTCATTACTGCTTCAACATTTGAACTTGTCACCTCTCCAAACTCATCTAGTTGCATTTCATCATCATCTGACAAACTGTAAGGTTTTCTAAAAAAACTCCTTGGATTTTCTTTATAAGTCCTTTTTCTGAGATTCAGAAAGTGAATTTTCTGGATTCAGATTCAGAGATTCTTTAAAGCTAATTTTTAGTAGAGTTTTGTAAAACAAGTCTATAAAAGGATGACCACACTTAATATCTGTCCATATTTCAATTTTTGTTTGAATATTTTGTTTTGCTTTACAACTTTGACTCTGTTAGAACTTATTTTTTTATCCTGCCCCTAAGAATGTGAGAAGATGGGAATATGCCTCGATATCTCACCAGAAACAAACATCAGAAAGCCCTGGGGATCCAGCATTTCCAACACTGCATACTAGTGAGAAATATATCATTAATTTTAGAATTACTCAACTCATTGAATTTGCAGCTCCTCTACTACCTTAATTTATTTTTTCTCCTTTACCCACCTTTGGAGAATTACTCCCCTTTGAACTTTTCCTTTCATCTAACTTTTAGATTCTCTGAGTATGTGGAGAAGGAAATGGTAACCAACTCCAGTATTCTTGCCTGAAGAATTCCATGGACAGAGGAGCCTGGTGGGCTGTAGTCCATGGGGTCTTAGAGTTGGACATAACTGAGCGACTTTCACTNTCCTTTCATCTAACTTTTAGATTCTCTGAGTATGTGGAGAAGGAAATGGTAACCAACTCCAGTATTCTTGCCTGAAGAATTCCATGGACAGAGGAGCCTGGTGGGCTGTAGTCCATGGGGTCTTAGAGTTGGACATAACTGAGCGACTTTCACTTAGGTTCTCTGAGTATAGTCCTGCAAATTTCTGGTGCTGTTATTATACCCTGAAGGTGAAGGAAAGACTGTCTTTACATGTGTTTGTTTGAGTGTCCCCAAGCTGGGCCTTCTTCATCTCGAGGACCACAGTACTACTAGACGCAGTAAATATTGCTAGAATAGAGTTAAATATATTCTGTGTAGGCTGCAGACAATGTTACATATTCAAAAGATCATTGCTGGGTTCATGTCTTTCAGAGCATTTCATGTTGACCCCATCCCACTGCATAGCTGGAGCAGCCCTCTCTACAATAGGAGCAATCCACATTTGTTTAGGCGCAGTTGTCCATGAGGTTGCAAAGAGTTGGACACAGCTAAGCGACTGAACTGAATTGAACACCCTCTTTCTGTATCATTTATTTTAATAGATTAGAGGAATACTCCTCTTTGTACCAGCTCATCTCTCAATTTAAACAGAAGAATATCAGTTTCAAAGCATTTGGCCTCTTTCAAAGCTTTTCCTCTATGGTTTGGAATGCTGTTTTGAAAATGTGGCAGGCTCAGCTGGAAAAGCCAAGGGCCTATCTAGGTCTCATCCTCAAATTGCCACTGAAGTAAAGTACCTCAGGATTCCTTGGTGAAAGTAAAAAGGTCCCTAAATTCAAAGAAGTATTTCTGGAGGAAATAAGAACATTTTTGATGAAGTGACAATATTTTGCTCTCTACTTGCAGAAGTTGAGGAAATATTCCTTTTGTGGGAGATTCTCTCTCTGGGCAGGGCTACAGCTGAGTGGACCACTTCAAACACTTGGGAAAACTTGTAAACAGTTGAGAGAAATCACTAAAATTCAAGAAATACTGCCTTGCTTATACAGATTTCCATTCTCCTTCCTAAACATCCCCAACTCCTTTGATTTGTCACAAAAGCATCTGCTCTGGCAAACATAATTTCTCTCCACACAACCTGACCTGCATGAAAATGAAAAACAAAGGATTACAAAAGAGAAACAGAGTTAGACAGGTTATTTAAAGTTCATTTATTAATTCTCTTAGGATTTCTCTGACATAGAGCCCTTAAGCATAAGTTTATATCCTGTCAACATTCCTTTATAGAGTTTTTATACTTTAAGAACATCTTCTAAGGGAATTATAAAGGAATAGAGGCTATGGCCACTAATTTCCCCTACTAACTGGCGGTGGAAAATATAACTAAAATGGCTTGAAACTAAGCATGTCAATACAACATAATAGTTCCACTATGCAATTAAGGTAGCAAAAGCTCTTGGGTGGCCTGGATGCTCCCAGATTTAAAAAGCTTCATGCTATGCACTGAGGTCTTAATAACCCTCTGCCTCTGAACCACTCCATCAGCGTTTCAGATGCCCCAGAGCCGCTAGACCCTTAGATCAGGTTCAGGTCCCACAATGTACTCCTTTCTTTGACATTATGAGGGTCATTTTGTTGGCCAGGAAGCTGCTTCATGTTGTTGGTTTGGAATGATAGTTCAAAGGGGACTTGAAGTATATTGGTTAGTCAACTAGGATACTTCTATAAGTCTGGATGCTGCTGCACACTTGGGTGGCATTTTGGGGGTATTAATTAATATTGCTCTCAAGGGTTTTATTAGCAATGTTATTTTAAAAAATTTCCTTTGTTTCTCAAATTCCAAATATTATATGAACTTGTAAATAATGCAAATGATTCAAGTTATGTGTATATGCAGATGTGTAAATGCTTTATATGAAAATTGAACAAATCTGTATCTCTCTCCCCTGATAGCCTGAAATAGCACATTCCATAGCCTTCTCCTTCTGTTTCTAAATATGTTGAAGCATACAAGCACAGATTGTTATTGAAATAAAATCATGCTGTATGCTATTTGCTTTTTCACCTAAAATCACAGCCTTACAACTCACTAGTCATGGTACTAATATTATTTTTAAGGACTTACCAACACATGTATTTTAATTTTCTATAATTGAGATCTTAATACTTCCTGTATCACATTTACTTTTGATTTTAACTTTTATCATTATTAACATTGTAAATTTTCATTTCAATAATGCTATACAGATCACAAACTCTTCTCACATACACCGTTTTATTATTAAACACTCTGTGAGATGGTTATTATTAATTCTGTTTTACTTGATCAGAAACCTTAAAGAAGTTGACACCTTCCATGCATCTTAAAGCTAATAAACATAGAGTCAAGATTCAGATATGTCTTGTCTTACTCATCCCTTCAGTTCAGTTCAGTTCATTCGCTCAGTCATGTCCGACTCTTTGCGACCCAATGGACTGGAGCATGCCAGGCCTCCCTGTCCATCACCAACTCCCAGAGCCTACTCAAACTCATGTCCATTGAGTCGGTGATGCCATCCAACAATCTCATCCTCTGTCGTCCTCTTCTCCTCCTGCTTTCAATCTTTCCCAGTATCAGTGTTTTTCAAATGAGTCAGTTTTTTGCATCAGATGACCAAAGTATTGAAGTTTCAGCTTCAACATCAGTCCTTCCAATGAATATTCAAGACCGATTTCCTTTAGGATGGAGTGGTTGGATCTCCTTGAAGTCCAGGGGACTCTCGAGAGTCTTCTTCAATACCGCAGTTCAAAATCATCAATTCTTCAGCACTCAGCTTTCTTTATATGCAACTCTCACATCCATACATGACTACTGGAAAAGCAATAGCCTTGACTAGATGGACCTTTGTTGGCAAAGTAATGTCTCTGGCTTTTTAATATGCTGTCTAGGTTGGTCATAGTTTTTCTTCCAAGGAAGAAGCGTCCTTTAGTTTCATGGCTGCAGTCACCATCTGCAGTGATTTTTGGAGCCCAAAACAATAAAGTCTGCCTCTGTTTCCATTGTTTCCCCATCTATTTGCCATGAAGAGATGGCACCGAATGCCATGATCTTACTTTTCTGAATGTTGAGCTTTAAGCCAACTTTTTCACTTTCCCCTTTCACTTTCATCAAGAGGCTCTTTAGTCCTACACTTTCTGTCATAAGGGTGGTGTCATCTGCATATCTGAGGTTATTGTTATTTCTCCTAGCAATCTTGATTCCAGCTCTTGCTTCCTGCAGCCCAGTGTTTCTCATGATGTACTCTGAATATAAGTTAAATAAAAAGAGTGACAATAGACAGCTTTGACGTACTCCTTTTCCTATTTGTAACCAGTGTGTTGTTCCCTGTCCAGTTAGGACTGTTGCTTCTTGACTTGCATACAGATTTCTCAAGAGGCAGATTAGGTGGCCTGTTATTCCCATCTCTTTCAGAACTTTCCACAGGTTGTTGTGGTCCACACAGTCAAAGGCTTTGACAGTCTATAAAGCAGAAATAGATGTTTTTCTGGAACTCTTGCTTTTTCCATGATCTAGTGGATGTTGGCAATTTGATTGCTGGTTCCTTTGCCTTTTCTAAAACCAGCTTGAACATCTGGAAGTTCACGGTTCACGTATTGTTGAAGCTGTGTTTCTTGACTTCCTACTTTTGCATTCCAGTCCCCTATAATAAAAAGGACATTTTTGGGGGGTGTTAGTTCTAGAAGGTCTTAAAGGTCTTCATAGAACTGTTCAACTTCAGCTTCTTCAGCATTACTGGTCGGGGCATAGACTTAGATGGCCCTTATTTTCTGAAAATGTTTGAAAATGATAATGTGACAGTAGCCAAGTCCCTACTGCATGACATTTGTAATTCCCTTCACCATATCAAAAAATTGTCAATATCATTACTACTTTATATTTGGCCAGTCAGCCTCCAGCAACAGCCATCATGTTATCTCTCATATCTGTTTGTTTGCCATGTCTGTCATACAGACTAGTGGATTCTATGAGAATTTTTCTGCCTTAATCCTTAAAACAACTTCCTACCTATTAACTTGAAGCATTGTTCCATATAATATGTATTTTCACATCTTATTATTTGCTCCTAAACTCATTTTATCTACATTTTCTCTGGACTGAGCTCAATTTACTGTACATTCATCCCAGAGCCCAAATGATTCATGTGAATCCAAGTACGTTATTTCTAATCGTATCTTTCTCTTCACAATTTCACTTAGTCTGTAAATTTGGTTTCCATGTATCCTCCAAATTAACAGCAGAAAAATAAACTTTTAAAGATGAAAACAAAGCTTGCCCTTGGCCTCATAGGAATATAAATATTGGTCTGAGAAATGACTTGGCTACCATCCTGGTGTATCTCAAGGGGCAATTCCTTTTTCTTATTTTATTTGTTAATGGCAGTATAAAAAGGATTGATTGTAAGGCTGAATTTTATCCAGCCTTGGAGATCTAGCCAGTAATGACTGTAGGAACTTTTAGGCAAAGATATTGGTAATTAGTTAAAAAAACAGATGCTTACAGGTCCTTTGCCTATTGTAAAAATTGGATTGTTTGTTTTGGATATTGAGTTGTTTGAGTTTTAAGATGTTTCAGATAGTTACCCTTATTTGACATATAATATGCAAATATATTCTCCCATTCTGTAGGTTGTCATTTTGTTTTGCTGATGATTTCCTTCAGTGTGCAAAAGATTTAAGCTTGATTCAGTACCATTTGTTTATTTTTGTTTTTGTTCCCCTTGCCTGGGGAGACAGATTAAAAAAAAATACTCTAAGACGAATATCAATGCACATACTGGCTATGATTTCTTTAGGAGTTTTATGGTTTCAGATCTTACATTTAGGTATGTAATCTATTTTGAGTTTATTTGTATATATGGTATGAGAAAATGTTATGATTTTGTTTTTTATAAGTAACTGTCCAATTTAACCAGCACCACTTTTATTAAAGAGACTGTCTTTTCCCATTACATATTCTTGCCTCCTGTGTTATAAAATTAAAAGCTGCTTTTAATGAAATTAAAAGACAGTTGCTCCTTGGATGAAAAACTATGACCAACCTAAATAGCATATTAAAAAGCAGAGACATTACTTTGCCAACAAACGTCCATCTAGTCAAAGCTATGGTTTTTCCAGTAGTCATATATGGATGTGAGAGTTGGACCATAAAGAATGCTGAGTGCCAAAAAATTGATGCTTTTGAACTGTTGTGTTGGAGAAGACTCTTGAGAGTCCCCTGGACTTCAAGGAGATCCAACCAGTCCATCCTAAAGGAAATCAGTCCTGAATATTCATTGGAAGGACTGATGTTGAAGCTGAAACTCTAATACTTAAGCTACCTGATGCAAAGAACTGACTCATTGGGAAAGACCCTGATGCTGGGAAAGATTGAGGGCAGGAGGAGAAGGGGATGACAGAGGATAAGATGGTTGGACAGCATCAGCAACTTGATGGAAATGAGTGAGTAAGCTCCAGGAGTTGGTGATGAACAGGGAATCCTGGCGTGTTGCAGTCCATGGGGTTGCAAAGAGTTGGCTACATCTGAGTGACTGAACTGAACTTGTTGTAGGTTAATTGAGCATATGAGGGTTTCTTTTCTAGGCTGTCTATTCTGTTCCATTGATTTATGTATCTCTCTCTGTGCCAGTACCATGATGTTTCGACTAATGTAGCTTTGTAGTATATACTGAAGTTAGGGATCATGAGACTTCCAGGTTTATTTTTTTCTCAAGGAAGACCTTTTCCCACAGAACATATACAGATGGCCAACAGGGCCATTAAAAAGTGTTCAACATTACTAGCCATAGGAAAATGCACATCAAAACCACAATGAGATATCACCTTATAACAGTCAGAATGGCTATTCTCAAAAAGATTTCTTAACAAACATTGTAGAGGATGTAGATGAAAGGGGTATTTGTATACAGTTTATTTTTATTTTTTATTTATTTATTTTTTTTATTACTCCCAAACATGAACCCCCCCCCCACCTCCCACCCCACATCATCCCTCCGGATCATCCCCATGCACCAGCCCCAAGTGAGGAAACAGTGAGGAAATTCCTCAAAAAGTCAAAAATAGAACTACCACACAACCCAGAAATGCCACTCCTGGGTATGTATCTGGAGAAAACAAAAGCAAATTTGAAAAGATACATGCATGTTAATATTCATGGCAGCATTATTTACCACAGCCAAGANACCCCCCCCCCACCTCCCACCCCACATCATCCCTCCGGATCATCCCCATGCACCAGCCCCAAGTGAGGAAACAGTGAGGAAATTCCTCAAAAAGTCAAAAATAGAACTACCACACAACCCAGAAATGCCACTCCTGGGTATGTATCTGGAGAAAACAAAAGCAAATTTGAAAAGATACATGCATGTTAATATTCATGGCAGCATTATTTACCACAGCCAAGATATGGAAGCAACCTAAGCATTGATGAACAGATTCATGGATAAAGAAGATGAATGGATAATATTCCACTTTAAATAGTGGCATATTACTCAACCATAAAAAAGGAAGAGATTTTGCCATTTGTGAGAACATGGATGGACCTGGAGGGTATTATGCTTAGTGTAATAGTTCAGAAAAAGGTAAATGTTGTATGTTTTCACTTATATGTGGAATCTAAAAAGTAAAACAAGCATACAAATATAATAAGACAGAAACAGACCCGTAGATACAGGGAGCAATCTAGTGGTTACTGGAGGGGAGATAAGTAGGCACACAATATGTGAAGGATAGAATATCAAATTACTGTTTTGTACACCTGAAACTAGTATAATATTATTTAAACTGTGCTTAGTAAAAACAAACACAAAACACATGCTTACAGAATGTAAGTAATATAGAATCAGAAAGGGCTGTGGAGATTGAGAGATTCAGGTTTGAATCTCTCCTGCTTTGGCACTGGCTACCCTTTTGATATTGGAGAATTTGGTTACTCTAAGCCTCTTCAACTGTAAAATAGGGATAATCCTCATAAATTTGTTGGGAGCATTAAATGATATAATTTGCCAGTTACCATCACAATGTCTTGTACTTAGGAAATCTTGAGTATGTGGAAATTTTAACCACAAGTGATTATTGATTTTAAACTCTTTTTACCTTCAAGACAGCTGTTTTATACCTATTAGACTTACTTACATGCTAATATAACTAAACAGGTGAAAGTGTGTTTTTAGTCAGATTCTTCTATAAATATTTCTTTTATTTTTTTCTTGGTATCTTTTCCTGACAATATAATATTTTCCCCCATTTTTGAAGACACATTTTGGTACAAAAGTCTTCTTAAATATACCTTAATTCTTTCTGTTAAATTAGTAACAATGGGCTTCTCTGGTGGCTCAAATGGAAAAGAATATGCCTTCAATGCAGGAGACCGGGTTTAATACCTGGGTTGGGAAGATCCTCTGGAGAAAGGAATGACTGCTTACTTCAGTATTCTTGCCTGGAGAATTTCAAGGACAGAGGAGCCTGGCGGGCTACAGTTCATGGGGTCACAAAGAGTCAGACACGACTGAGCAACTGACANTCAAATGGAAAAGAATATGCCTTCAATGCAGGAGACCGGGTTTAATACCTGGGTTGGGAAGATCCTCTGGAGAAAGGAATGACTGCTTACTTCAGTATTCTTGCCTGGAGAATTTCAAGGACAGAGGAGCCTGGCGGGCTACAGTTCATGGGGTCACAAAGAGTCAGACACGACTGAGCAACTGACACTTTCAGTAATAGTAGTCACATTATTAAACTGAATTATCATAGTATTGTGAAGGAGTTACAATATCCTCCTTCCTATATCATTACCAAGTATGGATTCAAACTTTGATGACTTACGGTTCAATTGCAAAGTTTATTATGGATTTGAAATCAGATTTTATGATATTCAATTAGCAAAAGAAGGTCACAAATTTTCAAAAAAAATTTTGTCTTTTTCATTTACTTTGAATCTAGACCTGAGGATCTAGTGTTTTTCTAAATATTTCTTTTGGTTTTAAACTTGATTTGAGTGAGCGGTTTCATTATTATTATTATTTTTTCACACTTAAGGATAGTGGTACAAACCTTTGCAACTTATTTACCTACTGTGTTGTGGTTAGTCACTCAGTCATGTCTAGCTATTTGCAGCCCCATGGACTGTAGTCCACCAGATTCCTCTGTAGGCTCCTCTGTCCATGGGGATTCTCCAGACAAGAATACTTGAGATTCTTCCTAACCCAGGGATCAAACCCAGAAGTCTCCCCCATTGCAGGCAGATTCTTTACCAGCTGGGCTACTATATCTATATCATTTCTGAGGGCTGAATAAAAACTATATTCTTGTTGTTAAGGAGTTTACAATCATTTATAAGTCTAGATTGGACCAAGTTCTATTTTAAGCACAAGCAGTAGTGGTAAACAAGATAGATACCCTGGTTTTGATGAACTAAGATTATAGTCGGAAAGAAACAGAAATCAACACATAAATAAGTGCATAAATAAGAATTTGAAGACAATATAGAGTAAGGTGGCATGAACTGAAGGCCTCTCTTTGAATTGAAACCTGAGTGATATGGAAGCTGGGAGGTGCTTCCAGGAAAGAATATTTTAGGCAGAAGGGAAACACTGTGCAATGCTCTGAAGTGGACACAAGATAGTTGGTATGGGGATAAGACGAGTGTACAAATAACTCTCACCTAGACAAAATGTGAATGAGAACTGTAAGTGAGGAACTAAAAAAATGCATTTGTACCTTTAAAGTCCCACATACTCAAGGTTGATGAATTCTTGTTCAAAATTCCAATTAAAATATCAATTGGTATTCTATTTTCCATCCTAAGGGAAATTTTACAAGTGCAGTAGAAGAAAGAGGTTGTCCTTTCATAAAGGAAAAGACTGATATGCTTACAGATGTGAAAACAGTTTCTAGGTCATATGTACCTTTAACTTAATGAATTTCAACTGAAATTGAAAAGCCTGAATTTCAGAATTGACTCTTTATAGCTTGGACCTGTCACTTTAGTCAAGCTGCATTTTGTCCTGCTACTAGGCAGGAAACGGTATACTTGGAATTATAGATCCTACAGAAAAATCCCTAAGAGTGTTGAATCTCTGTTTCCTTCTCTAAATTTGGCATATTCTAAGATCATCAAAGTTTGGTACCAGCCTCTATGAAAATAAAGCCAGAAATATTAAAAACATAACTATTTTTTCACTCTTGCTCCTCCCCTAATAAAAGACATGTGTTTTAACTAGGTTAATGTTTTTCCTGGTTCTCCAATTATAGTATATCTTCATTTTAAGTATGAATAGCTTACATTTTAATTTCCTGAATTATCAGAGCTGAAAAAAAAAGCAGAGTTATTTAGTTCAACTGAGCCTCATTTCTTTTTAAAGAAAGTTTTCCCCCAAGAGAGAAGAGAAAGCAGAAGAATTTGGGGTCTCTACGAACAATGTCATTGGCAAACCTTGTAATGTGTCAAATTTTGAATATAAAGAAGTTATCACAAGTAATACTTTTTCTGTAGATTCCTTGAGCAGAAAGTTTTAACACCAAGACAGAATACAAACTAAGTCTCCTCACCTATATTTCTTCCTCTATTCACCCAGGAAAAATAAACCATATGTGAGAAAAAATTTGTCCTCCTACTTTTAAACATTAAAGCATTATTATCTCATTTTCTACACTATATGTTTTTTATTCTCAACATGAGTATTTCTCAGCAAGGGTATAGAATAATTGGCATTAGCACAGATTGAAATTAATATTAGATACTGTAGTAAATGTTTATTTTGGCTGAACATTTCTGAGGTAGATCATTTGTTATTACCAAAGAAATCCAGTTTGCCAAATGTATTTCCCTTAGAATTAAAAAAAGGTAGATTCTGGAACAGTAGTGAATTATATAGATCCCGAAAATCAGTGCATCTGTGATTTGCTCATGGCTGCAGTTGTGACACAAGAACACAGAACTGGCTTTCAATGGGTAGTTGAAAGTCTGATACAAACAGGTTGAACTATATTTTGCTTTTGTTGCTAACCGGCAGTTATAGAAGGTCACAGAAAATGAAGTCATGGTTGTGGAGCTGAATCTGTAAGAGGGATTATTTATTATCAAAAATGTAAGAAATGACTGAGTATCATGCAAAATATCTAGCCTTGATGGATAGAGAGTAAATTTTAAGTTTACTGGAAACCAATCAAAACAAATAAAGAAAGAGGTATAGTGAAAAATCTCGCTCCTATGGTCTCCCTTTCATCCTTTTTTTCCTCTCTTCTCCCTGGGTTAAGAAACTATATTATTTCCTACATATTTATTCTCCTAGGGTTTCTTTGTGCAAGTTCAAGCAAATACATCTATGTATTTATATTCCCCATTTCTTACTACTGTATTTTTATGAAAGGTACAATTATATTGTATATGTTTATGAAATGTGTAGACCTAGCATACTGTCAGTGTATTCTTAATGCTCACAACAATCATAAAGTAAATAATCTTTTCTCCATTTTGAAGAATGGAAAGGCTCAGGGGAGTTAAAACATGCCCCAAGTTCACATATCAGTGTAGCTAGGATTCAAAGCCCCTCTCTTTGCACTAACGTACTTCTTGGTGTAACCTTAGCAGTTTAGCAGTGATGTATTGACATGTCAGGATTCTGTATCTTTTGAACAACTAATTCTATTATTATTTTATTCAAACAACTTTATGGAATGTTTAATCTTTTAATTTACCCCTTTAAAAATATTACTTAAAGTGATAGTTTATTCATGCAAATTTTCCCTCATTTTGGGCTACAGGTTTTTTCTTTAACTTTTATTTTCCATTATACTTTCCATTCCAAACTATGTGTTTAAATTTCTAAGTTACTCCCACATTCATAGCTTTATGTCCTTTCTTTCTGCCTCTTGGCTCCAGCATCCTGAGACTTTAGCTTGCAGGAGTCAGCTGTCCCCTATGCCAAGCATCACTGGAGCACCAATGAAAAGAGCACCAATAGAGAGAAGAAATTGATGGTCTCTTATCCACTTTTTCTTGGTGGTAAGATTCCATTTGTGGTTAGGCAAGCCAAACAGGGTGACTAGACACTGGGCTATGAGTTTAGGCTTGGATGGGATCAGAGGCAATAATTTATTCTTCACTGCCTGTAGTAAGACAGGGTGGGCCTTCCCCATGTGCTTCCCAGAAACTTAGCTGGTTTGGGTGAACCATCTACCAATAACACTGACGTGTCCATTTTACATGGCCATTTAGCATGTGCATTCAGGCAGGGGGAAGACACCAGTTCTTCCACCTTCTATGCAGTTCCTCCCCAGAACAATCTACTGTTAATTCTAGGAGTATCTTTGGTTTCCTGGGAGTGAGGATATGTCATGGATTAGAACAGATCAGAGGCTCAAAGGGAGCCTTCTTCAGAAGAAGGAAACTGATAGAAACTTGCTCTGTATATCTTGAGAG
Organism: Oreotragus oreotragus; assembly: GCA_006410675.1. Lineage (NCBI taxonomy): Eukaryota > Metazoa > Chordata > Mammalia > Artiodactyla > Bovidae > Oreotragus > Oreotragus oreotragus. The sequence goes on along the minus strand of SJYX01000599.1, from coordinate 124,431 downwards.
GAGAATTAGAAAACCGACAAAGAGGGCTTGAATTAGTGATGAACATATAGAATGTTAAATAAATGATGACAAGTAATATAATTATTAGCTCCAGAGAGAACAATATCATAGCAGAGAAACAGTACAGTTCACTTCATACCACATCTGTGGATGTTACTTATATAGTCATAATATCAAAACACGTGATTATTGATCTTCCCCATTTATCTACATTAGTAATAAGCAAGGGCTTCCCAGGTGGCACTAGGGGTAAAGAACCCGCCTGCTAATGCAGGAGACATAAGAGATGTGGGTTTGATCCCTGGGTCAGGAAGATCCCCTGGAGGACAGGATGTCAACCCACTCCAGTATTTTTGCCTGGAGAAGCTCCATGGGCAGAGGAGTTTGTCAGGCTACAGTCCATAAGGTCACACAGAGTCAGGCACGGCTGAAGCAACTTAGCACACACACACACACGTGGGGAGCAAAGGGACAAATGTGTGAGTGCGTGGCAGAAGTAGGAAAACGTGCTAAGTCTCCCATAGGAGGACATTTAAAAATGATACATGTTATTTAGAGATATGGAGGCAAATTCTAAAATAATTGCCTAAAAGAGAAGCAAGTTATTATCTTCAAAAGGAGAAAAATCAGGATAGAAGGGCCCAAGAAACTGCTATTTTTCATAAGCAACTCCCCTCCCTTAATAGTGTCATTTGATGCTTTCAGCTATGTCTCAGATATAACTTTCATAAACCCAACTAAAAGATAAAAATAATGTTTGCATGAAAAAGTTAATAAAGTAATATTCAAATTAAAATTCCCCAGGTACATTTTGTCATATTTTAAGTTATATGAATGATTATTTTGATAACATTTAAAAATATTTTTAAAAGTAACATGAACTTTAGCAACTCCAGCTTTCCTTAATAACAGCACAGTTTCAATATTGAGCACAGGTTCTTAGATCGCATGCATACGTCTTTCCCACCACGCTAGGATGAGTAAATACTTTGAGAAATGTAAATACAAGGTGGTGGTTCTGACATAGGAAATGATTCAGTTAAGTAGTTTTTCACTCTGGGTTCACTTTCAATTTGTGGAAACACATATAAAAAGCAAGCACACCTGCTCTATTTTTGTTCTTGTTCCATTGCTGGCCTCAAGCAAAAGTACTAAAAATTGATGAGCTATTCTGAAATTTCCAAGTGCCAGTGTTCAGATTCAAGACGTTAACAAGCTCAAGTCAGGTTAGGGAAAGGCGGCTCAACTCTGATTCAGACTTCTGTCTTGGGAAGGCTGACTTTCTGCTTTTCATCTTCTCACATCTTTTAAAAAGATATTTTCTCTCTCTCTTATACAAGCCTGCTATTAGTTTATATCAAAGCCTTTTCCTTTTCTTTCAAAACGGATCTGTTCCATGAAGATTTCAGGGGTAAGTGACCAGCTACTGTTTTATTCTGTCCCATTAAACGTGTCTCTGTGTCTTTATGCACTCTTGTAGGTTTTTAAATATAAAGTCCCTCAACAATGGTGTCCTCGTTCCCTATTCTCTGAATGCCTCTTAACTATTGGGAAGTGGTGTTACAGAGAGGTGAAGGGATGGTATTAATTGATGTAATTCAGATTCGAGAAGTGTAATTCTGACACATAAGTGGATAAAATGTGACTTAGGTAAATGTATATATCCTTTAATAACTGACAAATTTTAATGTAATTTGGTTTCACATTTTGTTGATATCCTACATATGCTTTTTTCCCATTAGTTATCAGTTATGTTATAAAGCTTTGAACATTTTTGGACATGGCTATTTATGGTCTTATGGTTTGATTCTCCCCCACCAGTCACTGCCTATGTGTTTGGTCAGCTATGTATAAATATATAATATGTTACACAACTAGAGAGAAAGAATCAGGATCCCTGCAATTCACATACTTCTCTTTAACAATAACTGTTGCTTGTTGAAAATATTTGCATCCACGCTGATAAATATGTGCAGTTGAGTACACAGTGAGTTCTAATATTGCTAAGTGAGTTCTTCTTCTTCCTGGCTAATGTAACTGGTGATAGCCCTAACAAGGATGGCTAAATGAATATTTTGTTTCAGTACAGATACTGTTCTCTATTTTCCTTTTCCAATTGGTCTGATTTACATTGTGATGCCCATTTGTTGCTTCCAGACCTTTATAGCTGAATATCGTTACATGCTCTTGTACTCATTCAAAGTGTGGCCATTAAATCCTGAGATTTTATCAGCTCATGTCTATGTGAGGCTTTGCTCCTCCCATGTGTGCTCTGCAGATTGCTCTCAGGGTTACTAGAGTTCTCTGTCCTTTCCAGAACACCTTAAGTTTGTATTTTTTTCCCCGTTTTCCTTTGATGCTGCACTCTCTCTGCAGGATTAGCATGCTAGTGTGCTTATGTCCTTTTTGCCCCCTGTGGCCATTGCAGAGGATATTGAACACTCCTTTGGTAGGAAGAGTCTTTTCCTACTTAGAGTCTTGTCTTAAAGCTCATCTGTTATTTATTCAAGCCTGAGCACTTTCTGTGAGCCAACATTAGCTCTGGTCTGTACTGCTTAATTAATTAATATGGTATTTTATCTGTTTGTGGGTCATGCATACACATATATGCACACATATATACATGTATTTTACAACCACGTGTGCATATTTGCTTGTATGTTTGTTCAATCGCCCAGTCGTGTTCACCTCTTTACAACCCCATGGACTGCAGCACGCCAGGCCTCCCTGTCCCTCACCATCTCCTGGAATTTGCCCAGGTTTATGTTCATTGCATTGCTGATGCCGTCCAGCCATCTCATCCTCTGACACCCTCTTCTCCTTCTACCCTCAATCTTTCCCAGCATCAGGGACTTTTCTAATGAGTCATCTGTTCACATCAGATGACCAGAATACTGGAGCTTCAGCTTCAGCATCAGTCCTCCCAGTTAATATTTAGGGTTGATCTCCCTTGAGATTGATTTGATCTCTTTGCTGTCCCGGGGACTTTCGGGAGTCTTTTCCAGCATCACAGTTCAAAGGCATCAATTCTATGATGTTGTGCCTTCTTTACCATCCAGCTCTCACAACTGTACATGCCCACAGCCTTGGTTATACAGACCTTTCCCGGCAGAGTAATGTCTCTTCTTTTCAACACACTGCCTGCATTTGTCATCACTTTCCTTCCAAGAAGCAGTTGTCTTCTAATTTCAAGCTGCACTCACTGTCCGCAGTGATTTTGGAGCCCAAGAAGAGGAAATATGTCACTGCTTCCACCTTTTCCCCTTCTATTTGCCATGCAGTAGTGGGGCCAGATATACATACTCAGTTCAGTTCAGTTCAGTCGCTCAGTCGTGTCCGACTGTCCGTGACCCCATGAATCACAGCAGGCCAGGCCTCCCTGTCCATCACCAACTCCTGGAGTTCACCCAAACTCATGTCCATCAAGTTGGTGATGCCATCCAGCCATCTCCTCCTGCCCCCAATCCTTCCCGGCATCAGGGTCTTTTCCAATGAGTCAACTTTTTGCATGAGGTGGCCAAACTATTGGAGTTTCAGTTTCAACATCAGTTCTTCCAATGAACACCCAGGACTGATCTCCTTGCAATCCAAGGGACTCTCAAGAGTCTTCTCCAACACTACAGTTCAAAAGTATCAATTCTTCAGCACTCAGCTTTCTTTATAGTCCAACTCTCACATCCATACATGACTACTGGAAATACCATAGCCTTGACTAGATGGACCTTTGTGGGCAAAGTAATGTCTCTGTTTTTTAATACGCTATCTAGATTGGTCATAACTTTCCTTCCAAGGAGTAAACGTCTTTTAATTTCATGGCTGCAATCACCATCTGCAGTGATTTTGGAGCCCCCCAAAATAAAGGCTGACACTGTTTCCACTGTTTCCCCATCTATTTGTCATGAACTGATGGGACCATATACCATGATTTTAGTTTTCTGAATAATGAGCTTTAAGCCAACTTTTTCACTCTCTTCTTTCAGTTTCATCAAGAGGCTTTTTAGTTCCTCTTCAGTTTCTGCCATATGTATATATATATAAAATCATGAAAATTTGGAATATTATACTGAACATGCCAATGGTAATGGGTCTTCCAGCTCAGTATTCAATTTTCATGGCAAGAACTCTGAGGGGATTTTTTGGGAGAAAATACAGGCTTTATTCTCATAGTTCTTGTCTCAAAATGGGCAGAACTTGTGGCTGTTCCTTATCTGTTATGAACCACCTCTTCCCACCATTATACTCTATATGAGTTTCTGAGGGCTGTAATAAAAAAAATTAGCACAAACTGGGTGGCTTAAAATAACAAAAAGTACCCGTTCCCAGTTGTGGAGACCAGAAATCCAAAGTCAAGGTGTGGTCAGGGCCATGCTCCTTCTGGATGCTCTAGAGGAGAACTGACTCCACTTCTTCCAGCTTCTGGTTGCTGTGAGCCTTCCCTGACTTGTGTCTGCATCACTGTGAATGCTGCCTCCATACTCACATCGTCTCCTCTCTTCTGTAGGTGTTACCTCCTTTGGCCTTTCTCCTGGAGGATGCTTATGATGTCATTTAGGGCCCACTCAGATTCTCCTCAACTCCAGATCATTTATTTAATTACACATGTAAAGACCCTCTTTCCAAATAAGAAAACAAGTTCTAGCCATTAAGGCTTCATATCTTTGAGTGGCTATTATTCAACCCACTACATACTTTGTCATGGCCTTCTGATCAAATTCAGCATGCTTTTTTAAAACATAAAATTATATGGATATAGATATGTTGTGCAAGGAGGTCCAACCAGTCCATCCTAAAGGAGATCAGTCCTGAGTGTTCATTGGAAGGACTGATGTTTATAGGAAATGATTCAGTTAAGTAGTTTTTCACTCTGGGTTCACTTTCAATTTGTGGAAACACATATAAAAAGCAAGCACACCTGCTCTATTTTTGTTCTTGTTCCATTGCTGGCCTCAAGCAAAAGTACTAAAAATTGATGAGCTATTCTGAAATTTCCAAGTGCCAGTGTTCAGATTCAAGACGTTAACAAGCTCAAGTCAGGTTAGGGAAAGGCGGCTCAACTCTGATTCAGACTTCTGTCTTGGGAAGGCTGACTTTCTGCTTTTCATCTTCTCACATCTTTTAAAAAGATATTTTCTCTCTCTCTTATACAAGCCTGCTATTAGTTTATATCAAAGCCTTTTCCTTTTCTTTCAAAACGGATCTGTTCCATGAAGATTTCAGGGGTAAGTGACCAGCTACTGTTTTATTCTGTCCCATTAAACGTGTCTCTGTGTCTTTATGCACTCTTGTAGGTTTTTAAATATAAAGTCCCTCAACAATGGTGTCCTCGTTCCCTATTCTCTGAATGCCTCTTAACTATTGGGAAGTGGTGTTACAGAGAGGTGAAGGGATGGTATTAATTGATGTAATTCAGATTCGAGAAGTGTAATTCTGACACATAAGTGGATAAAATGTGACTTAGGTAAATGTATATATCCTTTAATAACTGACAAATTTTAATGTAATTTGGTTTCACATTTTGTTGATATCCTACATATGCTTTTTTCCCATTAGTTATCAGTTATGTTATAAAGCTTTGAACATTTTTGGACATGGCTATTTATGGTCTTATGGTTTGATTCTCCCCCACCAGTCACTGCCTATGTGTTTGGTCAGCTATGTATAAATATATAATATGTTACACAACTAGAGAGAAAGAATCAGGATCCCTGCAATTCACATACTTCTCTTTAACAATAACTGTTGCTTGTTGAAAATATTTGCATCCACGCTGATAAATATGTGCAGTTGAGTACACAGTGAGTTCTAATATTGCTAAGTGAGTTCTTCTTCTTCCTGGCTAATGTAACTGGTGATAGCCCTAACAAGGATGGCTAAATGAATATTTTGTTTCAGTACAGATACTGTTCTCTATTTTCCTTTTCCAATTGGTCTGATTTACATTGTGATGCCCATTTGTTGCTTCCAGACCTTTATAGCTGAATATCGTTACATGCTCTTGTACTCATTCAAAGTGTGGCCATTAAATCCTGAGATTTTATCAGCTCATGTCTATGTGAGGCTTTGCTCCTCCCATGTGTGCTCTGCAGATTGCTCTCAGGGTTACTAGAGTTCTGTGTCCTTTCCAGAACACCTTAAGTTTGTATTTTTTTCCCCGTTTTCCTTTGATGCTGCACTCTCTCTGCAGGATTAGCATGCTAGTGTGCTTATGTCCTTTTTGCCCCCTGTGGCCATTGCAGAGGATATTGAACACTCCTTTGGTAGGAAGAGTCTTTTCCTACTTAGAGTCTTGTCTTAAAGCTCATCTGTTATTTATTCAAGCCTGAGCACTTTCTGTGAGCCAACATTAGCTCTGGTCTGTACTGCTTAATTAATTAATATGGTATTTTATCTGTTTGTGGGTCATGCATACACATATATGCACACATATATACATGTATTTTACAACCACGTGTGCATATTTGCTTGTATGTTTGTTCAATCGCCCAGTCGTGTTCACCTCTTTACAACCCCATGGACTGCAGCACGCCAGGCCTCCCTGTCCCTCACCATCTCCTGGAATTTGCCCAGGTTTATGTTCATTGCATTGCTGATGCCGTCCAGCCATCTCATCCTCTGACACCCTCTTCTCCTTCTACCCTCAATCTTTCCCAGCATCAGGGACTTTTCTAATGAGTCATCTGTTCACATCAGATGACCAGAATACTGGAGCTTCAGCTTCAGCATCAGTCCTCCCAGTTAATATTTAGGGTTGATCTCCCTTGAGATTGATTTGATCTCTTTGCTGTCCCGGGGACTTTCGGGAGTCTTTTCCAGCATCACAGTTCAAAGGCATCAATTCTATGATGTTGTGCCTTCTTTACCATCCAGCTCTCACAACTGTACATGCCCACAGCCTTGGTTATACAGACCTTTCCCGGCAGAGTAATGTCTCTTCTTTTCAACACACTGCCTGCATTTGTCATCACTTTCCTTCCAAGAAGCAGTTGTCTTCTAATTTCAAGCTGCACTCACTGTCCGCAGTGATTTTGGAGCCCAAGAAGAGGAAATATGTCACTGCTTCCACCTTTTCCCCTTCTATTTGCCATGCAGTAGTGGGGCCAGATATACATACTCAGTTCAGTTCAGTTCAGTCGCTCAGTCGTGTCCGACTGTCCGTGACCCCATGAATCACAGCAGGCCAGGCCTCCCTGTCCATCACCAACTCCTGGAGTTCACCCAAACTCATGTCCATCAAGTTGGTGATGCCATCCAGCCATCTCCTCCTGCCCCCAATCCTTCCCGGCATCAGGGTCTTTTCCAATGAGTCAACTTTTTGCATGAGGTGGCCAAACTATTGGAGTTTCAGTTTCAACATCAGTTCTTCCAATGAACACCCAGGACTGATCTCCTTGCAATCCAAGGGACTCTCAAGAGTCTTCTCCAACACTACAGTTCAAAAGTATCAATTCTTCAGCACTCAGCTTTCTTTATAGTCCAACTCTCACATCCATACATGACTACTGGAAATACCATAGCCTTGACTAGATGGACCTTTGTGGGCAAAGTAATGTCTCTGTTTTTTAATACGCTATCTAGATTGGTCATAACTTTCCTTCCAAGGAGTAAACGTCTTTTAATTTCATGGCTGCAATCACCATCTGCAGTGATTTTGGAGCCCCCCAAAATAAAGGCTGACACTGTTTCCACTGTTTCCCCATCTATTTGTCATGAACTGATGGGACCATATACCATGATTTTAGTTTTCTGAATAATGAGCTTTAAGCCAACTTTTTCACTCTCTTCTTTCAGTTTCATCAAGAGGCTTTTTAGTTCCTCTTCAGTTTCTGCCATATGTATATATATATAAAATCATGAAAATTTGGAATATTATACTGAACATGCCAATGGTAATGGGTCTTCCAGCTCAGTATTCAATTTTCATGGCAAGAACTCTGAGGGGATTTTTTGGGAGAAAATACAGGCTTTATTCTCATAGTTCTTGTCTCAAAATGGGCAGAACTTGTGGCTGTTCCTTATCTGTTATGAACCACCTCTTCCCACCATTATACTCTATATGAGTTTCTGAGGGCTGTAATAAAAAAAATTAGCACAAACTGGGTGGCTTAAAATAACAAAAAGTACCCGTTCCCAGTTGTGGAGACCAGAAATCCAAAGTCAAGGTGTGGTCAGGGCCATGCTCCTTCTGGATGCTCTAGAGGAGAACTGACTCCACTTCTTCCAGCTTCTGGTTGCTGTGAGCCTTCCCTGACTTGTGTCTGCATCACTGTGAATGCTGCCTCCATACTCACATCGTCTCCTCTCTTCTGTAGGTGTTACCTCCTTTGGCCTTTCTCCTGGAGGATGCTTATGATGTCATTTAGGGCCCACTCAGATTCTCCTCAACTCCAGATCATTTATTTAATTACACATGTAAAGACCCTCTTTCCAAATAAGAAAACAAGTTCTAGCCATTAAGGCTTCATATCTTTGAGTGGCTATTATTCAACCCACTACATACTTTGTCATGGCCTTCTGATCAAATTCAGCATGCTTTTTTAAAACATAAAATTATATGGATATAGATATGTTGTGCAAGGAGGTCCAACCAGTCCATCCTAAAGGAGATCAGTCCTGAGTGTTCATTGGAAGGACTGATGTTGAAGCTGAAACTCCAGTACTTTGGCCACCTCATGCGAAGAACTGACTCATTTGAAAAGACCCTGAATCTGGGAAAGATTGAAGGTAGAAGGAGAAGGAGACGACAGAGGATGAAATGGTTGGATGGCATCACTGACTCGATGGACATGAGTTTGGGTAGACTCCAGGAGCTGGTGATGGACAGGGAGGCCTGGCATGCTGTGGTCCATGGGGTCGCAAAGAGTCGGACACGACTGAGCAACTGAACTGAACTGAACTGAGGTATATTGTTGTCAGTTTCCCTTAGACCATCATTATCTAATACAATGAGAGCCACATATATAACTTAAATTTTTCTTGTGTTCATGCTAAAAAATGAGAAGAAATACATGATATTAATTTTAATAGCATATTTTATTTTACTCAGTACATCCAAAATATTATCATTTCAACATGCAATCAACATAAAAATTATCACTGAGGTAGTTTCCACTTTTAGTACAAAGTCTTTTAAATCTGATGTGTATTTTATACATCACAGCACGTCTCTGTTTAGAGAAGCCACATTTCATGTGCTAAATAGCTGCAAGTGGCTAGTGGCTACTATTGACTTGCACAGCCAACTTTAGACATGGAAAGTTGTCTTTTCAGGGCCAGCACAGTGCTTGGAACATTGGGAATGCATGATATACATATTTACTGGATGAATAGTTATTAAGTGAGTAAAAGGAGACCAGGAAAGTGTCATGTTAAGCTGTATCACAATCCCTGTAACTTAGAATGGATATGTATTTACAGAATCATATTTATCTGAATTTAACTGAGTAAAAAGTAGTAGTGATTATGATACTTCTTTGTTTCCAAACCAACTCACATTTTTGTTTGCACTGTTTCCTTGGATGATAAATTTTACAAATTTGTATTCTATAAGAATATTTGAATTTTAGAGGCATTTGTGAATGTTTAATATTCTGGGATTTGGTGAAATGGATCTTAATATATATTTATTGCGATATTTTTTCTTAGTTATGGTGAATTCTATTAACCAAAATTGCTGTGAAATTCATCCTCTTAAATATTTATTGTCACATAATATTTTAGATTCAAGCAGAGAGGAAATAACAGCAGCTTATAGAGACATTAGAAGACTAATGAAATTCAATCTATAATAGTTTATACAGCAAATTGAACTGAATAATGCTAGGCAAAGCATGCGTATTCTGTTAAAAATATTAAAAGTTATTGAGAGAAAATTTTAATTTAATATTAAAATATAAAATCTCTTTAATCACTGGGAAGAATCCTCAGAAGTGAAAGGAAAACTCTACATCAGTTTAAACATTTCAAGACAACCAATTTTACTAATTTAAAACAACTTCCAGAGCTAAGGATCTAAGCAAATGAACCATTTTCTTTAAAAATTCTGACTCATCTTGGGAGCATTAAAATTAATAGAACTTATGATCTTGAGTTCTACTCATTTATGAATGTGTTTTCAGTAAGTACACATAATTGGGGTTGGGATCTGACAGTCCCTTATATATAGCCATCATGAATACACATAGAGTTTTATACCATTAATATTTCAGGTGTTTGATTCACAACTTTACAAAATGAACATACCCATGAAATGAACTAGTGCAGAAAACAAATCTTTTCCAAGACCAGTGGAATGCACTATGCTCATAAAAGGTTAGGGTTATAAGTACTAAGACAATCTATCAGCCCAGAGACTGATTCTTTTGTGTAGAACTCTGGACGAATTGGGAGAGTAGCTTTGACATATATGCGCTACCACATGTAAAACAGACAGAGCTAGGGGGAAGCTTCTGTCTAGCGCAAGTAGTGGTCTGTGACGACCTAGAGGAGTGGGTTGGGGAGTGGGAGGAAGGCTCAGAAGGGAGGGACATGCATATGCACACAGCTGATTCATGCTACTGTACAGCAGAAAGCAGCACAACCTTGTGAAACAATTATCCTCCAATTAAAAAAAAACTCTGGAGCAAGGATAGTGACAGAGGGGGTCCAGTGAAGTGAAGGAAGAAAGGGTCAGGGAAATTTTATCTTCACATCTTGTAAGGATCTCATGGATGAGTAGGTCTGTAATTTACTTCTGGGAGGCAAGCTTGTAGCAGTGATTATCACCATATCTTTATCTAGGCATGATTACTTTGCTTTCCATCAAAGTGTTCATTCCTCCGTCCTATCTCCTGGAGTTTCTGATACCTTCCTCCTGGAGGCCCAGCCTGGCTCAGATTCTGAGCAGTTTTGGTGAAAGCAGGAGGAATATTAATATACTGCACCTCAATTCTACTAGCCAGCAGTGCATGAATTTAGTTTTACTGCAACAGAATTATTGTGCCTAGGAGGATCTTGAAGGGTTGGATGAAGTCACCCAACATGTTACTTTGCTTAGCTGCTCTTCTTACTACTCTGGTTCCCCAGTGGGATTCTGGTAGTCTGTCTTTGATAGAACCCTAGTCCCAGAGGAAATTCCAAAGAGATCACATTAAGGCAACATTTGCTGGGTCATAGAGAAGGTTAAGGAATTAAAAAAAAAAAACCATCCACCTCTGTTTCATCGACTATGACAAAGCTTTTGACTGTGTGGATCATAATAAACTGTGGAAAGCTCTTAAAGAGGTGGGAACACCAGACCATCTTACATGTTTCCTGAGAAACCTGTATGCCAGTCAAGAAGCAGCAGTTAGAACTCTGGATGGAACAACTGTTTGGTTCAAGATTGAGAAAGGAGTATGGCAGGGCTGTTTGCTGTCACCATGTTTGTTTAATCTATATGATGAGCACATCATGAGAAAAGCCAGGATGGATGAGTTATAAGCCGGAATCAAGATAGGTAGGAGAAACATCAACAACCTCAGATGGGGATGATACCACTCTAATAGCAGAAAGCAAAGAGGAACTAAAGAGCCTTTTGATGAGGGTAAAGGAGGAGAGTGAAAGAGCCAGCCTAAAAGTAAACATCAAAAAAGCTAAGATCATGGCATCTGGCCCCATTACATCATGGCAAATAGAGGGGGAAAGGTGGAAGTAGTGACTTCCTCTTTTTGGACTCTAAAATCACACCAGATGGTGACTGCAGCCATGAAATGAGAAGATTTTTACTTACTGGCAGGAAAGCTGTGACAAACCTAGATTGTGTGCGGAAAAGCAGAGACATTATTCTACTGACAGAGGTCCGAGTAGTCAAGGCTATGGTCTTCACAGTGGTCACATACGGTTGTGAGAGCTGGACAGTAAAGAAGGCAGAGTGCCAAAGAATTGATGACTCTGAACTATGGGTGCTGCAGAAGACTCCTAAGAATCCCTTGGACAGCAAGGAGATCAAACCAGTCAGTCTTAAGGGAAATCAAGTCTGACTACTCATTGGACGGGGAAGGCAATGGCACCCCACCCCAGTACTCTTGCCTGGAAAATCCAATGGACGGAGTAGCCTGGTGGGCTGCAGTCCATGGGGTCGCTAACAGTCGGACAGACTGAGCGACTTCACTTTCACTTTTCTCTTTCATGCATTGGAGAAGGAAATGGCAACCCACTCCAGTATTCTTGCCTGGAGAATCCCAGGGATGGGGGAGCCTGGTGGGCTGCCGTCTATGGGGTCACACAGAGTCAGACACGACTGAAGTGACTTAGCAGCAGCAGCAACTCATTGGAAGTACTGATGCTGAAATTGAAACTCCAGTATTTTGGTCATCTGATGTGAACAGCTGACTCATTGGAAAAGTCCCTGATGCTGGGAAAGGTTGAGGGTAGAAGGAGAAGAGGGTGTCAGAGGATGAGATGGCTGGATTCACTCACCAGTGCAATGAATATGAACTTTGGCAAACCTCTGGAGATAGTGAGGGACAGGGAGGCCTGGCGTGCTACAAATCCATGGGGTCCCAAAGAGTCGGACATGACTGGGCGACCGAACAACAAATTCCCAGAGGTAAATAGTACCCTCTAATGAAAACAAAAGGCAAACAGCACAAAAACCTTAGACCTATTTTTTCAAGGTTTAACTCTTCTGTCTTTGTTTATTAACTCTGTGGTTTTTATGTTGCTAAAATGGACCTTCAGCAATTTATAAAAGCCATGTCTAATAACATAAATGTTAATATCAAAAGTTGAGAGGTAGGGAGTGACTGCTTTAAGAATTATATAAATTTCTGAGTAATAAGTGCTAACTTAACAGGTATCATATAATATGAACTTAATATAATATCTAAACAATTTATAAGAATTTAGTGTATTTATGAAGAAATTTTGCTAAAAGAATTTTAGAAACTTTCAGTATTTACTTATGTAGTCAAAAATTTTTAAGTTTTAAGAAATTTATAATGCTTAACCCTGAGAACTTCTGAGAATTTATAAAAGAAATGCTAATGAAACATTAAAGGAGAGATCAAATATATCAAGTGTCAAAAATGAAAGTTCATCACACTGAATGAAAATATTTATGAAGAAAGAAAAATGACTGGAAATGAGAAGAAAAACTTCATAGGACTAAAGAAATAGAAAGTGAAAGTCACTCAGTCGTGTACGACTCTCTCTGACCCCATGGAGTATACAGTCCATGGAATTCTCTAGGCCAGAATACTGGAGTGGGTAGCCTTTCCCTTCTCCAGGGGATCTTCCCAACCCAGGGATCGAACCCAAGTCTCCCACATTGCAGGCAGAGTCTTTACTAGCTGAGCCACAAGGGAAGCCCAAGAATACTGGAATGAGTAGTCTATCCCTTCTCCAGCAGATCTTCCCGACCAAGGAATTGAACTGGGGTCTCCAGCAGTGCAGGTGGATTCTTTACCAACTGAGCTATCAGGGAAGGGTATCATAAATAATCATAAGCTATAATTGTGCAGAACAGCATAAAAATAGAAAATTTGTGTTATGTGATTTTATTGTATATTATAGAGTGTATAGTGTATATTATATTACATTCAATTCATTTCAGTCACTTAGTCGTGTCCAACTCTTTGTGACCCCATAGACTGCAGCACTCCAGGCTTCCCTGTCCATCACCAACTCCTGGAGCTTGCTCAAACTCATGTCCATTGAGTTGGTGATGCCATCCAACCATCTCATACTCTGTTGTCCCCTTCTCCTCCCGCCTTCAATCTTTTCCAGCATCAGGATCTTTTCCAATGAGTCAGTTCTTCGCATCAGGTGACCAAAGTATTGGAGTGTCAGCTTCAACATCAGTCCTTCCAATGAATATTTAGGACTGATCTCCTTTAGGACGGACTGGTTGGATCTCCTTGCAGTCCAAGGGACTCTCAAGAGTCTTCTCCAACACCACAGTTCAAAGCATCAATTCTTCAGTGCTTTATATAATATTGTATTACCTAGATACACATATGTCATAATACTTAATGATATAATTTTGGTAATAAATATATGAACCCTGAAATATATGTTGCATTTACCTGATACAAATATATAGTCATATTAAGAAGAGCATAGTTTTTCATATGATTAGCTGTTTCAGTGTCATTCAGAATAGTACAGTACTACTCACAATTTCCAGGGACAGACTTGACTTTATCTAGTTTTATTTTTTAAAACCCATGAATGTAGACAATTCACATTTTGATTATTGGATTCAGATACTGTATCTAAGAAGAATTAGGTATTTAATATCCTAATAATAAACTTTATAAATATATAATTAAAATATATTCAAGTTTTGTTAATTATTAATATCTGCAAGAATGATAAATTTGTCAAGATGGTCGAATGTTCATAAATTTTGTCTACTGTTTGAAATCAAGCAGTGTTTGCTTTATAATTATCACAGCTATGAAAACTAGTTGAAATTTGTATGTCATGTCCTTTTCTACCCTTTGTTGAAGCTCTCTCACAAAGTTAGACCTCCTTGGAGTATGACATCTGCAGGAAGTGGGTTCAAACTGACCAGAGTTATTTGCACCATTCACTGGTCTAAACTAGGACTAACCCTACAATAGCCAAATCAGTTTTGTTAGCTGTCTCATTTCTTCATATTTTCTGCTCATTCTTCTCCGAAATTCTAAATTAATTAGGCAGTGGAAAAGACAAAGAATAATTTTTCTTTGTGTTCTTACAGATTCAGCTATTGTCCCTAATTGAATCCCCCAAGTTAGCAACTTGGTATCTCTCTGTACATCTCAAGACATGTTGCAAAATTCTCAAGACTCTTGTGCGTGTGTGCTAAGTCACTTCAGTCATGTCTGACTCTTTGTAACCTTATGGACCAGGGCCCACCAGGCTCCTCTGTCAATGGGATTCTTCAGGAAAGAATACTGGAGTGGGTTACCATGCCCTTCTCCAGGGGATCTTCCCTAATCAGGAATCAAACCTGAATCTCCTGTGACTCCTACATTGCAGATGGATTCTTTACCACTTAAGACTCTCAAATCCCATTTAATTTTTATTTATTTTAATAATGAGGTGTCAAGGCTCCCAAAAGTCTGGAGCTCATGGATGTTGACACTGTGAGTGGCAAATCTACCCAATAGCACAGTGGTTAAGACCTATTCATTTCTGGGAAGAGAAATAGTTGAGCTTCTTTTCTTCTAGTTTATACCACCCCCCGGGGCCTCTGACAGTGGGGTGTCATGTCATAGCCACCCTCTAGATCACATTCTGGAAGGGACTGCAGAGTTCACAGAGGCATCAGCAATAAGTGCTGCCTGTGAAAGCTTCCTTGCTTCCCTAAGTGGATGAGTTGGGGTGGATCTAGGCCTATGATGAAAAAGGGACCTTTAAAGTAATACTAAGATTTACAAATTATAAAGTCATGTGTGCACTGGACATCTTCACTCCATTCTAACTTACTCCTTATTCCACCCCCTCCACTTCCCTGGTGGATCAGACAGTAAAGAATATGCCTGCATTGCGGGAGATCTGGGTTCTATCCCTGGGTTGGGAAGATCCCCTGGAGAAAGGCATGGCAATCCACTCCAGTATTCTTGCCTGGAGAATCCCCACGGACAGAGGAGCCTGGAGGACAGTAGTCCACGGGGTCACAAAGAGCTGGACGTGACTTATCGTCTAAGCACAGCACAACCCGGACTCTGTCTCTGACTCTGCCCTTGAGCTTCATTCATCCTTGTTCTCCATTCAACCCTGAGCCTGACTCCATGTTTTACTCCATCTCTGAGTGAGGTGCTAGACACTCAGTGATGGATGACGGATTACGTGAGGATGAAGTTAGGGTGAGGGCCGAAGGGAGCCTCTCTTAAGGTAATCGATAGTGATATTATGGCAAGCGTTGTTTGTAATTTTTCATAGTATTTTTACATTCTGACTCATATCACTCAATATGGCACTGTTGGAACAGCTGCATCAAAATATGCTGTCACTCAACCACACAAAAAATGTCTTTCTTAGCCATCATTGACCTCAACATTTCATATTGAAAACTGATAGGAAAGAGAATATTGATGCTGTTAAATATTGCTTTATAAATTTATTACAAGAAATAAAGAAAATTGCTATCCTTGAAATTGCTACCAGGATAATAGTTTACCTCTATATCACTTCAACTGCCTTTGGCCTTTTGTCTCACAATATCTGCCCGCTGTGGACCTTTGTAACTGCTGCAAGCAGTGTCTACTTTGTCAAAGACATCACCCCCAGGAGTAATTATTTACACATGGAAATTGGTACAAAATTAGGTGTCACTGGAAGGCTGCTTTACACACTGAGGTTGGATGCATGTGGTGGTGGTTTAGTCTCTAAGTCATGTCTGACCACTGGGACCCCATGGACTATAGCCCACCAGGCTCCTCTGGCCATGGGATTTTCCAGGCAAGAATACTGGAGTGGGTTGCCATTGCCTTCTCCAGGGAATCTTCCTGACCCGGGAATTGAACTGGGGTCTCCTGCACTGCAGGTGGATTCTTTACCAACTGAACTACCAGGGAATTCCCTGGATGAATGTAAATATATCAATTCATATTGAACGAATGTAAAATACTAGCTTGGATGAGTGGTGAATTGAGCTGGTCATCATCCAGAATTTCACAAGGTAGAAGGGGCCCTGAGAGGGAGAAAATGGTGCCTAAAATCTGAGCTCAAACTCATAACGTCCTCAATAAACTGTAAGACACAGGTGACCAGGAATGCCTACCTCATAAGACAGAATACTCCATTTCCAGATGGTTCTAATTCAAGCTATTGCTTAGTTTGGGCTGAAATCTACTCTCCTCATCCTTCTTTTGGTCCAAATGTAGTTCTGCAACCGTGAGTTCAGACTAACCGATCTCCCCCATGACAGCTGTTCAAGTATCTGAACACAGATATAGCTGATTTTTGGTTTAAATGAAAACTTCCCTTTAATTTGCACACTAGATGGTAGGTCAACAGTAATAGTTTTCTGAAGTTGATCAATCAAACGCTACAATTTTGATTTTTCTCAAAATTCACCACTCTATTCATTGCAGCATAAATATCCATGAAGATGTTTGAAATCAAGTGATTGTTTCTAAAATTCCTGATTTATGCCAATTCTTAGAACATATAGTTTCATTTATGCATGAATGTTCAGTTGTGTCTGACTCTGTGTGACCCCATGGACTGCAACCCGACAGGCTCCTCTGTCCATGGAATTCTTTAACTAGTCAAATATTACATGCTGGTAGACAAGGGGAATTTCAAACAGTAAGCAAAAACTTTAGAAGACNGTGGGCTGCCATCTATGGGGTCTGTCTCTTATACACATCTAGATGTGTATAAGAGACAGGAACATATAGTTTCATTTATGCATGAATGTTCAGTTGTGTCTGACTCTGTGTGACCCCATGGACTGCAACCCGACAGGCTCCTCTGTCCATGGAATTCTTTAACTAGTCAAATATTACACTCTGGTAGACAAGGGGAATTTCAAACAGTAAGCAAAAACTTTAGAAGACAGCTGCAGCTCCAGAGAAATGTGAGATTTTTTGAAAGGTAGTTTTCAAATATTCTGGTACTTAAAAATAATATATAAATTAACGAATATTTAGGTGAATATTATCCAAGTAGTTCTAAGTTTGTTATAATTCTGCATCAAGGGAATTGGGAATTTTGTCTCTTTTCATAGAACATACTCAGTTAAAATAGATTTGCAGTCTGTCCTAGATATTTTTATTAATTTCCTCTTTCTGAAATTTCTCATTTTTTGAGTATTATCTGAGTTAAAATTCTTGAAACTTGCCCTCAATATTTTGTATTTTAATGTAAAGCTAAATGTAATCCTTTTTGAAATTATGATGACAGTAAGCCATGATGAAATATTTATCAAACATATTCTTAACCTCTTTATTACGTGCCTTGCTTATTTAATAACTGAAACTTGTTTTAGATAGAAAAGTGAATTTCAAACAGTAAGCAAAAACTTTAGAAGACAGCTGCAGCTCCAGAGAAATGTGAGATTTTTTGAAAGGTAGTTTTCAAATATTCTGGTACTTAAAAATAATATATAAATTAACAAATATTTAGGTGAATATTATCCAAGTAGTTCTAACTTCATTATAATTCTGCATCAAGAGAATTGGGAATTTTGTCTCTTTTCATAGAAAATACTCAGTTAAAATAGATTTGAAGTCTGTCCTAGATATTTTTTATTAATTTCCTCTTTCTGAAATTTCTCATTTTTTGATTATTATCTGAGTTAAAATTCTTGAGACTTGGCCTCAATATTTTGTATTTTAATGTAAAGCTAAACGTAATCCTTTTTGAAATTATGATGACAGTAAGCCATGATGAAATATTTATCATACATATTCTTAACCTCTTTATTACGTGCCTTGCTTATTTAATAACTGAAACTTGTTTTAGATGGAAAAGNATATTTTGTATTTTAATGTAAAGCTAAACGTAATCCTTTTTGAAATTATGATGACAGTAAGCCATGATGAAATATTTATCAAACATATTCTTAACCTCTTTATTACGTGCCTTGCTTATTTAATAACTGAAACTTGTTTTAGATAGAAAAGGATAAGCTTAACTGTTCTATGAAGAAAAATGAGAAGGATACATGTATATGTACATAATTTGCTGCTACTCTTTGAGTTCTTAATTACCAAAGTAAAGCAGTGAAAATACTTGCAAGAAAATTGGAGAGAGAACCTCTACATTTTGAGATGATGAAATGTTTTCTTCTTAGTTATCTGTAAGGATGAATAAATTACTTTCATAGAGTTAAACATATATTTCAAATTTCCACAAACTGAGTTAGGGGAACATTTTTAGGAAGAATTGAATCTTTGTAAGGAAATTGTGATGCTTATAGAAAAGTTTATACTATCTGCTTTTCATCATTTGTTCAATATTTATGATCATCAACAAAATGTTATTTTAATGGTACTTAATCATATTTTGTCTTAGGATACTCTGTATTTCTAATAATTTCTTGATGCAGGGTCTATGTCTTGTTGACTTTCCTGATAGCTCAGCCAGTAAAGAATCCACCTGCAATGCAGAAGACCCCAGTTTGATTCCTGGGTTGAGCAATTCCCCTGGAGAAGGGATAGGTTACCCATTCCAGTATTCTTGGGCTTCCATGGTGGCTCAGACTGTAAAGAATTTGCCTGCAATACGGGAGGCGAATCCCTGGGTTGGGAAGATCCCCTGGGGGAGGGCATGGCAACCCACTCCAGTATTCTTGCCTGGAGAATTCCCATGGACAGAGAAGCCTGGCAGGCTACAGTCCATGGGTAGGAAAGATTCAGTCACGACTGAGCAACTAAGCACAGCTATGTCTTGTGCATATTTTTGTTAGCTCTTTCATGTATTTTTTTAAGTTGAAATATAATTGATTTACAGTATTGTGTTAGTTTCATGTATACAGAAAAGTGACTCCGTGGCTCAGACGGTAAAGCGTCTGTCTACAATGCGGGAGACCTGGGTTCAATCCCTGGGTCGGGAAGATCCGCTGGAGAAGGAAATGGCAATCCACTCCAGTACTATTGCCTGGAAAATCCCATGGACAGAGGAGCCTGATAGGTTACAGTCCATGGAGTCGCAAAGAGTCAGACACGACTGAGAGACTTAACATATATCAGTTCAGTTCAGTTGTGTCCAACTGTTTGCAGCCCCATGGACTGATGCACGCCAGGCTTCCTGATCCATCACCAACTCCCAGAGCTTGCTCAAACTCATGTCCTTTGAGTCAGTGATGCCATCCAACTATCTCATCCTCTGTTGTCCTCTTCTCCTCCCGCTTTCAATCTTTCCCAGAATCAGGGTCTTTTCCAATGAGTCAGCTCTTCGCATCAGGTGGCCAAAGTATTGGAGTTTCAGCTTCAGCATCAGTCCTTCCAATGAATATTCAGGACTGATTTCCTTGTTCTTGTTTGCTGAAGGTTAATTGACTGTAGGTTTGTGGGTTTATTTCTGAGCTCTCTCTGTTCTGTTCAATTTGTGTGTCTGTTTTTGTACCAACACCATGCTGTTTTGATTACTGCAGCTTTGTAGTATTTTCTGAAGTCTGGGAGGGTTTTTTTTCCATAGGATTGCTTTGATAATTCTGGGTCTTTTGTGGTTTCATGTAAATTTTAGGATTATTTTTCTGGTTCTGTGAAAAATGTCATGGGTAATTTGATAGTAATCATATTTAATCTGTAGATTGCTTTGGGTAATTTGGCCATGTTAAAGATATTAATTTTACCAATCCAAGAGCATGTCTTTTCATTTCTTTGAATCATATTCAGTCTCCTCTATCAGTGTTTTATAGTTCTTGTGCATAAGTCTTTCACCTCCTTGGTTAGGTTTATTCCTAATTTTTTTTTTCCTTGATGAGATTTTAAATAGGATTTTTTTTTTCCCTTCTGATATTTCAATGTTAGTGTAAAGAAATGGAACAAATCTCTGTGTATTAGTCTTATATCCTGATATCTTGCTGAATTTGTTGATCAGTTCTAGTAGTTTTTGTGTGAATTCTATAGGTTTTTTTATATAGAGTATCATGTCATCTCCATATAATGGCAATTTTATCTCTTCTCCTCCCATCTGGATACCTTTTCTTTCTCTTATCTGATTATTGTGGCCAGGACTTCCAATATTATGTTGTAGAGAAGTGATCTTTTTCCAGAATTCAGTGGGAGGGCATTCAGCTTTCCACCATTGATTATTATGTTTTCTGTGAGTTTATCATAAGTGGGTTTTATTATGTTGAGATATGTCCCCTCTATACCACTTTGGAGAGAGTTTTTATCATGAGTTGATGTTGAATTTTATTAAATTTTTTCCTGCATCTATTGAGATGATCATGTGATTTTTTTCTTTTTTTTTTGTTTAGTGTATCACATTGATTGATTTGCCTATATTGAATCATACTTGTGACCCTGGGATGACTCCAACTTGATCAAGGTGTATGATCTTTTTTATGTGTTGTTGAATTAGGTTTTCTAATATTTTATCAATGATTTGCATCTATATTCAGCAAAAATATTCCTGTAATTTTCTTTTTTGGTAGTGTCTTTGTCTGATGTTGGTGTTAGAGTCATGGTGGCTTAATAGAGTGACTTTGGGAGTGTTCCCTCCTCTTCAGTCTTTTGGAAGAGTTCAAGGAGGATAGGTATAAATTCTTCTTTGTATATGTGGTAGAATTCCTCAGTGAAGAACATCTGGTCTTGAGCTATTGTTTGCAGGGAGTTCTTTTTTTTATTATTATAGATCCATATTTTTATTACATATGAGGCTGAGTACATGGTACATATTCATTGTGATTTCTATTTCCACGGATTTTTTATATTCCTACAAAAGTATGTTTTCAATATATTTTTACTGTATCATCAGGTCAGTTCACTTCAGTTGCTCAGTTCTGACCTTTTCCAGTCCTGTGGCCACTGCTGAGTTTTCCAAATTTGCTGGCATATTGAGTGCAGCACTTTCACAGCATCATCTTTCAGGATTTGAAACAGCTCAACTGGAATTCCATCACCTCCACTAGCTTTGTTTGTAGTGATGCTTTCTAAGGCCCACTTGACTTCACATTTCAAGATGTCTGGCTCTAGATTAGTGATCACATCATCATGATTATCTGGGTCGTGAAGATCTTTTTTGTACAGTTCTTCTGTGTATTCTTGCCACCTCTTCTTAATATCTTCTGCTTCTGTTAGGTCCATACCATTTCTGTCCTTTATCGAGCCCATCTTTGCATGAAATGTTCCCTTGGTATGTCTAATTTTCTTGAAGAGATCTGTAGTCTTTCCCATTCTATTGTTTTCCTCTATTTCTTTGCAATGATCATCAGTGATTATTAAAGGTAGACTGTTATTTACAATATGTTTATTTAGCTGGAAAAAATTAAGTGATATATGTATTCTAGATTTCAAAACTCATAAAAGCCCTATGCAGAAGAGCACTTCGGAATGTGTTTAACTCATCTTTGTTTTCTGAGTGATGGACACTTGAAAAGGGTGTGGAGGACTGACATTAAATATCCAAACCATAAAATTTGAATGATTTGTATGAAAATATAGACAGAACACAATATATGTCCTTTAGCTTCCAAGCTAAGTTTTATTGAATTTGTATCCCACCTCAGATTTTATATGCCTTGCAAAACTATTTCTCAATTTGGAACCATTAGCTGCCTGATTGGAGGCTATAGTGTTTACCCAACCAGATCCAATGAATTGAAAATTGGAGTGATGAAAATATAGGCAGAACACAATATATGTCCTTTAGCTTCCAAGCTAAGTTTTTTTGAATTTGTATCCCACCTCAGATTTTATATGCCTTGCAAAACTATTTCTCAATTTGGAACCATTAGCTGCCTGATTGGAGGCTATAGTGTTTACCCAACCAGATCCAATGAATTGAAAATTGGAGTGAATGAGTTTTAGATAGCAACATATGAACAGAGCTGCATTACAGAAATCACACCAACAAATGACAGAGTTGCTATACTAAAAAAAAGCCCTTGGAAGCTCTGGTGTAGATTTATTCATGACAGTGATTGGGGTTGGTTTTTATCCAGATTAATTGAAAAAAAAGATTTTAGGAAGTAGTAAAATTTTAATTCAGTGAAATTGAATGGCAAGAAATCATGAAACTGAATCTTTTTACATATAATAGATGTGATTTTAGATTTTAAGTAATATAATACATGCTATACATGAACAGATATTTTTTTGATGACATATTTAATTCTATAAGGTGCTAAACCATGATGCAATTGTATATATCAAATCAGTATTGATCAGAGAACAGCTTCAACCAAATTTATGCCACTGTATAGGGATATGGAAAACATGAATTTTTCAAGAATGATTTGAAGACCAAGAATTATTTGAAAGGCTGTTGCAACAATGAATTTTCCATCTGCAATTCTGATAGCTCATTAGTTATTTCCAGATAAATCTTTTGCCAAAGAGAAGACAATCTGTTCCCTTTATGTGGAAGACTTAAAGGAGACAGTCAAATAAAAAACATACTGTGAAAGAAATGAGTGTATAGATCATGAAATAAGTTAGAAAAGTTGTTTATGCAGGATTCTGAAACATGGAGGTGTTGGGTCCTATAGAGAGGACCAAAAGATATAAAATCACTGTTATCATGGAGTTGACATGTTAGTGCTGGTTGTAGTGAGATGACAAACAGAAAATAAGTGAATTGTATAATGTGTTTAAAGTGAAAAGTTACATGGGGAAAAATTAAGTGGGGAAGAATGATGAGAGTAAGGGTGGAGGCAGGAGGAGGGATAGGGCTTGCTCTGTTGCATGGGATGATAAGTGAAAGCCCCAGACGAAAAGCGACATTTGGGCAAAACCTTGAAGGACTGAGGGAGCCGTATAGATATCCAGGGGAGGTGTGCTCAGATTAGAGGGAACAACAAGAGTGAAGGCCATGAATCAGCAATGTGCTTATCCTACTGGGGAGAAAGGAAGGAGACCAAGGTCAGTTGGCACACAGTAAGAGAGGTGGAGAAAGGTGAAGGGGACAAAGCCTTAGCTATAAGGGGATGAGGGCAGATCATGTGGAATGTTATAGGCCATTTTAATGACTTTGACTTCTACTGTGAATATCATTAGAAGATTTTGAGCTGAGGACTTAAATTTATGCGTAATTTTTATTTTCAGTTTTAGTATAGAAATTCTGAACTGTATATTACATTTGGAAATATTCCTGTGATTTTTAAAATGCACAGGTTGAATATCCTTTATATGTGCAGAAAGGTGAAAACAACTTGTTATTTAAAACCAAATATATCTATAGTTGCTTCTGCCTTCAAAACAAGTGACATAATTTGTATCTGTTGGTAAATAAATCTTTATATTCCTCTTCTTCAGAGGGCATGTAGGAAGAGAATTCTAATGGATTACTGAGTTGGAATTTGTTAGATGTTTTATTCAGAAACATTTAATTTAAAGAAAAAACTACAGGAAAGTTCTCTTTTATTCTTTGTACTATATTTTAGCCATTGTGTGTTAAGTGGGCTTTATTAGCCCCTTGGAAACATTTGTTGAATCATTTCTATGAAAAAAATGCAATCTGATTTCTATATTGTTGACTTACATATGAACTTTAGGAACACAATTCATTAACAGTCTGGAAATTGCCTATACAAATAGGTATAAGCAGGTAGATAATGCTACTGATTGACCTTCATTAGATCAAACTGTTCTAATAAATTTTTTAAATCATACATTCTTAAACATTGTGAAATGACTTTTGGTGTTTAGTATGTAATCTTGGATACACAAAAAAGTTTTTCTTGATTTGGACTGAAATTTAAACTGCCTCAGAGATTTCATCTTTAAACTGAAATCTAATGCCCAAGGTAAATTTGATTCATAGAAATTAGGAATAGTAAAAGCCTTCCACTTCCTCCATCTTATCTATGCCATCTGTGAAACAGTTTCTGGTATCTTTTATGGAATTTTATTGAGATGGTGGCCTAGACTTTCAGGCAGCCTGATTGGAGGCTACAGTGTTTGCCCAACCAGATCCAACAAATTGAAAATTGAAGTGAATGAGATTACGATAGCAACATATGAGCAGAGCTTCTTTACAAAAATCACAACAACCAACAATGTGAGATCACCTTGAGAATAAGCTTGGGGCAGACTGCTGGAGGATAAGAGAGCCCATGGCACTGATCTGAGCTGTCACATTTGAGTCTGCCTTAGATCAAGTAGGCCATTGCTAATTTATGAACCCAAAGGCATGTCAGAAAACAAAAATTTTGGCCGTTATTACTATTTGAAGTATAATTGACATGCAGTAATCCTCACATATTTAAAATACGCAGTTTGATAAATTTTATGTATGTAATGATATGAAAATTCTATATGTATGCGTGTGTGTATGTGTGTACACAGCAATGAAACTATGACCCCAATCAAGATAATGAATATCATTCTCCTGAGTTTTCTTGTGCCTTTTTTTGGTCCCCATTCCCAGGCAGTCATTGGTTGATTTCTATCACTTTAGATTTATAATTCCATTATAAATAAAATCATACAACCTGTGCTTTTTTCCTTGTTTTGCCTATTTCATTCAGCATAATTATTTTGAGATTCATCC
Source organism: Oreotragus oreotragus (assembly GCA_006410675.1). Classification (NCBI taxonomy): domain Eukaryota; kingdom Metazoa; phylum Chordata; class Mammalia; order Artiodactyla; family Bovidae; genus Oreotragus; species Oreotragus oreotragus. The sequence continues at coordinate 99,315 of SJYX01000599.1, read as the reverse complement.
ATACTGTTCTATATGTATTACTGAGTAGTACATGTTTTTATGGACATACTATAAATGTTTATCCACTTACCTGTTGATGGATATCTTGGTCATTTTTATTAACGGTTTTTGATAATTGTAACTTAAGCTTATATAAAATGTTTTTGCAAGTTTTTGTATGAACAGATGTTTAATTTCTTTGGGAAAATACTTAGAACTAAAATTGCTGTATCATATGCAAAGTGTATAATTAAGAAATTACTGAACTATTTTCTAGTGTGGTTGTACCATTTTACATTCCTACCAGCATTGGTATTATTTCCTATCTTTGCCACCACTTGATATTATTAAGCTTTTTAAACTTAGCCATTCCAAAATATATGTAGTTATCTTTCATTTTTGTTTTAGTTTGTACTTCAGTAATAACTAATGATGTTAAGCATCTTTGTATGTGCTTATTTATCATTATCTTGATGAAGTGTCTATTCAAGTATTTTGCTGATTTAAAAGTTTGCTTATTTTCTTAGTTTTGAGAGTTCTTTAAAACTCTGTGTATAAGTCTTCTTTCAGATATATGATTTGAAAAATCTTATTCCCAGTCTGGGTCTTATTTTTAATTCTTTTAACAGTGTCATTTAAAGAACAGAAGTTTTTAATTTTCATGAGATCAAGTTTATCAGTTTTTTAGTAGATAATATCTAATAGTTATTTGCCTAATCTAAAGTCATGAAGATTTGCTCCTGTGTTTTCTTCAGAAGTTGTTTAGTGTTTAGCTTTACATTTATATCTATGATCCATTTGAGTTAATTTTTGTATATTGTGTCAAGTATGGAACAGAGTTTTTCTTTTACCTCTTCTTATGCATATCCAATCTTAGCATAATATATTGGGAAAAACTATCCTTTATTCACTAAATTGTCTATGCATTTTCGTTGAAAATCAGTTATTTATGTATTTGTGGCTCTATTTCTGGACTTTCTGTTCTATTCCACTGATCCATTTGCTTGTCTTTACACCAATACCATAGTCTCTTGATTACTGTAGCTTTACAGTAAGTCTTNTTTTTTTTTCGGCTTTTATATTTTTTCCCCTACCTGCTTTTGAAGTCAGTGCTCTGTTTTTCTGGGTGCCTGATGTCCTCTGCCCGCATTCAGAAGTTGTTTTGTGGAGTTTGCTCAGCCTTGAGATGTTCTTTTGATGAATCTGTGAGGGAGAAAGTGGTGTCCCCGTCCTATTCTTCCGCCATCTTGACCGGAACTCTACAGTAAGTCTTGAAATCAGGTATTCTTCCACTTTGTTCTTCACTTTTCGAAGTTGGTTAAGTTATTCAAGAATCTTTGTATATCAGTTTTAGAAAATATTTTTCAATTTCTACAAAATAATCTGCTGGAATTTTTATTGGATTTGCATTGAACCTATAGATCGATTTGGGGAGAATTGACATCTTATCGATATAGGGTCTTCTAACTCTTGAACACGGTTTATCTTCCATCTATCTAGGCATTCTTTAGTTTCTCTAACAGTGTTTGTAGTTTTCAGTGCAGTGCTAGCAATGTTCTGATTTTTGAGCTGGGTAGTGGTTATAAGTTACTACTTGTTGAAATATACGTATGTGTCTTCACTTTTCTATATGTATGTTATATTTCTCACATATAGAAAAAGTTAAAGCAAGATTGCATCCTGATGCAGACATTCCCTCCCCTCCCAGGAATGCCTGGGTGAATTACTATTAGGAGATCTATTAATAAAAGTTATCGTTAGATCTAAGGAGAAAAATCCTCTCATCATTCTATAACTACTGAAAAGTAGTTTGAGAAAATTCAGCAGACATTTGCAGTGAAAATCTGGTATAAAATAATACAAGATGAATTCCTCCTTAACATATAATAATTTTCTATCTCATCCCCAAAGTCAGCATTTTTCTTAGAGGTAAAATTCTAGAGGTATTGCCACTGAGGTTAGAGACAGGAAAATTTTGCCCATTATCATCACTAATGTAATATCATAGTTGGTTAAAGCAAAGCAGTTTTTTAAAGCTAAGTAACTTGCTGTATAAAGTCAGAAAAAGAGAAGGCAAAACTACCAGTGTTTCCAGGTGATAGGATTCTATACCTGGAAAACTAGGAAACCAGCTGGAAAACTCCCGCGAGCAAAAAATTTTAAAAAGTGTTGCAGGACAAAATGAATATTAAAAAATCAGTAGCTTTCTTGTATGCAAACAACGAACAGAACATATGATGGACTTAAAGTCAGAAAAAGAGAAGGCAAAACTACCAGTGTTTCCAGGTGATAGGATTCTATACCTGGAAAACTAGGAAACCAGCTGGAAAACTCCCGCGAGCAAAAAATTTTAAAAAGTGTTGCAGGACAAAATGAATATTAAAAAATCAGTAGCTTTCTTGTATGCAAACAACGAACAGAACATATGATGGACAAAAGATAGAATATATGATTATATCATATGAGAATATATGTATTAGGATAAAGAATGAAAAGACAACATGCAAGAATAATCTTAAGAAAAGTTTGGATGAGTGAAAAAACATATAAAATAACCCTGAAAGGTATAAAATAAGCCTCAATAAAAGGAAAATTCAAGAGTATCATAAAGATTTCAATTCTCCCTAAATTAAATTTGCAACTTATCAATTTTAAATATGTTATAGAGTTAGACATTTAATAAGATTCCAATAACAGATACCAATTTTTATTTTTATCTAGACAAGATGACTATAAATGTATGTGAATAATAAGGAAAACTTTGAATCAATGAAAGAAGACTAGCCTGTCTATTGTGTTAATCACGGTTCTGCAAAGTACCAAAGTCAACATGTATCAGTTCAGTTCAGTTGCTCAGTCATGTCCGACTCTTTGTGATCCCACGGACGGGATCATGCCAGGCTTCCCTGCCCATCACCAACTCTTGGAGCTTGCTCGAACTCATGTCCATCGAGTCAGTGATACCATCCAACCATCTCATTCTCTATTGTCCCCTTCTCCTCCCGCCTTCATTATTTCCCAGCATCAGGGTCTTTTCCAATGAGTCAATTCTTTGCATCAGGTGGCCAAAGTATTGGAGTTTCAGCTTAAGCATCAGGGCTTCCAATGAATATTCAGAACTGATTTCGTTTACATTTGACTGGTTGGATCTCCTTGCAGTCCAAGGGACTCTCAAGAGTCTTTTCCAACACCCTAGTTCAGAAGCACTAGTTCTTCAGCACTCAGCTTTCTTCGTAGTCCAGCTCTCACTCAGATACATGACTACTGGAAACACCGTACCTTTGGCTAGATGGATTTTGTTGGCAAAGTCATGTCTCTGCCTTTTAATATGCTGTCTAGGTTTGTCATAGCTTTTCTTCCAAAGAGCATATATGTGTGTGTGTGTGTGTGTCTACACACACACACACACACACACATATATCCATGCATGAACACACACACACACACAGCCCTAGGAACTCTTAGTGGCAAAATTAAATAGGGAACCCCAGACTTGACCTACTTTGTCCTATAACCCCTTCTCCCCCTTTCAAAGGAAGATATTGGTTTTGAGCCAGAGACAAGTAATTCAGTCAAATATTTGTAGATAATTCTAGAGGCTATTAACCAGATCAAGTGCTCAGCTCTTATTGATGTAAGTAAAAGCTGCTTGTCAATGGTGTCCTTTAATATAAAGTCTAGAATACTTCTAGAAGGCTTAAAAAAAAAATTCTTCTGTTTTAAGTCCTATTCCAGAAACTGGGGAAGTTACACAAATGGAGAACCCATGCTCTCCAATTCAAAGCATGCAGTTACTCATGTAACCAAAAAGAAAGAAGAGAGAGGAGGAGAGGGAGACAGAGGAAGGGGAGGGGGGAGAAGGAGAGAAGGAGGAGGAAGGTAAGGAGGGAGAGGAGAAGGAAAAATACCACCAGTTGCTGCTCCAGCAAGCTTATCTGGCCTTCTAGTCCGTGTACAAGGCTCACTCATCTGTCTCCTGAAATACCAAACCTCAGTGTTACTACTATTAACATAGCCTATTTCTTGAATTTTTTTCCCCAGAAACATCCCATGTGTATATTTGTATATTAAAAAAATGCTCTTCTGAACCTTTTTTTTTTAACTTAACAATGAATCTCAGAGATTTTTGCTTTTAAATAATTTCTTGCCTTTCATGTTTTGAGTTAATTGTGTCCTAGTGGCTGAAATCAGTTTGCGCATCACTGGCATGGGCTGTGAGACCCTTATCTCTTTGTTTTACCCAAGGATGGAAGTGGAGATTTTACCCAAGGATGAAGACGGAAATGGGCATGGAGGTGGGATGGGGGATGGGGCAGTGGAGTGGAGGTGATGGTGGAATTGTCTCTTTTTTTTTGAAAGTTGTCAGCCACCAGAGGACACACTTTTCATAATTCACACAAGGGCAGTCTGCTCGTTGTAACTTGTTTACAACTCAACTTGCTAGCTTGTTGTGTCCAACCCTTTGCAACCCCATGGACGGTAGCCTGCTAGGCTCCTCTGTCCAAGGAATTTTCCAGGCAAGAATACTAGAGTGGGTTGCCATTTCTTCCTCTAGGGGATTTTCCTTACCCAGGGATCCAAATGTCTTCTGTGCACTGCAGGCAGATTCTTTACCACTGAACTGTCTAGTCAAAGCTGTGGTGTTTCCAGTAGTCATGTATGGATGTGAGAGTTGGACCATAAAGAAAGCTGACCGCCAAAGAATTGATGCTTTTGAACTGTGGTGTTGGAGAAGACTCTTGAGAGTCCCTTGGACTGCAAGGAGATCAAACCAGTCCATCCTAAAGTAAATCAGTCTTGAATATTCATTGGAAGGACTGATGTTGAAGCTGAAGCTCCAATATTTTGGCCACCTGATGCGAAGAACTGACTCACTGGAAAAGACCCCGATGCTGGAAAAGGTTGAAGGCAGGAGGAGAAGGGGACAATAGAGGATCATATGGTAGGATGGCACACAGCCGACTTGATGGACATGAGTTTGAGCAAGCTCCGGGAGTTGGTGATGGACAGGGAGGCCTGGCGTGATGCAGTCCATGGGATTGCAAAGAGTTGGACACGAACCAACTCTTTCATGTGGCTGAGTTGAACTGAACCATCTGAGAAGCCCCATAGCTTCTTTTGGATGTTCCATTACATATTTAATAGTTCTCCCATTGATTTATACTTTTTTGATCACGCATCCCTCCCCTCAACACAGCCAGTGCTGCAGTGAACAACCTTGTGAGATTTTTAATGCTGGGTGATACAGATTAACATGTGGTACATTTGCCAACATGGCCTAAGTTATTTCCTGCTTTTAGCAGGCTACAGTTTGGTCACATACCATTTCTTGTGGAGCATTTCAGACTTCCCCCTCGACTTTAATCAGTTTCACTGGTCTAAGATCATTTCCTTAAGTCTCAGTGCTGCCCTTAACTCTGGCAGTTGCAAACAGGAAACTGTGCCTGCACCGACGCATTTCTCCATATGACTCAAACAGGAAAATTAATAAAAGGAGAGGGGACTGGAAAAGCATGACATGTGCAACAGGGGTGCTCTGGAAAGAAAGCAGCATTTATTGGCGAGGTGATGAAGACAAGGAAAAATGAAACGCTACCATCCGTATCTCCTTTCTGAAGGCATGCTGGAAAGAACTCACAGACTCTACTGGACAGAACAGTCAAGGCAATGAAATCTGTCTGTTCTCCCTGAAGGAAGAAAGCATCACATGCTTGGGAAACTGCAGTTAAATTAAATGTCAGAATACTTTCAGCCGAGCCGCCTGACTGCTCTGCTTTAGCTGGTGCCATGCACGCCTTCATCCTTTCCTGGTGACTGCCGCTGCCATCAGATCAGAGGGGCAGAGCACAGATCTCCCTCGGGCAGATCCTTCTTGTAGAGCTCAGGGTGCGTTGTCTGCAGCATGTGGACTTCTTCTTGTCTCGTTAAACACTGTGGGGAAACGTGCACAACATAAAATTTACCATTCAAAACCATCTTGAAGTGTACAGTTCAGTGGTATCAAGTCCACTCACCTTGCCGGGCTGCCACTACCAATCTCCATCTCCCAAACTTGTTTATCCTATAAAACTAAAACTCTACACCCATTAAACAGCTCCTCATTCCTTCCTCTCACTGGCCCCTGACAACCACCAAGATCTCTATGAATCTGATTATTCTAGGTGTCTCATTTGAGTGGAATCATTCAATAGTTATTTTTTGTGACTGGCTTATGTATTTCACTTAGGATAATGTCTTCAGTGCTATATGTTGCAGCACGTACCATAATTTCCTTCCTTTCAAGGGCTGAGTAATATGCGTGTGCCACATTTTGTCTACCCATTCATCTGTCTGTGAGAATTTGGGTTGTTTCAACCTTCTGGTTATGATGAATAATGCTGTGACAAACATTGGTGTACAAAGATCTGTTTGAGTCCCCGCTTTCAGTTCTTTTAGTGTATACCCGAAAGTAGAATTGCTGGGTCCTATGGTGATTTGCTATTTGAATTCTGGGGAGACCGTCCACACTGTTCCCCACAGTAGTTGTCCCATTTTGCATTCCCAGCAGCAATGCACAAGGGTTCCAGTTGCTCCACATCCTCATGTGGCACATGTACTTAGACCCTGCTGACAAATGGCCTTTTCTCATTTCTTTGCTTGAGTTGTATGATACTTAGAGACCTAACCATTTTGTTCCTCAAAGTCCTTTATTCAGAAGTAGATAATGTATGGGGCTTTCCTGGTAGCTCAGTGGTAAAGAATCTGCCTGCCAATGCAGGTTCGATTCCTGGGGCAGGAAGACCCCCTGGAGAAGGAAATGGCAACTCACTCCAGTATTCTTGCCTGGAAAAATCCCATGGACAGAGGAACCGGGTGGGCTACAGTCCTCGAGGCCACAAAAGAGTCAGACATAACTTAGTGACTGAACAACAACAATAGGATAATGTCTAGACAGTGCCTACCAAAGGGACTGATAAGTAGGAAAGAATGTAGTTTCTCTATCCCACTTTAAATTCCTTCCTCTTGCCTTCTCTCTTTTCTGACACCATCACCATCTCTCTTATAATGAGCATCCATACCCCATATGACAGTGTGTAAAAAAAAAATACTTAAAACTCTTGGGCTCTGCAGGAAATGTCATGGAATCTTCTTTTGTGCCTAATATATACTTTTCAACTTAGATTCTACTTGGCAGTTACTCTTTGTCAAAAAGTAAGGGAGGAAACATTTCATTTTCACAAGGCAAGGAATAAAGGTACAAAACTAGGAGGCAGATGGAGTGGCAAGAGAAATATAGCCAGGACAGAGAGGGAGAGAGGGGACCTGCCCCAGCTCATGAATAGAGGGTGATGATTCCAACTGGCATTTGGCAGGCTACATTGGAGCATAGCCACACTTACTTAAATATACCATTTGACAGTATTCTGTACCTAAGAGGAGACATCTCTGCAATAGTAATAAATTCCCTGACAATGGAAATCAGAGTGGGATTAAGAGCATCCTGTGACATGGGAGGGAGGGCAGCAGGACTTAAGCAAAAACAATAACATCAATAATAAAGGAGCTATTTATTGAACTCTGTGTTCAAAGTACTTATTATTTTGTACCATATTATTAGGTACCACCTGACAATGATATTATAAAAGCTTTCAATATATATACTCTTATCTAGTCATCACTATATCCCTATTGTACCAACTAGGTTCATTTGTATTGTGCTCCAGTAATAAATGACCCCCAAGCCCCAATGGTTTAACAATTAAATGTTTATTTCTTGCTTATGTAAAGCCCACTGGAGGCCCAGGATAACTCTGTAGAGCAGCTGTCCTTTGTTTCAGCTCAGAACTCCAGTCTGCTTCAATCATATCACATTTGCATATCCTTGCATCCTATACTATGGCCACCAAGGGCTTCCCTGGTGGCTCAGATGGTAAAGAATGTAGTAATGTAGGAGACCTGGGTTCAGTCCCTGGGTTGGGAAGATCCCCTGGAGGAGGGCAGGGCAACCGACTCCAGGATTCTTGCCTGGAGAATCCCCATGGGCAGAGGACCCCGGCAGGCTACAAATACTCCATGGGGTCACAGAGAGCTGAATATGACTGAGTGACTAAGATGATGATGGGCACCAAGGCTGGGGAAGAGAGGGGGAAGGCCAATCATAAGCCATTAAGTGCTTCTTTCTGGAAGTAATGCATGTCAGAGCTGCACACAGTTTATTGGCCACAGCAAGCCACACAGGCAGGAGTAACTCCAAGAAGTTAGAGCAGTGTAATCCTTCCAATTACTGAGAATAAAAAGGAAACAGATATTGGAGAATATATATATTCCTCATCAGTGACGTAAGTTCCATTACTGTCTTCGTTTTACAGATCATGAAGCCAATACTCAGAGGGACTAAAATTACTCATCCAGGACCACTCTGCTATGGCCCGCATCAGGACTTTCACGGGCCCTGTGCACTTCTGCTTTCATGGGTCTTTTTCCTATCAAAAATACTTTAAATTTTATGAATGCATTGGCATAAATATGAAAATAACCCAGGCTTGACTCATTATCTTCCTTTTACCCTAATTTTAAAAGAAATTAAAACATTTTTTGTGGACTCCTAAAAGCACTGTTGGAGAAGGCATTGGCACCCCACTCCAGTACTCTTGCCTGGAAAATCCCATGGGCGGAGGAGCCTGGTAGGCTGCAATCCATGGGGTCGTGAAGAGTCGGACACAACTGAGCAACTTCACTTTCACTACTTTTCGCTTTCATGCATTGGAGAAGGAAATGGCAACCCACTCCAGTGTTCTTGCCTGAAGAATCCCAGGGACGGGGGAGCCTGATGGGCTGCCGTCTATGGGGTCACACAGAGTCAGACACGACTGAAGTGAATTAGCAGCAGCAGCAGTAGCAGCAAAAGCACTGTGGGCTCCAGGCACTGAACCTATTGTGCTTAGTGGTTAAATCAGCCCTGCTCAGATAGCTGGGGCTGGAATAAGTCTGTCTTACTCTGAAGCCTGTGTCTTTTGCCACAACACTAAGGTAAAAGTGAAGTCGCTCAGTCATTTACTACTGTTTGTGACCCGTGGACTGTAGCCTATCACGCTCCTCTGTCCATGGGACTTTCCAGGCAAGAGTACTGGAGTGGGTTGCCATTTCCTTCTCCGGAGGATCTTCCCAACCCAGAGATCAAACCTGGGTCTCCCACAATGTAGGCAGATGCTTTACCGTTTGAGCCACCAGGGAAGCCACAACCACAACATTAAAATGCCTATCGAATCAAGGAAAGCACATGGGAAGCAAAACTGAGTCCTCTCTCTTAATCACAGTTAGCTAAGTATATTTTCAACAGTTTCTAAGTAAGCATTGGCATTTAATATCAGAATCCATTGTACTACTGTTTGAAAATTAAGAGTATTTGTTTACATGTTCTGTGGGAGAAAGATAATTCAAAGCAAACACTGGCTGTAACTGTTCTTTTGGAGTTGCATAGCTCATCTCTGGGGTTGATTTAAACAATTTAATGAGCTTATGCTGCTGTGGAAGAGTGAAATTCTAGGGTCTAGATCAACATTGTCCAATAGAACTAGGATGTCAGCCACATATGTAATTTAAAACTTTCTAACGGTCACATTAAAAAGCACTAAAAGAAATGGATATATTTCAATGTTACTTTATTTACCTCAGTATATATTCATAATGTTATCATTTCAATGTAAAATCAATATAAGATTATTAATAAGATATTTTATTATTTAATAAGTCTTTAAAGGCAAAATACTATGTCTTCAAAATCTGGTGTGTGTTTTACTCTTACAGCACATCTTAATTTGGATTAGCCACCGTTCGAATGGTCTTTGGACATTTGTGGCAAGTGACAACTGTACTGGACAATTCCAGGTCTGAGTTAAAAAGGCAGGAAAATGAAGAGGTCAGTTATTCTGCATTAGACAATGTATAGGAATGCTGAGTTTCCTGGCAGCTGGTGGTGGTACCACCCATGATACAGCCAGAGAGGATGTGAGGGTTTTAGGAAAGGAGGAGTGATAAGGAGAGTGTGAAGAGAAGGAGGCATCTGGAGAGAACAGGAGGCCGGTAGAAACAGCTCAGAGATCGGAAACACTTGGAGTGTGTTGAGGCTTGAGTTTCAATTTGTTTGCCGTGATGTGCTGCGGTCTCTCCCCACTGTTACTTTTGAATGGTAGAAGTATTATACAAGAATGTCTATTATAGGTAGACTCTGAGGGGCATCCAAAAAAATGGCTGGTTTTCCCCCTTGCTTAATAGAGAGTTAAAGCAGTCAGCAGAGGAGAGCATGACTCAGTCCAGAAGAAGAGTTCTGAAAACCAGCATAGGGAGGAGTACTGGGCATCTCACCAGGCCTGCAATGGGGCAATGAACCACTTAACTGTAGGGTTAAAGAACAGGGTCTCTCTCCACTCCAACCTGATTTCTGTCCTCTAGGATAACTTTGGAGAAGGCGATGGCACCCCACTCCAGTACTCTTGCCTGGAAAATCCCATGGGGAGAGGAGCCCAGTAGGCTGCAGTCCATGGGGTCGTGAAGAGTCAGACACGACTGAGCAACTTCACTTTCACTTTTCACTTTCATGCATTGGAGAAGGAAATGGCAACCCACTCCAGTGTTCTTGCCTGGAGAATCCCAAGGACGGGGAGCCTGGTGGGCTGCCATCTATGGGGTCGCACAGAGTCGGACACGACTGAAGCGACTCAGCAGCAGCAGCAGCAGCAGCAGGATACACTTGGCAGCCATATTAGGTTTCAAGAGAAGTGTCACAACTTCAGCACAAGTAAATATTTGATATTTTTCTATTGTATTATGATACTTTGTCAGGTGCTAGGATTAAGAACAGGGATAAATACAACCTAATCCACAAGATACTATATCCTAATAGACAGCTTTGTTGTTGTTCAGACACTAAATCGTGTCTGCCTCTTTGCACCCCCATGGACTGCAGCATACCAGGCCTCTCTGTCCTCCACTGTCTCCCAGAATTTACTCAGATTTATGTCCGTTGAGTCAGTGATGCTATTTGACTATGTCATCCTCTGTCACCCTCTTCTCTTTTTGCCTTCAATCTTTCCCAGCATCAGGTTCGTTTCCAATGAGTCAGTTCTTTGCATCAGGTGGCCGAAGTATTGGAGCTTCAGCTTCAGCATCAGTCCTTGCAATGAATATTCAGTGTTGATTTCCTTTGGGATTGACTGGTTTAATCTCCTTTCAATCTAAAAAACTCTCAGGAGTCCTCTTCAGCACCACAATTTGGCAGATACATTATCCAAAATATAGTGAAAGTTGCTCAGTTGTGTCTGACTCTTTGTGATCCCCCATGGAATTCTCCAGGCCAGAATACTGAAGTGGGTAGCCTATCCCTTCTCCAGGGGATCTTTGAACCCAGGTCTCCTGCATTGCAGGCAGATTCTTTACCAACCTAACCACAGGGGAAGCCCATCCAAAATATAACATAGTCCCCAAATTGCCCTGCAAGTGTAACAATTTTGAAAATAAAGTGTAATTTTAATGACTTTTTCACTAAAATGAAGGGAAAAGCCTATGTTTATGTCATTTTAGGAGTATTTAAATGCCTTGTAATATAATTTAAAGGCTAATTCTATGCCTCTGAACAAAGCACATTGCTTTATGTAAAATGAGTGTTGCTGCTGCTAAGTCACTTCAGTCATGTCCGACTCTGTGTGACCCCATAGACGACAGCCCACCAGGCTCTCCCGTCCCTGGGATTCTCCAGACAAGAGTACTGGAGTGAGGTGCCATTGCCTTCTCCGAAATGAGTGTTCAGTTCAGTTCAGTTCAGTTCAGTTGCTCAGTCGTGTCCAACTCTTTGCGACCCCATGAATCGAAATGAGTGTTGGGTAGACACTAATCTTCTGAGTATTTTCTGAATTAATATTTCTGTGATATCTTTTCTCATCCCAGTCATTTATTTTTCCTTCAAACTTCTAATAATTTTTAAAGTTGGAAATGTTTCTTTTTCCTTGAAGACCATAACTTTGACATTTATGTACTCTTACCTGAAATATGAAAATCTGGATTAGGAAGAATAAATAAGGTTTATTAGGAGATGAAAGATGTCAGCGCTGTCAAGTTCGATTAAGTAGTGACCCTTTGCTTTTGTGTGGTGCCTGATCACTGTAGGTTAGGTTGTCTCACAATGAAAAGCAAAATGAAAGAAAGAAAAGAAGGAAACAAGGATGAAAAATAGAGGGAGAAACCATTTTTATGAGAGAAAAATTTGAAAAAAAGACACATATTTCCCAATGAAATAAAGCTAAAAATACTACGTAGCAATTCTGTTTGATAAGACATTCCCAGAGAAAAGATTTTAATAAATGGTGTTATCTATTTTTATTTGAGGTTTGTATTAAATTTTTGTTCACTTCTAAGTAAAATTTTGAGCCGTTTCATCTGCGAGCTTTTGATCATGAATCAGAAAGCTTAGAGATGTCTTTTTTTCATCTGGATATTTTAGAGCCTTGAAGATTACTTGTTTTAAAGAGAGGGAGGAGAGAACATGAACCTTGGTGACTGGTAAACTGGCCAGTAAGTCAAGTATAAAGATAGGTCTTTGGTCTCTACATTCATAGCTGATTTGGGGGGATAAATTCTCTGAGGTAGGATGGGTGGCCCTATTGTTCTTTTTGCTGAAATTCTTTCTTCCCTTTGAGAGACCATGAGAAAAATACAGCTTTATATTCAGACGGTCCTGTCAGTTAATTTTAGTTCAATTTTTAAAAAGCCTATTTTCATGTGAATTTTTTTTACGCCTTTTTCATACTCTGGCATTCATCTGCAATGATCCGGAGAAAACCAGCAAGAAAGGGTCCAAGTGCTTGAGGCCCAACCACTTCCCTAAGGCCAAATATATTGCCCTTTGGGTACGTCTTATGAACTTTTGAAAGAAAGAGAAATGAAGGAAAATCTGTTCACCTTTTATCTTAATAAAGTATCAAGTCAAAAAGAAAGAAAGCTCCGGAGACACAGAAAGATCATAGTGCTTTGTTTCAACTAACAAAACTCATGCTAAAAAAAAAAAAAAAAAAAGAATAAAAATATTTCTGGAGGCATATTGTGCCCACCAGGCATTTTGTTGTAATTAGGGAAAAGTCATACAAGGCCACTGGAGTGAATAAAACTTTAGCTATATTGGCTTCTCTCTTTGATGAATTTTCTATCTTTGAATTTGGTTTGGGGTATACATGTGTATGTGAGTGATCATAATAAACAGTGATCTAACAATGAATGATCTATGTATGCAAATAATCAGAGTTGAAGAGAAAGCAAATTTGCCTCAAAAGATTAAAAAAAAAACTCATAGAAAAGAACAAATGAAAGCTTATTTCTTAAAGGGCTTTGATTATGCTTTGATTTCACTTTTTTTTTCCTCATGAAGAATGATCTTTAAGCTAGAAGGACAGACAAAAACACAATAATAAAGAATTAAAGTCCAAGAGAAATCTGGAGGAAAGTACAGGGGCTTATATAAGAGCCCAGATCTAAAGTAATAGGCAGCTCCTATTTCATGACCCTGATGAAAGAACTGTGGTTGTTGGTGATACTGTTTGAGAAATCATGGAGTGTGGGAGAATTTCCAGAATCCTAGAGAGGGGTTAGTGTCTCAGTTTTCAAAAGAAGAGGATAAAAAAGAATGGTTAGTAAGCTTGACCTGGATCAGAAGTAATTAAAAATGACTGTTTTTGAATGATTGGGAAAAAGTTGTGATGACTCATCCTTTAATTATATAATATATATAATAATATTATATAAATATATTAACATATATTATAAATTACATTACATATAATAATATACATTCAATTATATATATAATTTTAAATTTTATGTTTTGGCTGTGGTAGGACTTTGTTGCTGAGTGGGTTTTTCTCTAGTTGTGAGCAGGGGCTACTCTCTAGTTGCGATGCAATGCACAGGCTTCTCATTTTGGTGGCTTCTCTTCTTGCATAGCACAGGCTTTAGGGTGCATGGGCTTCAGTAGCTGTGGCCTGTGGGTTCAGTGTTTGTGACGCTTGGACTCTTGAGCACAGGCTCAATAATCGCAGTACACAGGCTTAATTGCTCCACAAAATAGGGAATCTTCCTGGATCAGGGATCAAACCCATGTCTCCTGCATTGGCAGGTGGATTCTTTGCCACTGAACCCCCACGGAAGCCCTGATGACTTATTTTTAACTTAGAGTGTTCAAGTCAGGCCAAATTAGTATTTTTTCTCTTTTGATTTTTCATTAGACCAGTGGACTAAGGCAGTACCATAGATAGGGTTTAGTCTCACCATCTGAGGCAGCATGCAGACGGTCACCTCTTCAGAAAGGCTATTCCTAAGCACCTGGTCTAAAGCGGCTGCCGGGTAATTGCCATAAAAGATTACATCAGTGTTTATATTTAAGACATTCATTGATATAGAGAAAATTATATTGTGATGACCTTAATTGTTAACTGTCTGGTCCCTTTCCCACTGGAGTACAGATGCCATGGGGTTGAGAATCACGCTTGTGTTGACCTTTGCTGTATTCCTACCACCTTAAATTGTGCCCTGGCTCAACAAGTGCCCATAGAATTAATGAATATTGCTTAAATACATTTTTTTTGGTGCAAATGCTTTCTTAAGTATGAGGCATGGTGATTTTTTTTTTTTTTGGCAAAGCATTAGACCAGGTTGTCTATTATTTCCCTGATGATGTTACCAGCCTGGATCCTTGGACTCTTTAATTAGTAGAAGCTGATAAGAGGACAAGTAAGGAATTCAGGCAAGGTTTTATTGGTACTCCAGCATGAGGGAGCAAGAACAAGTAACAGATTCCCTCGGTCACTCCCCAGAAGGGGTGGACTGGTCCCTTCAGTGAGGTGAGGATAGGGGCAAAATGGTGGGTTGGGCCAGAGGGGTGGCTTGTGTCTTCTGCCCACCTCTTTTGGACTCTTTAATTAGTAGAAACTGATAAGAGGACAAGTAAGGAATTCAGGCAAGGTTTTATTGGTACTCCAGCATGAGGGAGCAAGAACAAGTAACAGATTCCCTCGGTCACTCCCCAGAAGGGGTGGACTGGTCCCTTCAGTGAGGTGAGGATAGGGGCAAAATGGTGGGTTGGGCCAGAGGGGTGGCTTGTGTCTTCTGCCCACCTCTTTGGAGGTGCCCTGTGCATGGACCATGCATACTACCCTCCTTTTGTTCCCAGTATCTCAGGAAAGGCAGTTGGCTTTTGCCTTTTTGTACCTCGTTGTTCATCATTTCCCCAACTGTGCATGTTATGTAGTTATTTTTAGTCCCTTATAGTTTCTTTGTATTTTGTTGCTCAAAGAGACTTTTGTCCAGGTACACACACTGCTATAAAGGGTCCCAGGTCCCAGATCCAAGCCTGTCTCAATGAGATGGATAAATTTATTGACTGGATTTATAGCTGCCAATTTTGCATACGTGCCAGCTGTTGTAGGCATTTCAGACCAAGACAGTAAAGAATCTGCCTACAATGCAGGAAGTCTTGGGTTCCATCCCTAGGTGGGAAAGATCCCCTAGAGAAGGAAATGGCAACCCACTCCTGTATTTTTTGCCTGGAGAATCCTAGGGACAGAGGAGCCTGGCAGGCTATAGTCCATGGGGTCGCAAAAGTCGGACACGACTAAACCAACCAACCAGGGATAATATATATAATACAGAAAAATGTATCAATATATAATATATGTATTTTAGTAGAATTTTAAATGTCTCTTACTATGATTTCTGCTCATTTCTTTTCTAAATTTATTCTTCAGTCTTAGGTGTTTTCTATTTTCTGTAATTATTGTCAATGGGGTTATAATTAGGTTTAATGTATCTGAGTTACTTACTGTACTGTATATACCAGAGGTTGGCAAACTACAGCTCTTGGGCCAAATCTGACCTGCAATGTCTTGGTAAATAAAGCTTTATTGGAACACAGCCTTGCCTATTTAATTATACATTGCTTATGGCTACTTTTGTGCTCCTAAAGCAAAGTTGAGTATTTGCAAAAGAGACCTCATGGTCTGCAGAAGCTAAACTACTTACTATCCGGTTCATTACAGGAAAAAAAAAAAAAATTGCTAACCCCTGCTGTTCAGTTCCTTCTTTGAGGACTTATTTAATTTTTTAACTATTCAACTCTTAGTAAACAACACATAGTCAGTACTCTGAATAGTACACAGTTTGTTTAGTTGAGTAAAGCAAACCTTAAGCATTTGCTGATCATTTGATATATACATGATCTTCTCCTAAGTGATGCTGGCATATATTTCACAAATATTTACTGGGCATCTCCTATATGCTTTGTGCTGTGGTGCTGTGGATATAGCAATTAACAAAGTACATAAAAATTCCTGTCTTCATAAAGTCAATGGACATGGACAATTCTGATTTCACTTGTAAATGAGAATAACATTTCAACCTAGTACTATTGTCTAAATAATCATTATTAATATGTAATAATCCTATAGTCATTTGTTGATTAGTTGTTGTTAAAATCAATTTGTTAAATATGACATTTTAAACATTAATTTAATAGCATCATTAATCTTCTATATGTGCAGTGTTCAGTAAGGTAGCCACTAGTTACATGTAAAACAAACACTGAATTTTAAAGGTTTATTACAAAAATATATTTCTTTAATTATTTTATTCTGATTCTATGTTGAAGAAATATTTTGGATAGGTTGACTGAAATGAAAAAGTTTAATAAATTAATCTCAACTCTTTTTTTATATTTACATGGCTATAAGAAAATTTAAAATTACCTACATGGCTTACATTATATCTATATTGTATCTTGTATTCCAAATACCACTTTTATGATTAGCTGGTGTTTCTCAAATATGGATTTTTCGTAGATGGGAACACCAGATTAAGCAAAGGTTTGCATGGTTATTTCTGGGTTCAGAGTCTTTAATGTATTAATTTGCAACATGAATTTCCATGGGGATAGAAGTTGTTTATCAGTTCAGTTCAGTCACTCAGTCGTGTCCGACTCTTTGCGACCCCATGAATCGCAGCACACCAGGCCTCCCTGTCCATCACCAACTCCCAGAGTTCACTCAGACTCACNCTAACTCTTAAGTATCCTAAGCTAAGGAACTCTGCTTAATTTTCTTCCCCAAGCACAGTCATATAAGGGGGAAAAAATAGAGCAGCAACTTGACAAGTTTCCCCCCCCCCCCAAAGGTTTATTTGTTGCAAGCAACCAACTTTCCTTCTATCTCTGACTTTTCACACCATGTGAATTCAGAACACAGATCCTGTTTAAAAATAATATTTCTTCAGAATAGAAAAATAAACTTGCCTGCACATGGAACATTTCCAAAGCGAGAACATGAACAAACAGGTTTTTAATTTCAGGTGGAAAGTAGATCTTTTGGCCCAAATTTAATTGCAGATAAGAAACTCTCTTGTCTAGGACTTAACTAGCTACCATCCAATGATGGCTTATTTTATATACACAAATTAAAAGAAAGTATTTGTTTATAGAGGAAAGGGATAATTAGTCATATGCAACACACTGATACATTCGGAGATGTTAGTATTTCAGAATCAAGTAGCTGAGGAAATTTTTGTCATCATCTTACAGCACAAGTACAAGATGACAGACTCCTTCAAACAAGTAACATTAAAATGCTTTCCGTGTAAAAATCAACAACCTGAAAGGCTATACTTTACAGTGCTGAGTAGAGAACTGCTTGCATGACAGCTTCCAGCCTCCATGAGAGTTTACTCCTTATGAAGTGTATCTTTACCCATATGACTGACTATTCCAAAGAGCAAGAGTCTGACTTCCTGTTTTATAGTCTGATGGGTTTTGAAAATTGGAAGCACATTGCTCAATTAAGAACCAATTAATGTGACATTCCAGCATGAAAGAAGCATTGAGGAAGAGGAACCCCTTGGAAACTAATCAGTTTAGTTTCATTGACTCACAATCTGCTGTATCTTAAAGACATGAGTGTTTTGCATTCATATCCCCTCTACCTCTTGGAACTTGTCTGAGTTGATGAACTATGCAGGTTCAAGCTGGGCCAGGATCACATGGCGACCCTCCCAGAGCAGCCCACTCTCTGTAGAAATGTGCACACCTTGTGTGTACTCTCTCTCACGCTGGTACTGTCATTGCTTCCCGGCTGATGCTTTTGTTTGCCATGTGACTCAAAAGATAAATAGTAACCGGACACTCAAAAGGCATACGTCACACCCCAGTTCTCTTGAGCACAGTTTGTGGCCCTGAACTTCAGATTCCTCATCTCTTAAATGGAAGCAACAGGATCTATTAAATGGAACTAAGTGAAGTATCTTGCTCACTACCAGAGAAGAATAAACCCTGGTTTTTTGAATAAATGCCAGCCTCAGCAATTAGTCCATCAACTTAAATTCTTCTTGCAGTTTCAATTAGATTGAGAACTCTTCCCTGGTTTCCACTCAGGCTGTTGTGCAACATTTCTGCAAGGCTAACAGCTGTCTTATTCCAACCCAGAGAGAGCTCTATTTCAGCTGCTCCTGCATTCGTAGTTCATAAAGCACTCCGGGATCTAGTGGGTGAAAGGCACTCTTTAGCATTGCAAGATGATATTTGCTAGTAGTAAATAAGGTATGGTAAAAGGCAAGCAGTGATGATACTCTTTTTAACAAGTCACTCAACACTCTAGTTGCATTCACTCTATCAAGAACAAGTTGAATACCAAAGAATTTGAAGTGACACATTTCATAGAGGATTTTTTTTAAATGTCCAAAGCTCTCATAAAAGAAAAAGAAAAATACCAAAGATGGAAGTTCACAGTCTCTCAGCATCATCTCTCATTTCAAAATGAATGCACCAGGAGATATTCTATACTGCTGTTTGGCAGATTGATTTAATATCATTTGAGGCAGCTTTTCAAGTAATATTCTAAAAAAGATGGTTTTACCCACATTCTAGTCTGACCCAGACAACTATTAATATATTTGACTTTTTCCTTCATTCTGTCTGTTCATCTCCATTGTCATTCAGCCATTCTCACCTCCCTCCACTGTGCTCCTGATATTAGGAGACCTCAAATACTGCCTCCAGTAAGTTCTCCTTGGAATATGGGATCTCTGTTGCTTATTGTCCATTTGTACACCTGCCCGTCATTTTTCCTGCTCTGAGCCAGAGAGCCTAGCCCTGGTGCCTCCTTCACCCAGGCTTCCTTGGCAGCTGGCATTAGGTTGGGTTTGGTCGATGGGATGTAGGAGGAGGAGGTCCAGGTATTTCTTCCTCTTCTCTCCTCTCTACTCTGCTTCTTTCTTTTGCCAGGGGCTTCATCTCTCCATGCTATAGCTCCTCGTACCAGCTTCTCATCCAGAGCTCCAGCCACCCCTTCCCTCCCTTGCCCTTCTTCCTAGCGGAAATAATGAAATTCTGCTGTTGCTAGTCTCTGCCTGCAGGTTTCTTTACTCCTGCTCATACCTCTGCCATAAGTCCTTTCAGTTAATGATTTAAGCTGGATTCTGAGTCCTAGAGAGCTAGGACTCTGATTCTACTCCTTTTTATCTCACATACACACAAATGAAAAGACAAATACAAAACTGTGTTGAATGCATTTGGGGCTTATATTATCTGATTTGAATTGGTTGACTACTGCCTGAGCTCTCTCAGACTCTGAATATACAAACCCTTATTTCTCTTCTTAGTTACATAGTACAACTTATATCACATGATAGAATTAATCATGAAGGAATACTACTTTACTTGGGAATTATGTTGATATAAAGGTAGTAATGAAGGAACAATTAAAATGATGAGAAAATTATAATTAGTCATATCCAAAGACTTTAATAACAGTGAAGGTGAACTATTAGCCAAAATAAAACTTCTACTTGTTCTTTAAAAATAACAAATGTCTTTAATTAGCTAGTACTGGTACTAGTAGCTCTCTTGGGGATTACACCTAATTTCAGTATCGTCCAGAGGAGTCCTATTAATTGAAAAGGTAGCAGGTATTTAGTAAAAGAGTTCAACTTGAGGAAGTATAAATTTACTCTCATTACATTATAAAGGATTATATTTTTAAAATGGTAACCAAATATTCATAGTTTGTATATTTCCTTTCACCTTATAATATTTGTCATGAAGATGAATTAATGTTGTGCCATTTTCTGCTCTTACTACAATCTTGGGCCTGTGATGAAATATTGGATGTTTAATATTTTTACAAATTATAGCAGAAAACTGTATGATGTTGACCTTTTTAATATTCTGGCTGCTGACTGGCTGGCATTTCCACTCCTCCTATTCCTGCAACAATTTCTACTAACATGGAAGAACATTTAGGATAGATAGCCAATAAGAAAGCAGAGTGTTAAAAAGGTCAACAGAGTAAAATATTTTCTATAAATTCAAGAAAATTAAGACATTAAAATTCAAATACTATAGCTCATAAGCAAAATATGTAATTAAAACTTATAAAAATAATCCTGTATTAAAATCTCATTACTAAGATAAAAGTACAGCATGATTATTCAAGAGTTAAAATAATCTACTTAATAGTTTATAACAGACAGAATATTTTTTAAAAATGGACACAGAGATCATTTTACTCTCTTTCTTTATGGTAAAAATAATGTATTATTTCTTCAGCAATAGTTCTAATATCAACAGCTAGCTATAGACATGCATGGAAACTTATTTTAAAAAGTTGTAATGTTATTCACTGTTTAAAGAATTCTTAATTTAGATTTTGGCAAATAAAAACACCCAAACATTTTAAATCTTATATTCATATTCACTGTTTTATCTAGCACATTTTAGTTGTTCAATAAATTATTGGCTGAATGAATGTATATGCAGGAAAAGTAAAACAAAGTATAAAATTATAATAGAGCTTGCATTTTGGGGGGAGGGGTATATGAATCACCTGGCTTCCCTACAGTTTAAGTGGTAAAGAAACTGTCTGCAATGCAAGAGACCCGGGATGGATCCCTGAATCTGGAAGATCTCTTGGAGGAGAAAATGGCAACCTACTCCAGTATTCTTACCTGGGAAATTCCATGGACAGAGGATCCTGGAGGGCTACAGTCCATGGGGTCACCAAAGAGTTGGACATGACTTAGAGACTACACAGCAACGTAAGAATCATCACAAGCAGTAACAACAGCGAAAATAAGAGGAGGATTATAAGCTACTGCTGGGCTTTATGGTTCATGGTGACTCATTCTTCTTACAGCACCTGATATAAAGTGACTCTTCAAAAATGCTGCATGTGTAAATGAGGACAAGGGAAAAAAGCGGCAGAAAGGGATATTATTCATGGTGTGTAAATTGCAGTATCACCCATCTGTATTTTTAGTCTATTTGGCCTTCTGGCCTTTCAGGAATGTTCCAGTCCTAATTATTAATACTACCCATCCTCCACCATTTTCCCCTCACATCATGATCACCTGATCTTGGATGACAAAGAGGTCTTCCTCCTTGGATACTATGTTTGAGTGAGGTGGGCATCTGGCACAATCAGGGTTGATGTAAATCCACACTGAAGGACGGATAGGAATGCTGAGTAAGAAATATGCTGCTCTTTTTTTCCTGGTTCCTTGGCAGTGAGGACCAAGTATCCCTGAACTTCCTGTGGCCATCTTTGCCACGAGCTAGAGACGATCAGCTGCAGACTGAAGCAAAATTACCAGGTGAAGAGAGGGAGAGAAAGGCATGGTGACATTATTTCAATGCCTGGATAGGGCTTTATTTAAAACTCATGCCACCTCTTGAATGTCTCGGTTATTAATTCCCTTTTTGCTTATGCTAATTAAGCTAAATATGAGTCTGTTACAGTTGGAAGACTCTTAACTATGGAGTTATTGTGAAGCTTTCTAAAGATCCACGTGCACCCCAAGCATTAAATATATATTGAATAATACATACAATTATTTTTCAAAAGAATGTGGATGCTTTGGTTAATAAATTACAAATGTATATGAACCCAGAACAACTTTGTCATCACTGAGTAGAAAATGACAACCCATCCCAGTATCCTTGCCTGTAAAATCCCATGGTTGGAGGAGCCTGGCGGGCTGTAGTCCATGTTGTCACAGAGTCAGACGTGACTGAGCGACTGAACACGCACTCATGAATTACTGTACACTAACCCTTATGAACTCCGGGAGATGGTGATGAAAGGCCTGGCGTGCTGCGTTTCATGGGGTCGCAAAGAGTCGGACACGACTGAGTGACTGAACTGAACTGAACTGAACCCTTATGGCAGAAAGTGAAGAGGAACTAAAAAGCCTCTTGATGAAAGTGAAAGGAGAGTGAAAAAGTTGGCTTAAAGCTTAACATTCAGAAAACTAAGATCATGGCATCCAGTCTCATCACTTCATGGGAAATAGATAGGGAAACAGTGGAAACAGGCTGACTTTATTTCTTTGGGCTCCGAAATCACTGCAGATGGTGATTGCAGCCATGAAATTAAAAGATGATTACTCCATGGAAGGACAGTTATGACCAACCTAGACAGCATATTGAAAAGCAGAGACATTACTTTGTCAGCAAAGGTCCATCTAGTCAAAGCTTCGGTTTTTCCAGTAGCTGTGTATGGATGTAAGAGTTGGACTATAAAGAAAGTTGAGCATTGAAGAACTGATGCTTTTGGACTGTGGTGTTGGAAAAGACTGTTGAGAGCCCCTTGGACTGCAAGGCGATCCAACCAGTACATCCTAAAGGAGATCAGTCCTGGGTGTTCACTGGAAGGACTGAAGCTGAGGCTGAAACTCCGATACTTTGGCCACATCACATGAAGAGTTGACTCATTGGAAAATACCCTGATGCTGGGAAGGACTGGGGGCTGGAGGAGAAGGGGATGACAGAGGATGAGATGGCTGGATGACATCATCAACTTGATGCACATGAGTCTGAGTGAACTCCGCGAGTTGGTGATGGACAAGGAGGCCTGGCGTGCTGCGATTCATGGGGTCGCAAAGAGTCGGACACTGAGCGACTGAACTGAACTGAAGCCTATTAATGTGTGTGTGTGTGCTGCAAAAATAATCTACACTCGGAGATCTTCATACTTAAATAAATTAAGAAAACATTTTAAGTAAATCTGTGATCTATTAATATTATAATTAATCACAGTTAATTCTCCTAAGAGCTAAGTTTCTCTGATCTCAGAACATGGATGCAGGTCTTACCATGTCTATGAATCAATCATTAAACATCTATCACTATTTACATATGTAGAGCACTTTACAACTCATTATATTAAATCTCTTTAGTTTCAAAGAGCTAGAGTGGCTTCTTTTATTAACACCCAAATTCTGAATGACACAAATGAAGCCCATGATTCCTCCCAGCCTCCTACCAGCCTCTTGTATTGCTTCCTAGGTCTCTTTTTGTTGTCAGAGCTGTTACCCTACAAAGCAGGGATAACCCTAGAATAGATACATTGTTGCCTGAGTTGCTACTGTTCCTCTCCTGTGTATTTTAATTCTGAGAACTAGAGAAGGCAATGGCACCCCACTCCAGTACTCTTCCCTGGAAAATCCCATGGATGGAGGAGCCTGGAAGGCTGCAGTCCATGGGGTTGCTAAGAGTTGGACACGACTGAGCGACTTCACTTTCACTTTTCACTTTCATGCATTGGAGAAGGAAATGGCAACCCACTCCAGCGTTCTTGCCTGGAGAATCCCAGGGACGGGGGAGCCTGGTGGGCTGCTGTCTATGGGGTCGCACAGAGTCGGACACGACTGAAGCGACTTAGCAGCAGCAGCAGCAGCAGAGCACTTTACAAGGTGCAAAGACAAATTCAATCTTATGGCTGTCTTCAAGAAGGTTAAAATCCAGAGGGGAGGACAAAGGATATATACATGACATGCAAATCAACAAGACCAGGGCAAAATAACTTTTAAGGGAATGGTGCCAGCCACAATTCTCAAGGAATTTGAAGCTCATTTATTTTGCATATATAAGAATGGCAAAATGGTAGAAGTTGATCCTGAAAGAGTGTCCATGAAGAAGGAGATGCCTAAAACAGTTCAAAACTCACTCAAAGATGCCTGCAATTCCTGAGCTGTGAGGCTAACTTCTGCCTTGCCTCTTGCTGGTCCCATTGTATAACATGTTCTTTGCTTTCTCATAGTGGACACCTCGCTACCCTCCCCAACCCCTTCACCCCCACCCTGCTTCTTCTACTCCTGCTTCAAGGCCTTCTTCAGTGTTGTCCATTTTGCTAAATAACATCGTTGGCCCTGACCTCTACCCTGCCCTCTGCCTCTGGGGGCTGAACTTGGGGACTGCATCAACCAAGCTTTCTGGTCTCCTGGCTTCCATTCAGCCTGAGCCAATGGGAGGCCTTGGTGGGAGCTGAGAGCTGGGCGGGAAGACAGGGCAAGGATACTTCCTCTGGGGCACCCTCTCTGTTGGGTCACTGCAGGTTGACGTGTTCCTTCAACCGAAAGCCATAGCTGCTTTCTCTGAATCCTGGTAGTGCCCTTTCCTCTTGCTCCTTTTAGGCTGAGCGCTGGAAATGGCTTCCTGGCTTCCATTCAGCCTGAGCCAATGGGAGGCCTTGGTGGGAGCTGAGAGCTGGGCGGGAAGACAGGACAAGGATACTTCCTCTGGGGCACCCTCCCTGTTGGGTCACTGCAGGTTGACGTGTTCCTTCAACCGAAAGCCATAGCTGCTTTCTCTGAATCCTGGTAGTGCCCTTTCCTCTTGCTCCTTTTAGGCTGAGCACTGGAAATGGCTCCTCAGCTGGTGGTTTTACCATCCATTGTGCGTTTTCCCTAACTTTGCCCCATTTTTATAAATCCTCCCTTCATTAACCTCCCTAACTGATCAGTTTCCTTTTTGAATCCCATCTCGCTGGTCCTTCACTGAACCCCAGATGAAGTGCCTACTCCTTCCTTTGTGCCCACTCTTATCCTTGCGATCCCTCGAATCATTGCACGGATCATACTCCACTGCCCATCTCCTCTATTGTCTGGGAGCTCCTACAGAGTAGACTGTATATATTCCCCAGTCTTAGGGCCACAGCAAGTGCTTTAATGCTGAATGAATGAATGAACAGCTGAGAATACTGCCCCAAGTCAAAGTAAGTACCACAGATGTTCATATTAGAGTAGTGGGAATTTCACAGTGTTTTGAAGGGTATTAATTCTTGCTTCATCATGGTGAACTCTATCTTGTCCAGAGTTTGATCACTAAAAGCTTACCAAGGTTAGAAAATCCATTCTTTATTTCACTTAGACTGTAGTAATTTGTTCAAATTTGCCAAACTCAAGAGATAAGGATTTTTTTCTAATAAGGTAATTCTATGTTAATAGTGGATGATAGGAACTATAATTGCCAAATGGATACCAGTTATTTTCCCCAGAATTTTATTGTGACTTTTCAAACATAAAAGTTTAGCAAGTGCAAAACACACTTATAGTCACCTCCTAGCTTTAATAGTAACATTTTTTTCCATTTTTATATCATTTAACCATCTATGTTTATAGGTATGCATGTGTGTATATGGGGCTTCTCCAGTGGCTCAGCAGTAAAGAATCCACCTGCAATGCAGGAGGTGCAGGAGATACATGTTCAATCTCTAGACTGGGAAGATGCCACGGAGGAGGAAACAGCAACCCACTCCAGTATTCTTTTGTTCTTATATATAGTGAAAGCGAAAGTCACTCAGTCATGTCCAACTCTTTGTGACCCCATGGACTATACAGTCCATAGAAATCTCCAGGCCAGAATGCTGGAGTGGGTATCCTTTCACTTCTCCAGGGGATCTCCCCAACCCAGGGACTGAACCCAGGTCTTCCTCATTGAAGGCAGATTTTTTTACCAGCTGAGCCACAGAGGGAAACCCAAGAATACTGGAGTGGGTAGCCTATCCCTTCTCCAGTGGGTCTTCTGGACCCAGAAATCTAACTAGAGTCTCCTGCATTGCAGGAAGATTCTTTACCAACTGAGCTATCAGGGAAGCCCTGATATTATATATATATATATAAATTATAATATTATATATTATATTATATATAATATAATAAAATATATCATGTATATTTATTTATTTATTGGCTGTGCTGGGACTTCATTGCTGCTCAAGCTTTCTCTAATTGCAGCTAGTGGGGGCTACTCTCTAGTTGTGGTGAGAGGGCTTCTTGTTGTGAAACAGGGGCTCTAAGGCATGCTAGTGGCCACNAACTGCAGCACGCCAGGCCTCCCTGTCCATCGCCAACTACCAGAGTTCACCCAAACCCACGTCCATCGAGTTGGTGATGCCATCCAACCATCTCATCCTCTGCCATCCCCTTCTCCTCTTGCCCTCAATCTTTCCCCAGAATCAGGGTCTTTTCCAGTGAGTCAACTCTTCGTATCAGGTGGCCAAAGTATTGGAGTTTCAGCTTCAACATCAGTCCTTCCAATGAACACCCAGGACTGATCTCCTTTAGGATGAACTGGTTGGATCTCCTTGCAGTCTAAGGGACTCTCAAGAATCTTCTCCAACACCACTGTTCAAAAACATCAATTCTTCGGCCCTCAGCTTTCTTTATAGTCCAACTCTCACATCCATACATGACTACTGGAAAAACCATAGCCCTGACTAGACAGACCTTTGTTGGCAAAGTAATGTCTCTGCTTTTTAATATGCTGTCTAGGTGGGTCATAACTTTCCTTCCAAGGAGTAAGCATCTTTTAATTTCATGGCTGCAATCACCATCTGCAGTGATTTTTGAGCCCAGAAAAATAAAGTCAGCCACTGTTTCCACTGTTTCCCGATCTATCTGCCATGAAGTGATGGGACCAGATGCCATGATCTTAGTTTTCTGGATGTTGAGCTTTAAGCCAACTTTTTCACTCTCCTCTTTCACTTTCACCAAGAGGCTCTTTAGTTCTTCTTCACTTTCTGCCATAAAGGTGGTGTCATCTGTATATCTGAGGTTATTGATATTTCTCCTGACAATCTTGATTCCAGCTTGTGCTTCCTCCAGCCCAGCGTTTCTCATGATGTACTCTGCATATGTTAGATAAGCAGGGTGACAATATACAGCCTTGATGTACTCCTTTTCCTATTTGGAACCAGTCTGTTGTTCCATGTCCAGTTCTAACTGTTGCTTCCTGACCTGCATACAGATTTCTCAAGAGGCAGGTCAGGTGGTCTGGTATTTCCATCTCTTTCAGAATTTTCCACAGTTTCTTGCGATCCACACAGTCAAAGGCTTTGGCATAGTCAATAAAGCAGAAATAGATGTTTTTCTGGAACTCTCTTGCTTTTTCAATGATCCAGCGGATGTTGGCAATTTGATCTCTGGTTCCTCTGCCTTTTCTAAAACCAGCTTGAACATCTGGAAGTTCACGGTTCACATATTGCTGAAGCCTGGCTTGGAGAATTTCAAGCATTGCTTTACTAGCATGTTAGATGAGTGCAATTGTGTGGTAGCTGAGCATTCTTTGGCGTTGCCTTTCTTTGGGATTAGAATGGAAACTGACCTTTTCCAGTCCTGTGACCACTGCTGAGTTTTCCATATTTGCTGGCACGACCCAGTTTAATCCATCAGGGGCAGGGGCTGTGGATCCCTCTGGGGTTCCCATGGTGAACCAGGGAGGTGCAGGGCCCACCTATCTGGGGTTATGGTCCACCACCACTGGAGCACCATTTTACAGATGTGAAAACAAAGGCCCAGCAGTGGGTAAATGACTTGCCTTGGATCTTGCCACCAGTAAGTCAGGAAGAGATCTCCCATCTAGGTAGCTGGTTTTCAGAACCCCGATTCTTCACCCCTTTGATAACATCTAAAGAGCCTCACAAGGCACACGTTACTTTGTGAGCACTTAAAATTGGCAACGGTTGTCACCGCTGTCATCATTATTGATGTTTTTTCCAGAACCCACTCTTGAGAAGGCCCAGCATCCTGACCCCTTCTTTTTTTTTTTAATGCATATTATTTTAAAAATTTGTTTATTTATTTTAATGACTGCACTAGGTCTTTGCCGCTGTGCACAAGCTTTCTCTAGTTTCTGCAGATTGGAGCTACTCTCCAATTGCAGTACCCTGTACTCCACAAAAGAGAAGCCCCTGCAGTGAGACTCCCTGGCACCCCAACTAGAGAGTACCCCCTGCTCACCACAACTAGAGAAAGCCCTCCTGCAGCAGCAAAGATCCAGTGCAGCCAAAAATAAATAAATAAAAATTTTAAAAAAGAGAGAGGAAAATGGAGATAGATGAATGGAAGTCTCAGGAACAAGAATAAAAATTATACTTTGGCAGGTGGGGCATTTTGGGAGCTGTCACCATGGACACTCATTCCCCTTGGGATGCAGTGGGGAGCAGGCAGAGGGTCTATGCTGTGCTTAGCCACTCAGTCGTATCCAACTCTTTGCAACCCCGTGGACTATAGCCCACCAGGCTCCTCTGTCTATGGGATTCTCCAGGCAAGAATACTGGAGTGGATTGTCATTTCCTTCTCCAAGGGATCTTCCCAACCCAGGGATCAAACCCAGGTCTCCTGCATTGCAGGTGGATTCTTCACCATCTGGGCCACCAGGGAAGCTCCAGGCAGAGGGTCAGTCTCCAGGAAAAAGCCAGTGAGATCAGCATAACTGGGCTGACATCCCAGAGGAGATGAGCACGCTTTTCCCTTCCGTGTCCACGGTTGATGGAACCTCTCAGTGAGGCCAGGGTGCTGCCTTCCCACTCTGCCCAGGTCTCGGTGACACGCCCTGACTTGGGTGTGGACTTTCCTCACTCTCTGGCCCCTCTGAGCCCCTGGTCCCTGCCTGGATACACCTGTCCCCAGCTCCTCCTCCCTGGCCTGGGGAGTATCAGCCTGAGGGCCCAGAAAGACGGTCCTGGGTGCAGAGCATCACTTCCATCCTCAGGGCCATGGTCTTTGGGGGACATTAGGCATCACCTGGAGCCAGTTTTGGCCGACTCTGAAGGGCAGCCAAGGATGCTGCTAGACATCCCAAGTGCACAGGACAGCCTGTCTTGAGAATCATCCATCCAGCTCAAACTGTCACTAGTCACTAGGTTCAGAAACCCTGTTCAGCATCTGCCCTCCAGCTATAAGATGGGGAGGAAGTGGCTGGCTTTCCTACCAGGATGTCATTGTATCTGTCTATGGGATTCTCCAGGCAAGAATACTGGAGTGGATTGTCATTTCCTTCTCCAAGGGATCTTCCCAACCCAGGGATCAAACCCAGGTCTCCTGCATTGCAGGTGGATTCTTCACCATCTGGGCCACCAGGGAAGCTCCAGGCAGAGGGTCAGTCTCCAGGAAAAAGCCAGTGAGATCAGCATAACTGGGCTGACATCCCAGAGGAGATGAGCACGCTTTTCCCTTCCGTGTCCACGGTTGATGGAACCTCTCAGTGAGGCCAGGGTGCTGCCTTCCCACTCTGCCCAGGTCTTGGTGACACGCTCTGACTTGGGTGTGGACTTTCCTCACTCTCTGGCCCCTCTGAGCCCCTGGTCCCTGCCTGGATACACCTGCCCCCAGCTCCTCCTCCCTGGCCTGGGGAGTATCAGCCTGAGGGCCCAGAAAGACGGTCCTGGGTGCAGAGCATCACTTCCATCCTCAGGGCCATGGTCTTTGGGGGACATTAGGCATCACCTGGAGCCAGTTTTGGCCGACTCTGAAGGGCAGCCAAGGATGCTGCTAGACATCCCAAGTGCACAGGACAGCCTGTCTTGAGAATCATCCATCCAGCTCAAACTGTCACTAGTCACTAGGTTCAGAAACCCTGTTCAGCATCTGCCCTCCAGCTATAAGATGGGGAGGAAGTGGCTGGCTTTCCTACCAGGATGTCATTGTGCATCTGTGCTTAAGGAAGCAGGCAGTGCCATTTGCTGGGAGGGTTGGTGCTGTTGTGCCCGGGGCAGGAAGGAGCCATGTGACTGACAGTGCCCAGCGTTGATGGTGGGGAGGAGAAAGATACTCCATCATTGTTTGCAGTTCTCCAGGAAGAAGGCTCTTAAAAAATACGCCTCTTGGAGTGACTTGTTTTGATAGGTGATTGATGCATTTCTTCCGGGTTTTGCTTTAATAGGCCTTTTTTTTTTTTTGCCCCCTGTAGACACAAATGTTTCTGAGCATCAAGATTCAAAAGTGACTGATGGAAAAATAATGAAACTGAGCAACAGAATAGGCAAGGATATAGCTCTGGACCAAAGGTGACCCTGAGTGTTAGGGGTTAGTGCTGAGGTGCCCAGGATGTCCTCAGGGATGCCAGGGACAGTGAGGGGCAGGTTTGGGGGTGTTGCTGTGGGGTCCACTTGGCCACCTTCCCAGAGAAGGCCAGCAGTCAGAGTAGCCCACACAGGGAGAATGACGTGGCTGGCCAGGCAGGAGAGGGGAGGGGGAAGGAGACAGGCTGGGTCAGCAGGGCACAGGTGGCTGTGTGGACTGTGCCTGGACTCACTGGGAGGGCTTTTTGGGGATGTCCTTTCATTCCAATCCCAAAGAAAGGCAATGCCAAAGAATGCTCAAACTACCGCACAATTACACTCATCTCACACAATAATAAAGTAATGCTTGAAATTCTCCAAGCCAGGCTTCAGCAATACGTGAACTGTGAACTTCCGGATATTCAAGCTGGTTTTAGAAAAGGTAGAGGAACTAGAGATCAAATTGCCAACATCCGCTGGATCATCGAAAAAGCAAGAAAGTTCCAGAAAAACATCTATTTCTGCTTTATTGACTATGCCAAAGCCTTTGACTGTGTGGAGGATGAGATGGTTGGATGGCATCACCGACTCAGTGGACAAAGGTTTGGGTGGACTCCAGGAGTTGGTGATGGACAGGGAGGCCTGGCATGCTGCAATTCATGGGTTGCAAAGAATCGGACACGACTGAGCAACTGAACTGAACTGAGTTGACACATCTCCCAAGGCTCCCTTCGATCTCATGCTATTTCCTCTGTTGGGCATGCCCTTTACATTGTCCCCCTCCTGGCGAACTCCTACTCACCCGTCAAGTCCCACTCAGGTGGGGTTCCCATCAGCAGCAATTTCCCTCCTTTCTTCTCCTGTCTCCTCCACACTGCTCTCCCAGTACCTCATAGACTTTTCTACTCTAACTCATATTAGTTGGGCAGCTCCTGCTGGACGGACCCTTCTCAGGTACAGGGACAAGGGCCTCCTGCTGTCTGCCTTTCTGGAATTGACTGAATTTGTTAAACATCTGCTCTGGGAGAGGTGTCATGCTGGGGCTTCACCCAAGTGTGTCATTAAATCCTCACCACCCCGAGAGGAAAGGATTGCTGTTTCCATTTGTAGACGAGGGAGTAGCTGAGCTCAGAGGTTAAACAAGCTGCCCCCAGACCCCCAGCTGATAATTCTTCTAATAGCTGACTCTGAGCATTTGCCCTGGGCCAAGCACTTCTGGGAGTTCTCTGTGTATTAACTCACGTCATCTTTATAATAGTCTTGCTCAGTGGGTACTGTCATTAGATCCATTTCACAGATGAGGAAACTGAGTTCCCAGGAGACCCAAGTAGGTGGAGGAGCCAGACTTTGAACCCTGGCCTCAGGCTAATTAGCAGACCTAATTAGGATTTGAACTCAGACTCACATAAGGCGAGTTGACCTCTGTTTCTTCCTTCACCTCTTGAGAGAGCCATCGCTCCATCTTTGCATTACTTTCTGGGGTCCCTGACAGTGGGATGGGCCTGGAGTTCCATCTTGGTGCTCTGCCCAGGTCCTGGGGAGGGTAGTTTTCTGTCGAATATGCCTATTTGTCATCCTGATGGTGCCTTTCTGCCCCGGGCCCAGCCATGTGCTGACCAGTGCTGTGGCTGCCTGGGCGTTGGTTCCCTGAGTTTGGCGGCTCTGTGGCTGACCCCCTGTCCTCTCTCTGTTGCAGGGCACTGCCAGGGGGATGGGTACCGCATTGGCTTCGGCCAGTGTGCGGGGAAAGTGCTGCCTGCCCTCTCGCTCGCCTGAGGTCCTCTCTGCTCTCCCAGAAACCCCAGACTGGCATGCCGCCCCCTCCACCTCCCTGGGGGGACCAGGGGCCCCCACTGTGGCTGCGGGCCTGGTTCTTCACTCAATAATAAAGCTGCTGTGCTCCGTCTTCATGCTCTGAGCCTGGCACGGCTGTACACAATGCCTACTCGTGTTCTTGGTTTGTTTTTGTTCTGTTATTTTGTTTGTTTGTTTGCTTTTTTTTTTTTTTTACAGCCACACTGTAAGCATGCAGAATTTCCCATCTCAGGGACTGAATCCATGCCCCCTGCATTGGAAGCTTAGAGTATAACCACTGGACCACCAGGAAGTCCTTGTGTTCTTGGTTTGACTTGGAGGGTCAAGGTGTGTACCGCTTCCTTGAGAGTCATTCTTTAACTTGTTTTTCGGTTTTTATTAGTGAGGGTGAGGGTCTGATGTTTTTCATCAGACATCTTGGTATTTTCCGGAATATGGGAAAAAAATGACACTTGTATTGGTGAAGAGTTCTCCAAAGAAACAGAACCTATAGGAGGTTTATAGGGAGAGAGGTTTATTTCAAGGAACTGGCTCAGGTGATTGGGCTTCCCAGGTGGCACTATTGGTAAAGAACCTGCGTACCAACGCAGGAGACATGAGACATGGGTTTGATCCCTGGGTTGTGAAGATGCCTGGAGGAGGGCATGACAACCCACTCCAGGATTCTTGCCTGGAGAATCCCATGGACAGAGAAGCCTAGTGGGTCCATAGGATCGCAAAGAGTTGGGCACAACTGAAGCAACTTAGCGTGCACATGTGTGATTGTGGAAAGTCCAAAATCTGCAGGGTAAGGGTGGGCTGGGTAGCCCGAGCCTCAGGGAAGAGCTGCAGTGTGAGTCTGAAGGCATTCCCTGCAGAGTCCCCTCCTCTTCCAGGGAGAGCAGGCCTTCTTCTCTTAGGGCTTCAGCTGACTAGATGAGGCCCACCCATATTAGAGAGGATAATCTGCTTTACTCAAAAGTCACCAACTTCAGTGTTAATCTCATATGAAAAATACATTCACAGCCACATCTAGACTAATATTGGACCAAACTTCTGGGTACCATGGCTCAGCCAAGTTGACACACAGATTCACCCATCGTGGTACCTCTCACATTTGTGGAGTCCTATCCCAGGGTCACAGGTGCGAGGTCTTGTACCAAGGCCACAGACACGGAGCCCAGCACCAAGGTCATCTCTGGAACTGACTGAACCCCCTAGCCAAGGTTGCCGTGAGTCGCCCTGATCCTTACTGGCTAGCTCCCTGACTGGTAAAAATACCCACCCTAACCAATCACCTAAAGCCACCCTTCCAGCAGGAATTTTCCTTGTCTTGAGACGATAAAAGTTGGCTCCTGACCCACGAAAATGGCCGGCTCTCCCTTGAGCCAGCCCGCCGTCCTAACAGCATCCCGTGGGGTCTCCCTGGCTGTCAGGAGGTCAGCCTGCTGTGCTTGCAGAGCTCACATCATCTCTGCTCTTTGTTCTTAATAAACTCGCTTCTTTCTAAAATGCTCTGTGTCTGGAAATTGTTTTCTAACCTATGCTTAGACAGATTGTATTCATAGGTCCATCTCTGCCTGGCCAAGAATATACGTGGAGATTCACTTATGTCTCAATATTTAAGAGAAATGAGTGAAGCCACAAACTATTAAACACACTTTATTCTTTTCTCTTGGCCTACATGTTTTCATAATTACAAAACAAAAATATTTGCAAAGCTATGATTTTTATATGATTGAAAATTACCAAATATCAACTATAAATGAATATAATTATCATTGCCCTTGAAGAATATTAATGGGATGGTGACTGTGGGATGAGCACTAAAGATGTATGAATTCATGAATTGCTATATCAATATTTTTAAAATAAAATTTTATAATTTAAGTTAGTTTTTCTTGCCTTAATTTCATTAGAGTCACTAATTATAGTCTCTTAAGCGATTCACATAGTTTGGGTTTTATTGACAGACTAATGTAAATGATGATAAAGTAAATTGAGTTACACTCAAAGTATACAAAATATAAATATTTTCAACTCCTTAATGTTAAAAATTGAAACATTTATATTAATTTCCAGTTATTTTTTAAAAAAGATTTTTTGATGGGGACCATTTTTAAAGTCTTTACTGAATTTGTTACAATATTGTGTGTGTTTCATGTTTTGGTTTTTTGGCCCTGAGGCATGTGGAGTCTTAGCTCCCTGACCAGGGATTGAACCCACAGTTCCTGCATTGGAAGGAGAAGTCTTAACCACTGGACCACCAGGGAAGTCCTCAATAATTTTTCTTTCACATTCAAAATTATTTATTAAAATTAAAAGGTAAGATACAAATTATAATTAAAGAACATTAACATCAAATTTATTTAAATCAAGTTGAAATGTTTAAATTTATTTTTTTTTAATTCAATTAAATCCTACTAAATACCTGTTATAAAAATAAAACTATTTGCAATCCTAGTGTTCAGGGTCATCTGGTTGCAAAGTAAAGAATTAGTGTCACTCTCTGTTTATTTTATGTAAACATAAATTAATATGAATTAGTTGACATTGCAAAACGGGCCCTAATTGAATTTTTTTAAATTCAATTAAATCCTACTAAATACCTGTTATAAAAATAAAACTATTTGCAATCCTAGTGTTCAGGGTCATCTGGTTGCAAAGTAAAGAATTAGTGTCACTCTCTGTTTATTTTATGTAAACATAAATTAATATGAATTAGTTGACATTGCAAAACGGGCCCTAATTGCCATGTGCAACTGTTGTGAATGCCATGCCAGCACCACACACTGAAAAACAAGGAAATGAATTTAGGGTAGGGCTGAGAAATGACGCTGGGGCAGTCATCTGCTGCATTCATGCCGTAGGAAGTAGTTAATGACCATCAGGTTCTCTTACCACCGTGCTTCTGCTGACCTGCGCCCCCTGGAGGAGGGCGGAAGTGTCCATCGAGAACGCTGGCACTGACCCACCACACAGCTGTGTGGCATTCACATGGCACTCTTGTTTTGAGGGCATAACCCAGAGGTGTGAAGAGATGTTTTCCTGGGGCTTGAGTCCCAGGGAGATAGAGGCCCACGTGTTCTTTATCTTTATTTTTTCACTTTTTGGCCACACCACCTGGCATGTGAAATCTTAGTTCCCTGACCAGGGATCGAACTATTGTCCCCTGCAGTGAAAGCTCAGAGCCTTAACCACTGGACCACCAGGGAAGTCCCCCCATGTGCTCTTGAATGCATTCATTTGTGTGTGTGTTTGTGATAGGCCCTCTGGAGCATGGATCCCAGGGAAAGCCTACCTCCTCCCCAGGCCTACAGGTAATATTGCACCTTTACCTCTATCTCTGGACCCCACACTGTCTCAGATATCTTTCTGTATAAAGGAAGACACTTGAGGACTTGCCTGGTGGTCCATGGTTAAGACTTCTTCCAATGCAGGGGTGTGGGTTTGATCCCTGGTCAGGAAGCTAGGATCCCGCATGCCTTATGGCCAAAAAACAAAAACACGAAACAGAAGCAATATTGCAGCAAATTCAACAAAGACCTTGAAAATGGTTCACATCCAAAAACACCTTAAATGAAGAGACTTGTTCATTTCACATAACTAGAGAGTGGTAGAATGGAGACTGAACTCCACAGTTTTAGACTTCTAGGGCTAATTGTGAAACAGTGGTTGGAACCTTGATTTTGATCCTTGAAAGTGAGCTTCTCAGACAGGGTTGTGCTTGACTTATCTTTGTGTTCAAACCCCTCTACACAGCTTGTTGTTTAATGACTTCAGTCATGTCAGACTCTTTGCGGCCCCATGGACTGTAGCCCACGGCTCTGCTGTCGATGGGATTTCCCAGGCAAGAATACTGGAATGGGTTGCCATGCCCTCCTCCAGGGGATCTTCCTGACCCAGGATTCGAACCTGCATCTTCTGCGTTGGCAGGCGGGTTCTTTATCACTGAGCCACCAGGGAAACCCAGCACAGTAGCTGCTCATAAACAAACATGTGTGGCATTGCATCACAGAGTTGCCTATCTCATCACTATGAGCTCAGTATGAAGCTCTTCCAAGTTATATTACAGCTGCATTTGGTAATCCAAGAGAAGGAAAAGGGCTTCCCAGGTGGTGCAGTGGTAAAGAATCCAGCTGCCAATGCAGGAGATGAGATTCAGGTTCGATCTCTGGGTCAAGAAGATCTTCTGGAGAAGGGAATGGCAGCTCACTCCAGTATTCTTGCCCGGGAAATCCCATGGACAGAGGAGCCTGTTGGGCTACAGTCCATGAGGTCACATGGACTGGACACGACTGAGTATCTGAGCAGAGCAGAGAAAGAAAAAATCGTGTGTTTAAGGATGGTCATTGCAGCACTCCTGATGTAGCCCAAGTTTCAGCCCTGTGGGTGTCATCCCATCACAGCCCTCTGGAGTCATCCCATCACAGCCCTCTGGAGTCATTCCTTCCTTAGTGTCTATTCATAGGAAGCCAGAGCCCCCATTCTATCTGCAAGGCGACACCCAACATTTCCCCGCTTAATGGAGTGACTGATATGAAACGGGGCTGACTTGTAATATTTGTTGTTGTTTAGTTGCTCAGTCATGCTGACTCATTTGTGATGCCATAAACTGTAGCCTGCCAGGCTCCTCTGTCCATGGGATTTCCCAAGCAAGAATACTGGAGTGGGTAGCCATTCCCTTTTCCGGGGGATCTTCCCAACCCAGGGATCAAAC
The DNA here is from genome assembly GCA_006410675.1 of Oreotragus oreotragus. Lineage (NCBI taxonomy): Eukaryota > Metazoa > Chordata > Mammalia > Artiodactyla > Bovidae > Oreotragus > Oreotragus oreotragus. The sequence continues at coordinate 62,703 of SJYX01000599.1, read as the reverse complement.
ACTCATCTCCTGCATTTGCAGGTGGATTCTTTACCATTGAGCCACCTGGGAAGCCCCCACAGAAACAATACAAGAGTGCAAAAACCAGATTTAGCACTACAATATTTTATGACAGTAGAAGGTAGCTGGAGATTCTACATGCTATCAAACAATATGCTACATGACGCCTAGAGGAGGAGTATAATTACTGGGAGGAGGTGTGGATTAATCAGCTGTTTCTCTGTGTAGTCAGACTGAAGGATTCCGAGTTCCCTGCTCCCTCTTAATGACTATATTAGGCCAGAGGACACGCCTTTTCTTGGAGAAGTGAGCACAACAGAACCTAGTGAGGTCACCCTGTTCTTGGTGCAGAAGGGAGGAGAGAGAGTGGACCAAACTTCATAAGAAGCCCGAGAGGCATCAGTGACTGATACCGATCCCCTCTCCCAGATAGTCACAGTTTGAAAGTCGGTTTAGAAGCTCTCGCTGGGCCATGCCTAAGATCTGCTGGCGGGAAGGGCGTCGGGGCTCCATGCAGGTTCCTCTCTCTCTGTTCCTCCAGACCTGCTGGCCATCCTTCCCTGTCCTGCCGTGTCTTGGGAGGAGGAAGACCTCCATGGATGACGTCACTCAGGCTCCTGTCCTCTGGCTTCTGCCTGGGCTTCGGTAAAGGATGCCCAAGCTGAGGGTGGAATGTAAGAGGAGAAAGAAGGCAGGGGTATCCACGCTGCTCACTCCTTCCCTGCTGGGCTAGGGTTGGGCGGCTCTGTGCCAGCGTCTCCCTGCTTACCTGTGGCTCAATAACACTTGCTTGTTTCTGGTTCCACTGTTCCCTCCCTAAGCAAGAGCTGCCAGTGGCTTCTCGTGGTCATAGTCCTGAACTAGCCACCATCCTTTTCTCTTTCTCTCTTTTTAAAAAATATTTTCAACATTTTTTCATTGAAAAATAGTTGGTTCACCATGTTGTGTTTAATTTCTGCTGTACAGCAAAGTGACTGTTACACATATACATGTGCATATATATATATTGTTTTTCATTCTGATTTATTACAGTCTACTGAGTATAGTTCCCTGTGCTATACAGTAGGACCGTTTTGCTTATCCATCCTGTAGATATTAGTTTGCACCTGCTAATCCCAAGCTCCCAATTCTTCCCTCCCCTATCCTCTTCCCACAAGAGAGACTCACAAGAGAGAGGTGGTTCTTGGCAACCACAAGCCTGTTCTCTGTGTCTGCAAGCCTGTTTCTGTTTTGTAGATATGTTCATTTGTGTTGCATTTTTAAACCCTGCCTACATTTTTGAAAATAGTCCCTAAATTAGACCCTCTTCAATCAATCAAACCCTCTTCAGTTGCTTCCTGACTAATAAAGCCATTGGTACCAGGAGTGGCGTCAGGAAACAGGCTCTGAAAATAACATGCTGGAACTGGGTTTCTTGCATATTAGATGAGCACAGAGTAACCTCCTGCCTGGGGGAGGCAGGACATGAATATTCTGTAGTGTGTAATGCCATCACAGTTATTGGAGTATTATCAGTGTTGGCATAGGGTGGAGTGCAGGTTGAGAGTAAAGCACTAGGAGAAGCGTTATTGGTGGGACTTCCCTAGTGGTCCCGTGGCTAAGACTCTGTGCTCCAAATGCAGGGAGCCCACGTTCGATCCCTGGTCAGGGAACCAGATCACACAAGCCACAGCTAAAGATTCCACATGTCACAGTGAAGACTGACGATCCCGCGTGCAGCAATAAGACCTGGCACAGCTAAATAAATGAATGAAAGAACAAATTTTTTTTTTTAAACCATTGGCACTTAGTTGGTAGGGGAATAGTGATGATTACATGGATTCTAGGATGGGTGGGCTGCTCTTGATTGTCCTGGAGAGTTTACATAAAGAGGAAGATAAACTCCAAGTCTTGAATTCATAACTGGAGTGTCAGATGGAGAAGCAGAAGGCATGCATGCAGTGGTAAAGTGACTTTCCTCAGCTGTAGGACAGACGAAGGTCTGGCTTGCAGAGTTGCAGTGCCAGAGAACCGTGCAATGCCAGGTAATTGTGTGTGTCAATAAAGTCTCTTAGCTGAGGCAGGGACCTTGAAACTTGTTAAAAATACAAATTATAGGACTTCTATTTTGCCGTACAGCAGAAATGAACACAACATTGCAAATCAACTATACTTTCAAAAGTAAACAATCTCCCCCACCCCAGAAAAAATTTGTAGTACTTTGAACAAATTAAAGGACAGACAACAAGATCAACTGAATTAAACATTCTGGGGTGGGAGTCCAGAAACTGTGTTAGAACAAACTTGCCAAGTGATTCTGATGCTCGCTAAAGTTTGAGAACCACTGTACCAGAAAGTACTTTCTGCTGCATCCCGATCAATAAAGCTAATGAAGAGCCACCTTCATCAGGCAGGCGGTGGTGGCACACCTTAACCGCGTTCCCTCCAGGGTTCACCCGCTCTTCTCCTTGTTGTCTTGTGTGGGGCCCCGATCATCTTGTCAACCCACCGCGCCTCACAAATGCTGCGGTACTCACGCTTGTGCTCAGTCGTGCTGTACTGATGACATGGCGCCAACTGCCTCTGCTGAGTGGAGTGTAGCAAGGACCACAAATGGCATGGGCGTGCCAGAAGGTGAGAGCAAACCCCTACGGACGGGCAGGAGGATTCTCTACCACGGAGCCCCCGGGAAGCCCATCATCCATGTATACCAATTAAAATGAACAAGTGAATATATCTTGTATACTAGCTCCAATTAAAATGAAAAGCGAATATATCTCTTACTTCTTAAAATGAAAATCTTCGCTCCAAATAAAGTTCTTTTTCACCGCTTCTATGGGGAAATGATTTGTTCGCACAGATTCTGCTGTCTCTTAAAGCCCACTCCCTGGAGCAATCTTTCAGGCCACGTTCAACACTAGCCCTTCTGATCTGAACAGAAGATCTCCTTTCAGGTTTCTTATGACTCGGCTTCAAGTGTGTGCTCTGGTCTAGCGTGGAAAGTCTTCAGCAGCCATGTGTCTGTCTTTCTCTCCACCCCCTGTTTGAAGGCAGGGACCCCCAGGCACCTCTCTTCTCTGTTCTGGTGCAGAGGGGGTGCTCGTGGCCGGGCAGTAAGGATGGCAGCCCCCTGTCTCTAGTTTCTGCCATCACCCTGTGTCTGAAGACTCGATGGGTAGCCGGCACTCTCCAAGGTCAGTGTGGGGCCTCTGCATGTGCCCTCCATATTGCAGAAATTTCTTGGGTTCCAGCAGCTGGGGGCATGTTGGGACATCCCCTCTTAGGTGAGAAAGCTCGCTTTTCCTTTTGCCATCCACTATGAAGAAAGAGGCTCAGTGGTTTATGAACCTCTTTGGGTTTTTGAGCAATGTGTAGCATCTTCGTGTGTACCACTCTGCTGCATGTACTGGGTGCATCCTAAAGTTGCTTTGTTTTCTTATAATTTAGTTTTTATTTTTTGGCTGGAGGATAATTGCTTTGCAATGTTGTATTGGTTTCTGCTGTACAACGTGAATCAGTCATAACTATATTTGTGTGTGGTATATATATATATTATATTCATATATATATATATATATATATATATCCTCCCTCTTGAGCCTCCCTCCTACCCCCCACCCCATGCTGAGATCATCCTTCAGGCATCTGGGTCTCCTCATCTTGTACTAGATGGCAGAGGAGGAGACCACTGAGCTGTTCAGGGTGATTTATTCCAGCATCTGAGGGGAAATGGGGACAATGTAACACAATGGGGACAAGGAAGACTGGCTCTAGAACCCAGGGCTTCACTGGAGATTCTCTAGTTACTTCTCATCCCATATCTATTCTGTAGGTCTAGGCTGGGGGCATGAATTTATTTATTATCTTGGGGAATGAAGTAATTAATTAGCTATCTGGAGGCATGCATTTATTTAATATCTGGAGGCATGAATTCATTTACTTATTATCGGGGGCTTGAATTTATTTATTATCTGGGGATTAATTAATTAATTAGTTAATTATTTGGGGGCATGGATTTATTTATTTGCTATCTGGAGAGAAGAATTTATTTATTATCTGGAGGCATGAATTCATTTATTTATTATCTAGGGGCTTGATTTATTTCTTTATTATCTAGGGACAGGAATTTATTTATTATTTTTGGTTTGAATTTATTATCTGGAGGCATTAATTAATCAATTATCTAGGGGGCATGGATTTATTCACTTACTTACGGTCGAGCTGTGCAGCACATGGGATCTTAGTTCCCAAACCAGGGCTCGAACCCAAACCCCCTGCACTGGAAGCTCAGTGTCTTGCCCTCTGGACCACCAGTAGTCCCAGTACTGGCTAGTTTTCATTTGCCCTGTTTCGCTAACGTATATGAACCCTGTCACCCAGCGTTCCCCGTCCTTTTGCTTCTGTTGTTTTTGGCTGCTGGGACAGGAGACTAGAGGGCGGAGGGTGAGAATCTTATGCTCGTCCCACCGAGCTGTGCTCTGATTGGCTGCCGTAGCCAGGGCTTTGGTCGGGGTGGGGTGGGGTCGGGGGGGAGTCCTCTTCCAGTAGCTTCTGGGGACAACCTTTCCTTCTCCTTTTTTCTGGCTAAAGTGGTGATGGACTTGCACTGTGGGTCATCCATGGGTATTTTGTCCCCTTCTTTTGTTTCCTTTGACTCTGACCAACCTCTAAATATTCCGTCATTAAACTGTCTTCATGGAATGCTTTGGGAGTACATCTCTCTCCTGCTAGGATTCTGAGTGATACAGGTCCCCAAGACAAACTCCCCAGGAAGGAGGAAGTATCTTAGCCAACGATGACCAAGGACCTATGGATTCAGGGCTGACATGGCTGAGGCTGTCTGTCCTTTTGGACACAGCCAGCCTGCTGTACTGTTTGGATGGAATGACTAGGTATGTGAACGTGGACCAGGGAGCTCGGCTCAAGTGCCTCTCAGCAGACTGGGCCATAAACAGAGGGCACTGCAGGCTGTCCTCCTTCACACACGCAGGACTGTGGATGTGGAAACACACTTGTGGACACGCCAGGCTTTGAAATTCTCCCCACCTGATGTTTTGAAGCAGAACCAGCTCCTTTTGGATTGAGTTAGCCTCAAATTCTGTGGCAATTTTATAGGAGAGGGAGTCATGGGTGTTTCAATTCAATAAGAAGGGACTTCCCTGGTGGTCCTGTGGCTAAAACTCTGCACATCCAATGCAGTGGGGAAGGTTCCATCCCTGATCCGGGAACTAAGACCCTGCATGCAGCATGGCATGACCAACCCCTCCCCCCTCCACCGCCCCCGAAAAAAAAAAAGAGTACCAATTCGATAAGAACATGTAGATATTTGAACAACTAACTGGAAAAAATGAAACAGAGTTGATGGGAATTGATAGACCAGGCGGGTAAAACTAGTGTCCTCTACTAGTCACACCAGCCTGTCTGAGCGTTCTCAGGGCTCCTGTTTCTGCTAGGGACCGTCACTGATTTCTGGCTTCTGCTGTTTTTCTCTACCTCACCTGTCCCTAGCATGACATCCCTTTCCAGATAACGTTCCTTCACATCACCCACTTCCCAGATATCTGTTCCCCCAGATGTCTTTATTGCCCCACAAACACCACGGCCACAAGGTGGATTGTGTATCAGACTTTATTGAGAGTATGGGGTAACAGGAAGGGACTGGAGCAGAGCACAGAACAGGCAACAACTTAAAATCAACCACCAAAACACCACTGTCTGGAGACCCCATCACCTATACCCTGCAAGGGGACTGTTTCTCTGATCATATTTTGCCTTAAATCCTGGGTTGAGGTCAACACCTCTTTCTCTCAGATGCTTTTCATTTTCTCTCTGCCAGCTTCCAGTCTTCAAAAATTCTCTCCATTTCTTTTGCTGAACAGTTTACCTCTCCATCCCAAGCCCTAACTTCATCTCAGCCAGCTACAAACTAGCTAAGTTGCTCTGATGACAAAGGACCATCTCCTCCATCCTTTAGCAGCTAAAGCAACAGCAAAAGCTTGACGTTTCAGTTGGGTTTTCCCTTATTATGATCAAATATTTAGATGGCTTTCTCTCCCCCATGTGTCTCTAAGGTGAGACGGGTGTCATTTAAATTTTTATTATCCACCGTCCTGAGTAACCACCGTCCTGAGTAAGCCCCAGGTTTCGTCATATCTGTCTTAAGCTTTCTTTCTTTATTTTTATTTTGCAACATGTATACTAGGGAAAAATGAAAGCAATCCAAATACTTAATAACAGGATTCTGGATAACTATGCACATGCACGAGATGGTATGGTTTATAGCCATTAAAATGATAAACAGGAAGACTGTAGCAGAAACATGCTTATGAAGAAATGTTATGAGATACTGATTAAAATGCTATAAGAGAAGGCTTTTATGAAAAAATATATTTTGCATGTGGACAAAGATGAGAAGGGAACACATGGACATACAATGGAAATCACTATTATCTGGAGGCTTAGAATAGGAGTGATTTTGAAATTTTCCATCTTTTGCTGAAATGTTATTATTTCCCTTTGCCACCAAAAAAATCAGAAGAGATAGGGTGGGAAATATTAGCAACTCTAGGTGTGAGAAAGAAATAAGTGAGACCAGAGGACCCCCAGGGCAGTGCTTCTCAAACTAATTTATCATATCCTTCTCTAAAAACATATTGATGCATTTAATTAACGTGTGTGCATGCTCAGTCACATCCGACTCTTTGTGACCCCCTGGACTATTGCCACCAAAAAAATCAGAAGAGATAGGGTGGGAAATATTAGCAACTCTAGGTGTGAGAAAGAAATAAGCGAGACCAGAGGACCCCCAGGGCAGTGCTTCTCAAACTAATTTATCATATCCTTCTCTAAAAACATACTGATGCATTTAATTAACGTGTGTGCATGCTCAGTCACATCCGACTCTTTGTGACCCCCTGGACTATAGCCTGCGAGGCTCCTCTGTCCATGGGATTCTCCAGGCAAGAACACTGGAGTGGGTTGCCATTTCCTCCTTCAGGGGATCCTCTCAATTCAGGGACAGAACTTGAGTTTCCTGCATTGGCAGGAGGATGCTTTACCACTGAGCCACCTGGGAAGCTCACGTTCGTNGCTCCTCTGTCCATGGGATTCTCCAGGCAAGAACACTGGAGTGGGTTGCCATTTCCTCCTTCAGGGGATCCTCTCAATTCAGGGACAGAACTTGAGTTTCCTGCATTGGCAGGAGGATGCTTTACCACTGAGCCACCTGGGAAGCTCACGTTCGTGCATAGAAATCACTCAGTGGATCTTGCTAAGAGATTTCTGGGCCCCACCTGCAGAGATTAGAGTTCTGGAGGTCTGGAGCGGGGGTCCATGATTTTGGATTTCTAGCAAGTTCCTCAGTGTTGCAGGTGCCATTTGTCCTTCATCAGGGTTTGAGTAGTACAGCCCTCAGGCACCTGTTGTTCACTCCTTAGAGCTCTAAAAAATCTCCAAGTAAGGTCTTTAAGACCTCTTGTTCCTTGGGATCTTTGCCGATTGGGAGTTGGTTCTGACTGGCACTGTAAATCCACGCGGATGAGCTTTTCACAGAAGTGCTTGGTATCTCTGAGGTAGGCTGCAGAGTGAAGGCTGCTGCTGGGCCTGAGGCAATGTACAGGGTCCTTGCTCTAGATCGTTCCCTCAGACGGAGCTTCCAATGCATTTCAGTCCACTGCCTTTGCCAGCTGTCCCTTACTGCATCCCACACAGTGGAGGGTGGCATGGGGAACAGCTGAAAATGCCCTGGAATGCCACCTGAACAGCGGTGCCCTTGTTCACTTTCAAGGTGGTCACCTAGCGGTGATGGTGCTTTGGAAAGCTGTTTCCCAGGTGACCTGGGATGGGGTGGTACTGATGGCGGGGATGCGGGTGATGGGAAGGGAGCCTTGAGCTTCTTCCCAGCTGCAGGTCACTTCTGAGGGAGATGGCAGGAATGCCCTAGTGGCATAAAATAAATGCCTTCAGAATCAGGGGGTGTTCAGGTGGTCTCATTTAATTTCATATTGTGTTTGCAGGATTACTGATGACAGTGATGATTACATAAATTAGTAGACACCATGTTCCTTGAGGTGAGGTGCTGGGTGGGAGAGGTTGCTGTGAGCGTTCCTCTGACCAGGTCCCGGCTCGGAGGTCTGGCCTTTCAGAAGGGCCCTGGGAACCGAGAAAAACCCAGGGTTCCAGGTTCCTCTGAGAGAGGGGAACCCAGACCCCTCATTCTCCCAGTTCAGACCCCTGGCTTCTCCTGGGGGTGGTAAAAATCAGGAAAAGACATGAATGTTTGACCACGTTCTCTCATTTCATCCTCACAACAACCTTGTGAGGTAGATGTTATTCCCTCATTTTACAGCTGAGGAAATTGGGGATCAGAGAGGCTGACTTATTCGGGATCATAGGGCAAGAAAGTAGAGGAGTTGGGACTAGGGACCAGGTTTGTGGACTCTGGTCCAGTATTCTTGCTGTAAGGTCGTAGACTTAGGTGATGGAGTGTGAGGGGGGTGAGAAGGGTGGGAAAAGAGGGAAGGGGGTAATCAACAACCCCCCACAGCACATTTACATTCAAAGCACTCCCCCTCCTGCCCTTTCATTCACATGAGGCTTACACAGAACAAAAAGGGCAAGGTTTTTCCTCCTCCTTTATACAGTGAGGGGATGGAGGCGCAGAAAGGTAAACTGATTTGCTCAAGGTCACACAGCCTTAGAGTGACAGACCAGAGGAGAACCCAGGCCTTCCTGTCTGATATTCATCTCATATACTGTGTGCTCTCAAGAGGTCACTGGGTGAAATAATTTCTTGTGAAGAATAGTAGGGGGAAAAGAAACATATGACCAACAGATAATTATTACACCATGACCTATCCACCAATGGAATACTCTGCAGTCAGTAAAAATGACGGCTATAACCAGCCTAGACAGCATATTAACAAGCAGAGACATTACTTTGCCAACAAAGGTCCGTCTAGTCAAGGCTGTGGTTTCTCAAGTAGTCAAGCATATAGGTTTCTCAAGAGGCAGGTTAGGTGGTCTGGTATTCACATCTCTTTCAGAATTTTCCACAGGTCGTTGTGATCCACACAGTCAAAGGCTTTGGCATAGTAAGTAAAGCAGAAATAGATGTTTTTTCTGGAATTCTCTTGCTTTTTCCATGATCCAGCGTATGTTGGCAATTTGATCTCTGGTTTCTCTGCCTTTTCTAAAACCAGCTTGAACATCTGGAAGTTCACAGTTCACGTATTGCTGAAGCTAAAAGAAAGCTGAGCGCAGAAGAATTGATGCTTTTGAACTGTGGTGTTGGAGAAGACTCTTGAGAGTCCCTTGGACTGCAAGGAGATCCAACCAGTCCATCCTAAAGGAGATCAGTCCTGGGTGTTCATTGGAAGGACTGATGTTGAAGCTGAAACTCCAGTATTTTGGCCACCTGATGCAAATAGCTGACTCATTGGAAAAGACCCTGATGCTGGGAAAGATTGAAGGCAGGAGGAGAAGGGTATGGCAGAGGATGAGATGGTTAGATGGCATCACTGACTCAATGGACATGAGTTTGGGTAAACTTCGGGAGTTGGTGATGGACAGGGAGGCCTGGCATGCTGCAGTTCATGGGGTCGCAAAGATACAGACACGACTGAGTGACTGAGCTGAACTGAAATCAATGCCAACACTCTATAAGAAAATGATGTTTCCTAACTATTTTACATATTCTGGCATTTTAATCTTAACAATCTTCTTTTTCCTTAAATATTATGATATGAACATTATTCTAGTCAAATTTAAATTTATTATGGATTCTGATGTAGCTAAAATTTAAGGAACGTGTTCTTGAAATGAGAAAAATTATGATGAATATAAGAAATTAATTTAAATAAATATTTAAGAAAAAGATATTTTATTTTAAAGAGTAGGAAGAAGCTTAAGGATAGATTTAGAATCCCCCATGCAACATTTGTATTCTAAATATTCTATACGGTGAAAAGATGGATATAGTATTGCTAGATTTTCCATTACTTCAAATAGGCTTATGATGTGAGATTAATTTAAGCTCTAAAACAGAATTAGAATCCTTGTCTTTTTAGGTAGTAAATTGATCTTGGATTATTAAGTGATAGTTCTAATAAAATGGTACTGAAAGGCGCTCTAATGGGTTCTTGTTCAAATACCAATGTGAGGTGCAGTGAGAAAGTATTGAGTGACAACACAGATCATCATTAACTCTGTTATCATTCAAACCGATAGAGCTGTGATGGACTTCACTGCAATGAACTAGTGTGCCTTGGCCTGCCTGTGCTCAGAAAGAGATTAAATCTCAGAGAATCAGAGGACTGATAATTAACTTAATCCTGCCACAGAGGGGTGGTGGGGGTTGGGGAGAGGAAGTGAAGGAGGCAGGGGCCCAGGAAGAAGTGAAAACGACCAGAGTATGGAAAAGAGAATCCAGGGGCAGAAAGCACACACGCCATTACTTCTTACTAGACACCATTTAGCTTAACTTAGTAAACCCTGCTTTCTCTGCTTCCCTTGTCGTCCCTGTCAGCCACTGTGACATCTTGCTTGGTTTTCACTTGCATCATTAAAGGGATTAATTGCTTCTCCTAGTTCCTTAGAGGATAAAATAACAAAATAGTGCTGTTTGATATTCCGTTTCTACTGCTTTCTGCATCATCATCTAAGCTGTGTTTGCCCTTCGGCTTGATTTCCTCCCCCTGTCTGTCAGTCAGGGGCAGGGAGAGAAGTGCTTTCTCTTCTGGTCTCTGTGCGCTCAGCCCTGCCTCGTAGTGGCTCTACCTTACAGCCTGGATCAGTTTCAGCGGGGGTGAACTCTGATTTGCCTTGACTTTTGAGTGCTGTCAGCATCTGCCTTCTTCTCTAGAGCAGATCTTTGGGGGAACTTCCCTTCCTCTGGGAACACAAATGCTAGAAAAACAGTTTGCATGCAGTTTTAAAGATTCAGAGGCAAGGATCAAATCTAAAGCAAAATTGCAAAGGTGGCCACGTAGTCAGTCTCCAGGACTGTCTCCCCTGTCCAGCCACATTCTCCTCTGAGTAGCTGTCCTGTGGCTCCCAGCTTCTTATCCTTTCCTACCAGCCCTGTTGGCTAATGAGAAACCTAGTATTACAGCTGTGTACTGTTCCATTTCCAACTCAGGGCCTTCCCGCTGGTGGGGGCACCCTGCCTGGCCTCATCTGCATGCGTGTGTGGTCAGTCGTTTCTGTCATGTCTGACTCTTAGTGACCCTCTGGACTATGGCCCACTAGGCTCCTCTGTCCCTGGATTCTCCAGGCAAGAATACTGGAGTGGGCTGCCATACCCTCTTCCAGGGGACCTTCCCGACCCTTGGATCAAACCCAAGTCTCCTGGGCCTCCTGCCTTGCAGGTGGATTCTTTTATTGATGTACCACCAGGGAAGCCCATTTGCAGTTCTCTCTTTCCCTCTTGACTCTTCCACTGATATCTGACTCTACTTGAGGGTCCTAGAGCCTCCTTGCTGATCACAAAGGGTGGTGCATCGGCTTCCTGGTTAATGCAGTGGCACATATCGTATTGGTCTTAATATCATTCTCTGCAAATGGATTAATCAGTAAATTTGTTTCCTATCGCTGCTGTAGTAAATTGCCACAATTGTCATGTTTTAAAACAATACAGATTTACTTTCAGAGTTCCAGAGGTCAGAAGTCCCAAATTAAGGCCTCGGCAGGGTTGTGCTCCTTCTAGAAGCTTCAGGAGAGACTCTGTTCCCTTCTCTTTTAGCTTACAGAAGCCACCTAATTTCCTAGCTTGTGACCCCTTCCTTGTATTACTCCAACCTCTTGCTTTTGTCTTTAATCTCCTATTTCTCATTCTGACCTCTTGTCTTTTCTTATAAGGACATTAATAATTATATCAGGCCCACCTAGTTAATCCAGAATCTTGCCACAAGATTTTTAACTTAATCATACCTGCAAAGTCCTTTTTGTCATGGAAAGCTACATCTTCACAGGTTCCAGAGTTGGGCTGAGGATATACATGGGTGGCTGTTAATTCAGACTGCTATAGTGATATTCAGGGTAGATGTTATTTTAGCTCAGTGTTTCTCAAAACTGAGCAGTATATAGACTCCTTTTAAAAAATTATTGGAGGATAAATTTGTGCTGGTTTTTGTCATACATCAACATGAATCAGTCACAGGTATATATGTCCGCTCCCAGTTGAACCTGCCTCCCGTCTCCCACCCCATCCCACCCCTCCACATTGTAACAGAGCACTGGGTTGAGCTCCCTCTGGCGGTCTATTTTACATAGTAATGTGTATGTTTCCATGCTGCTCTCAATTCGTCCCAGCCTCTCCTTCCCACACTGTGTCCGCAAGCCTGTTCTCTATGTCTGCATCTCCACTGCTGCCCTACAAATAGGTTCATCAGTACCATCTTTCTAGGTTGTATATGCATGCATTAGTATACAACATTTGTCTTTCTGACTTATTTTAATCTGTACAATAGGCTCTAGGTTCATCCACCTCATTAAGACTGACTCAAATGCCTTCCTTTTTATAGCTGAGTAATAGTCCATTGTATAGATGTACCACGATCTCTGTACCTGTTCATCTGTCAGTGGACAACTAGGTTGCTTCCACATCCTAGCTACTGTAAAAGATGCTGCAATAAACACTGAGGTACACGCATCTCTTTCAATTATAATATTCTCAGGGTATATGCCCAGTAGTGGGATTGTTGGGTTATATGGTAGTTCTATTCCTAGTTTTTTTAAAAGTAATCCCCATACTGTTCTCCACAGTGGCTGTATCAACTTCTCACCAATTGTGCCAGAGGGTTCCCTTTTCTCCATATCCTCTCCACCATTTATTGTTTGTAGATTATTTAATGATGACCATTCTGACTGGAGTGAGATGATACTTCCCTGTAGTTTTGATTTGCATTTCTCTCAGTTCAGTTCAGTTCAGTCGCTCAGTCGTGTCCGACTCTTTGCGACCCCATGAATCGCAGCACGCCAGGCCTCCCTGTCCATCACCATCTCCCGGAGTTCACTCAGACTCACGTCCATCGAGTCCATGATGCCATCCAGCCATCTCATCCTCGGTCGTCCCCTTCTCCTCCTGCCCCCAATCCCTCCCAGCATCAGAGTCTTTTCCAATGAGTCAACTCTTCGCATGAGGTAGCCAAAGTACTGAGCTTCAGCTTTAACATCATTCCTTCCAAAGAAATCCCAGGGTTGATCTCCTTCAGAATGGACTGGTTGGATCTCCTTGCAGTCCAA
>SJYX01000599.1:0-47510 GCA_006410675.1 Oreotragus oreotragus | reverse complement strand
TCAGAATTTTCCACAGTTTATTGTGATCCACACAGTCAAAGGCTTTGGCATAGTCAATAAAGCAGAAATAGATGTTTTTCTGGAACTCTCTTGCTTTTTCCATGATCCAGCGGATGTTGGCAATTTGATCTCTGGTTCCTCTGCCTGTTCTAAAACCAGCTTGAACATCAGGGAGTTCACGGTTCACATATTGCTGAAGCCTGGCTTGGAGAATTTTGAGCATTACTTTACTAGCGTGTGAGATGAGTGCAATTGTGCAGTAGTTTGAGCATTCTTTGGCATTGACTTTCTTTGGGATTGGAATGAAAACTGACCTTTTCCAGTCCTGCGGCCACTGCTGAGTTTTCCAAATTTGCTGGCGTATTGAGTGCAGCACTTTCACAGCATCATCTTCCAGGATTTGAAACAGCTCAATGAGAATTCCATCACCTCCACTAGTTTTGTTCTTAGTGATGCTTTCTAAGGCCCACTTGACTTCACATTCCAAGATGTCTGGCTCTAGATGAGTGATCACATCCTCATGATTATCTGGGTCGTGAAGATCTTTTCTGTACAGTTCTTCTGTGTATTCTTGCCACCTCTTCTTAATATCTTCTGCTTCTGTTAGGTCCATACCATTTCTATCCTTTATCGAGCCCCTCTTTGCATGAAATGTAAATATATTCAAAGCCTGGGGAACACATGGGCTCCCAGTCCTCTCTCTTCCTGTCTCTGTCATGTGACCCTTACAAATCTTATTTCCTTGGTATTGTTCCTCCATTAGCGACAGCTGATGAGATGTGAATTCCAAAGCTTCTTCTGGACTAAAATTCTCTTGTTGGTTGAGCCCCAAGTTCTAAAAATATCAGTCATTGCCTTCCTGCTTCTGCTGGAAAAATTCTAGTGTGCAGAATTTTGTGGTGGGCTGGGAGTCAGTGAAGGTGATTAGAAATTCCAGAGGTGATGGGATATGCATACCGCCCTTTTAGTCCTGCTGAAATTCACTGACTTTTAAATTTTACTTTGTTTGAGAAAGGACATTTAATATTGCTCAGTTGCCACTAAAGGTTTCTTCCTTTTCCTTTGATTGGCTAATGCTGTCATTCACACGAAAAAGACATTTATGTGGCTCAGACAGTAAAGAAGCCGCCTTCAATGCAGGAGACCCGGGTTTGATCCCTGGGTTGGGAAGATCTCCTGGAGAAGGGAATGACTTCTCACTCCAGTATTCTTGCTTGGAGAATTCCATAGACAGACGGGCCTGGGGGTTACAGTCCATGCAGTCACAAAGAGTTGGATACAACTGAGTGATTAACACTAACACTTTGGAAACAAAACAATTATTTCTTAAGTGGAAGAAAGAAATCTTGAAGGAAAAAAACAACAGGTATACATGATTTTTTGCCTTGCATTTGGATTTAGCAGCTGATATATACTCTAAACTATTACCTATGTAATATCAAAAGGCATAATCTCAGTGAAATCCTATGTGTGATGCCGAATTGGCTGAATTTGTTTTCCTTTGGTGAATTGACTCACTTCTCCTTTCTTTCTTTTTATATCCTCAACTGTAAGTCTCTTAATGAGATGTAACATTTGTTGTTTAGAAGTTGTTTATCCTGATCATTATGATGTAATTACAATAGAAATATCTTATTTGTGTATAATGGGCACACAATGCATAGTGAATAAACAAGTGTCTAATGCAAAAAAACTTTTTTTAAATCTTAATTTAACAGATTGTTTTGATGCCATCATGTGATTTTACTGTAAATAGATTCTACTTGGAAAGAGATGGAATGGGAGGAGGATGTTGTGGTGAAGGAATAGGTATGAATCTTTGGTGTTTGTTTGCTGAGATTTAAAAAAAAAAACATTGAAAATAATAACATGAAAAACATTGAATTCACCACAAAAAATCGTACCTTGAACATTTCTTTTTCGTGTTTGCTATAGTATAAGTCATGTATCTGCTCCAAACCCTCCCATAACTGCCCATCTCAATCTAGAAAAGTGTTAGTTGCTCAGGTGTGTCCAATGATGGAATGGGAGGAGGATGTTGTGGTGAAGGAATAGGTATGAATCTTTGGTGTTTGTTTGCTGAGATTTTAAAAAAAAACATTGAAAATAATAACATGAAAAACATTGAATTCACCACAAAAAATCGTTACCTTGAACATTTCTTTTTCGTGTTTGCTATAGTATAAGTCATGTATCTGCTCCAAACCCTCCCATGACTGCCCATCTCACTCTAGAAAAGTGTTAGTTGCTCAGGTGTGTCCAACTCTTTGGGACCCCATGAACTGTAGCCCACCAGGCTCCTCTGTCCATGGACTTCTCCAGGCAAGAATACTGGAGTGGGTTGCCATTCCCTTCTCCCGGGGATCGTCCAGACCCAGAAAGCAAACCTGGGTCTCCTGCATTCTCGGCAGATTCTTTACTGTCTGAGCCACCTTGCTCTGGGAGTACCCTAAATAATTATATATGAAGGATATTTGAATACCACATGTCCTGGCATGATCTCTTCCAGCCTCACTGAGTCCTCATCTGTCACTTTCTTTTTGCTTAATCTGTCCTGCCACTCTTTGCTGTCCCTGGAATACACCGAGAACTCTACTGCCCATCAAAGACTTCTCTCTACCAACCATGTCATCACTCCCTCATCAGCAAGGGTGTCTTTCTTCCTGACAGTTGACAGTGAGACTTTGCTTTATGCAGGGGAGTTCCTTCCCTGGTAATCCCTATTCCCTTCCTGTGCTTTATTTTTCTCCATAGCGCTTATCATATGACATACTATATATTTACATGCTTATTTTTTATTTCCTATATCCTGTCCCTAGAATTTTAAGTTCCATGAATCAGAGGCTCTTGTTTTCTACAATTATTCTATCAGTGTCTAGAATTGTGGCAGGTATCCAGTAAATATATGTCATATGAATATTATATATTTACTTCATTTTTTATAAAAAAAGTCTCACGTAAAACATTGCTTGCTTTTTAAAACCTAATATATTGTCAACATTTCCCATGTCAAGAACATTTTCTCTAACATTTTTCACATTGGCTCCTTGATATTCTGTTTTAGAGGTGAATGACAGTTTACTTAATCAGTTCTCTATTAAGGTACTTTGAGATGGTATGCAAAACTGTATAATAAATGATAGTCTGGGGAACAAGGGTCACTTGAATATACCTCCTTCTGTTGCCTTCTCTCGTTTCCCTTCTGTGAAATAACACGGTACCTAGAAAAGGTGAGCTGGCAGGCCTGGAGCTCTCCTGCTGGCATTTGCAAGCTTGTAATACCATCTCTGGGCCTCCAAGTCCCTTACTTTATAAACTGCATGAGAGTGAAGTTGCTCAGCCGTGTCCGACTTTTTGCGACCCCATGGACTGTAGGAGCCTCCTATGCTCCTCTGTCCGTGGGGTTTTCCAGGTAAGTGTACTGGAGTGGGTTGCCATTTCCTTCTCCAGAGGATCTTCCTGACCCAGGGACTGAACCCTGTCTCCGTAGGCAGACGCTTTACTGTCTGAGCCGCCAGAAGTCCGTATAGCCACCCAAATGTTGGTTGTTACTGTCCACATGCCACACAGTGCCTTTGTGTCAGACAGGAAACAAGCGGCTTGTTTCTTATTCCAAACTATCATCTCACCTGGTTTATTACTACATACTTCTAAAAGGGCGTGCCTCATGGACTGAGTCTATGATTTTTTTTCCTCCTCTTAGGTGACTTTGGCTGATCATTCAGATATATAACTTATTTTGTTTACCTAATTTCATGCAAACCCCTGCCTGTCACTTAATCTTCAGTACCTGTCAAATCAATTGATCAGAAGTAATTTAGATAAAGCATCTGCTTTCTCTTCCAACCCAGTGATCAATAAGTGACTCTTTAGGAATAATTAAGTATCCTCACTCCTGAGCTTGCCGCCAAGTACAGGTGCCTCAGTTGCTGGCATACAGACTGGCTGCTGCGACCCAACCGGACATGCTCTCTGCAGGAGGATCATCTCCTTAGTAGTGTGAGTCTGAGGACAAACCAGCCACTGTAAAGCTTCAGGGAAATGGCCCTTTCTATCTTCCAGAGAAATATCTTCTGCAGTTTCCTGCCACTAAAAGTTCAAGGAGATCTTGATCATTTTTATTCATGTATCCATATTGGCAAACCCAAGAGGGCCTTCTCAAGTCTTGTAGGATTTAAAGGTGTCATAGTGTGCATTTATCTGTAAAACATACATTATTTATATGATAAACTTGATAATGATAATCCTCCCTAGTTTTAGTGTTTTCATAGCTTATGAAAATCTTCTGCATATTCTGTATCATTTGACCCTGGAAACCTTTACTTTATTGGTGAGGAAGCTGACTCTTAGAAAAGTCAGATTCTAAGCATTGTCACACAGATAGTGGATGTTGAAGCCAGAATTCAAATTCCAAACCACTGACCCAGTTCTTATGACAAAGCCTGGGTGCTTGGCATTATCGAGTGTTCTCTGCCCTCTTGCATGTCAGTATTACCTAGGGAGCGTATTAAAAATCCAGGTTCCTGGGTTCGCCCTTCTCAGGGATTTGGAGTCACTTGGTCTGTTGCAGGGCCAGGGACCATTATTAGGTGAAAGCTCCCAGGGGCTTCTAATATGCAGTCAGAAGGCTCTTTACCTCAGTCTCCGCAGGCAGAGATGAAACAATCGGTTATTCGTCACTAATCAAGGAAAAAAACAATTTAGCTCAAAAAAGAGAAAAGAGTGATGACTTTATTTTGTTGTCCCTCCATGTTGTGAAAGAAAATCATAGTGGTTTAAAGGTCACTGCAGTGAGATTAAGCGTTTTATTAAGAATTACAGGATGGCAGAATCTTCTAGCTATAGTATGATCCCTTCAGGGGAGAAAGCTGCCCCCCTTTCCAAGGGGAAAATGACCCCTTTAACACAATGTAAGGCCCATCGATTACCTTATCATTACCTTATCTTGACCTATCTCCTTTTGATGATGCAAAAGAATGTTAATCAAGGATGACTCTTTTTGGTTCATCAGAGGAGCTGACCCCAGTCAGTGAATCTCTGCTCTTTGTTTAAAATTCTGAAGTGAAAGAATTTGCCTTTTCTATTTGTCTTTTCTTTCTTGTCTGGAAGGGACTTGGCACACATCCAAGGCTACACCTGCTTGGCTGCTTTTCACACTCTGTTCTCAGAAAAGCAATGGGATTCTACTGTATGCACACCAGCATTGTTTATCTTGAGAGGGCTTCAATAGTGCCTATTCAGGGGTCTGCTCCACGTACATTTTTTAACCAGTTCTGATGACTGATAGGTTGTGTCTTGCCTCTGCCACACAAAGGGCCTCCTCAGAATTCCAGTCCTGTGTTGTTTATCTCTATTCATGTGCGCTGTTCTTGTGGAACTGCCTACATTTTACATGATTGGCTTTGTGGAGGTTAGAGCCACCCAGGCAAAACTAAACCCAGTCTTCCGAGCCAGACCCACCTGCCTAGTTGGAATTGCAGGACTGCCACTCGAGAACGGGGTGGTCTAAGCCAAAATGCTTACTTCTTAGAACCTCAGTTTCCTCATTTGGTTTGAGGATTAAATAAAATAATTTATGTTAAGTGCCTGCCACACCGTTGGTGCCCAGTCTGTGCTAGTCTGTTTTCCTAGATTTGATAATTCGTTTTTCCAATACTGTTAATTGCACGGGCTTCCCTGGTGGCTCAGTGGTAAAGAATCTAACTGCTAATGCAAGATGCCTGAGTTTGATCCCTGGGTTGAGAAGGTCTCATGGAGAAGGAAATGGCAACCCACTCCAGTATTCTTGCCTGGGAACTCCCATGAACAGAGGAGCCTGGTGGGCTACAGTCCAAGGTGTCACAAAAGAGCCAGACACGACTTAGTGACTAAACAGCAACAACATTAATCGCATCGCTCCAGGTGCCTGTGTTATCATCTTCCCTCAATAAACAGTCTGGCTGCTTGGCAGTACACTTTAGTCAGCTCTATATATTTAGCCCAGAAGCCATCCAAAACGTGGACAGCCCTTAAACTTGCAAGTTCCCTGAGAAGAGAAGTAGTATTTCTTAATATGTCCTTTCTCCTCCTCCAAAACAAACAAAAATAAACACACACACACACAGAGTGCTCGGTGTACTGTGCCATATGGGCTTTCCCCCCAAGACCTTCATGAAGTTGCATTCATCTTCTAATCTTACGGACTGGGATTTGAGACTCAGTAGTGTTGCCCATGTCACACATGATTGTTAAAACTGCAATTCCAGATTGCTGCCTCTTTGGGAAGCGTTTTCTGACTTTTAGATAGGACATCTCTTTGGAGAATTGTGAAAGAAATGCTCGAGCTACAATGTCCATGTCATCAAGTGCTTTGCACAAGCCCTGACCTTTACAGGGAGCATTTTGTTAGGGTGGAGTGTGAGACATTTGGGGGCGCCGGCAATTTTGGTGGTATAGCTGTGTATTTGTAACTGTGTTGGCCCAGGTGTGTGTCTGCAGAATGAGTGTGATTGCATTTATCAGTGCACAGATCTCTTCACAGCCTCCACAGAACATTCCCTTCCCTGCTCTGTGTGACTTTGGGTGGTTATCTAAGTGGCACAACCCCGCATGTTGAGAAGCTCCAGAGAGCCTTTAAATAAGAAACTTCTCACAGGAGTCAAATCTCAACCAAGCATCTGTGTGCCTAATCAAGGAGGTACAAGGCCACACTTAGTCAACAGGAAGATTCCCTATAGGAAGACATCACTAAAAGAAGTGCCATATGATTTATTTGCTATAACTCAATTTCCATCTGTCTGTTAACATGGATTGTGTACACACTGCACTCCAGGCATCCAGCCAGGGAGGAAGCATATCAAAGAGTAGAAAACCTTCTCCTCCCTTGGGCTGCCAGCGGCATGCTCTGCTAAGAGCCCACCACGGCCAGGATGGTCTGCGAGGAAATGCCC
The DNA here is from genome assembly GCA_006410675.1 of Oreotragus oreotragus. Taxonomy (NCBI): domain Eukaryota; kingdom Metazoa; phylum Chordata; class Mammalia; order Artiodactyla; family Bovidae; genus Oreotragus; species Oreotragus oreotragus. The sequence continues at coordinate 40,581 of SJYX01000599.1, read as the reverse complement.
TGGACCACTTCATTGATATCTCAGACCTTGGGGAGTTGACTGGATCATGGGCCTTTGAACAAGGGGTCCAGAGCAATAATTGGGGCCAGGTGGGTTTTGAACACACCTTTTTTCCCCCAGGTATTCCTTTAACTTCTATTTACAGACTCCAGATGGTAATTTTGTCATTTCAGGCAAGATGCTATTCACAGTGGCTTATATTTCTTACAGAAATGGAGAATGGGCCAAACGAATGCTTTCTTGCTCTAGTGTGTTAGAGCAAATCAGGTGAAATGGAAACCCTTTATCATTCTGTAAACAGAGTTTAGAATCTGCATGTTGCTGTGGTTTAGTTGCTAGGTTGTGTCTGACTCTTTGTGACCCCATGGACTGTATGTAGCCTGCCAGGCTCCTCTGTCCATGGGGTTTTCCAGACAAGAATACTGGAGTGGGCTGCCATTTTCTCCTCCAGGCGATCTTCCCAACTCAGGAATTGAACCTGTGTCTCTTGCATCTCCTGAATTGCAGGCAGATTCTTTGTCACTGAGCCTCTACCCATGTGCTAAATGCACCACCTGGGTCGCATGTAACATAGGGAAATAACATAAATCAGATCTGGCCTACTGCCTGTTTTCGTAAATGAGTATTATTGGAACACACCTATAGTTACTCCTTTGCATGGTGTTATGGCCACTTTTGCCCTAATATGACAGAGTTGAGTACAGTCAGTTCTGATTTAACATGGCACACATTCCTAAAAAAATCACCGGACTATGCAAGATTGTGCAATAACATTCAAAGGACCTATGGGAAAGTGGCTTTGAGAACAACATTTAAAAGCTTGGCCAGGGACACATAAAATGGTTACGAACCTAATAAAGAGGGCCACACAGTTTTGCACATGCTAAATGGTTAAGAAACATACAAATACCACAACAAATTTGGAAGTTTACCTTACAAAAGACCTGGTGTTTACCAGAAAGGTGTCAGCTTGTGAGCTATTAAGCAGTGGGAGAAGGCTTATGGGAAACTGGCAGAATCCTCTGGCACAGGAAGTGGGCATTGTGGTGCCCTGGGGTGGACGGTGGATGCTGGAGGTGAATGCATGTGTGTGTTTCATGTATCTCTGTGTATCTTGTTTCAGCAGGCTGCAGTTTTCTTCCTTCACCTAGTGTTTCTTTCAGAGGAAGTTGTACACAAATAAACATGAAATTCATGTTATGCTCAAGCTGTTAATCACATTAGAATGAATTCACGTTTTTGAAGCAAGTTTTGTAGCAGAACTGATTGCTATTGCGACAGAGACCATATGGCCCACAAATCCTAAAATGCATACTATTTAGCCCTTTCCGGAAACATGTTTGCTGACCTCTGGTGCAGAGGAAGGAGGAGTTAATTCTGGGGGCTCAGGAAGGCACCCAGAGGGTACCATGTCTGAAGTGTGTTCATAGCTGAAGAGGTGAAGTTTGACAGGACGACACAAGGGAACAGGAACATGCTGCCTCTTTATTATTCCCTCTCATATCCGATACGGGCTTTCCCTCATCCCCACCTCCTTTGCTGAGAGCAGAGCTCTTCTGAGCTTTGTACAGAGTGAACTCAGATGCTGTACCTGTGGATCAGAAAACGGTCCTCTGATTTAGGAGCACTTGGAGTCACACATGTCCCCAAAATGCTTCTGCCAGCAGCCTGCCTCTGGGAAAGACACGGGCTCTGGGCAAGCCTTTCCTCATGGAAAAGCAGATGGATAGCCAGGAAGGTCAGCAGAGCTTGCGTCAGTGTCATTTCCACCCTGTGACATTGTCTTCCCATTTACACCCACTGTGTGAAGTCCAGCTCCTTTCCTGGGGTGTCCTCCCGTCAGGCCTCTGCAGCCACGTCTCCCAGAACCACACTGAACAGCTTTCTATTTCCCTGTGAGAGTTATGAATCTGAGTGCTGCTGCTGCTGCTGCTGTCACTTCAGTCGTGTCCGACTCTGTGCGACCCCATAGACGGCAGCCCATGAGGCTCCCCGTCCCTGGGATTCTCCAGGCAAGAACACTGGAGTGGGTTGCCATTTCCTTCTCCGATGCGTGAAAGTGAAAAGTGAAAGTGAAGTCGCTCAGTTGTGTCCAACTCTTAGCGACCCCATGGACTGCAGCCCACCAGGCTCCTCCGTCCATGGGATTCTCCAGGCAAGAGTGCTGGAGTGGGGTGCCATTGCCTTCTCCATGAATCTGAGTAGAGACATTCAAAAGCAAATGGAAAAAAAAAAAAAGCAAATGCGCTGGTTTCCAGATCAGCAAGGTATTTATGATGTAATTAAGATAATTGACCTAGAAAAAAGCCAAAGATGGGTCAATTAGAAAGAAGTGGTTTAGAACAAAAAGAGCAAGAGGGCATCTTGGTCCTCAGTACTTATCAGAGGAAACCTTAGCTTCATGTCAGAAAACAGGTGCGTTACATAACTCTCCTTGATATGCTGTCACAGTCAATCAACATTCTGATTATGATTTGAAAACATATGATGGACATACTGATGTGAGTACTCTAACCCAAGTTAGTGCTCTTTGGAAGCAGTATAGTGACTATCTGGTGTTGTACATCAGGTTCCAGAGGGTGGTTAATATGAATCTACCCTGCGTAAAGGCTCCACCCTCAGGCTTCTGAATTAACCCATTTTCTCAGTCTGCAAAGCAGAAGACTGAATTGGGCCCCAGCAGTTATATCAATAGTGTTTGTCCCCTATAAGTGTCTCCAGCACCTGCCGTGCTCTTCCCCGTCACTTCCACATCTTTGGGTCAAGACCAGTGAATGTGGCTTTTATGGCTGGCATTCTCCCTCTCTCAGCCAGTGCTGTTCTCTGAAACTTTAAGTGCATTATTTGTACAGATCTGTCTTAGCACCTTCCAACATCTTATCTTGCATTATAGCTATTTTCCTGTGGGTCTTCTCTTTGCCTGGATGTAAGACTCCGAGAAGGTAGACTCTTAATTGTCCTTTGTGTGCTACGTTGTGCCCAGCCGGCTGAGTGCCAGGTGAACCAGAAGCACGCTGAGAGCACTGATAGGCATAGGAGTCACGGGGTGTGTGTGTGTGTGTGTGTGTGTGAGAGAGAGAGAGAGAGAGAGAGAGAGAGAGAGAGGTGGCATGTGAAACAAAGGGATTTTGCTGAGGGAGGGTATATCTAGTCGTAATGTCATATGGAGTGGGAGGAGAGAAGGCTGGATAGTTGAGCACAGACTGAGAGGCTGGATCCTTGGACAAAGAGCTACTATTATAAATACTCTTTTGAGTACTTTGCACACACCACCTCCCTTACCCTCTTAATGATCTTGCAAGGCAGGTGATGTTTACTCTCCCACTCCTGCAGCTGAGGAAACTGAGGCTTAGGGAAATTAAGAAACTTGCTTGATATTAAGTAACTAGAAACTATCCTGGCTGGCCTCCTGAGCATCACGTGAGAGCATCCTGCCACACTTTGCCTTGGACCAGCTCCGTGTAAAAGGAAGGTGGTTTAACCAACACTGTTCAACAAGCCCACAAGAGAAGAATAAAAAAGAAAAGGACTCTGAGGTTCAGACTCCCCAGCCAGTGCCTTGCCAACGGACTTCTGTGGAAACATGTCCTATAAAATGACTTTTGACCCTGAACAGCACCTGTATGCCATCCTGTAGCAGTCCTTACTTCTGTATAAGAGACCAGCTTAGTGCAGGCCCCATGACATGCGTCAGCTGTCTTTGGAAATAGATCCTGAAGAGTGATGCCTGTCAGTGGTTTAACTATCAGTGTGCCCCGAGCCCCTGGAAATATCCGTGCACAGAGACCACGCACAAGTGACAGGAATGCTTGGTAGGCAGTGCACGGGGGTGGGAGAGGGTGAAATACTACATCCTTTTCCAAATGATTTGTAACATGTAAGAGCCTTTGATTGCATCTTTCTTTTCTATCTTGTGTGTGTGTGTGTGGTTTTTTTTTGCAAAAGCTATAAAGTATAGCTGATAAATGTCATGCACTGGGAAGAGAAGTGGACAGCTGTTCTCTTCAGTTGCTGGTGGCTCCCTGGGTGATGGAGAAGTGGGACACAAGTCAGCCAGCCACTCTCCTTCAGTCTTCTTATCTGCAGCTAGGGATAAACTGCCTTTCTTATCTGACAAGGTATCTTTGGAGGAGAAAATCAGATTATAGGTGTGAATGTGTTTTGAAAAAAATTGTCAAAAAGGCAGCATGGCACATTCTGCATCTTTTTTAGAAAAGACATTCTAAAAAGCCATTTTCACAACATGACTTGAAGGTCACTTGCTATCAGAGTGGTGTAGAGATTCCAGTTGGCATATTTTCATGTTCAGTTGGCAAAGTTTTAAATGCCTGTGGCAGACTGAAAAATGGCCCCTCAAGGATGTCCACCTCCTACCCCCTGGAACCTGTGACTATGTTACTTTACACAACAGAGATTTTACAGATATGAGCAAGTTCATTAATAATCTCGAGATGAGGAGATTATCCTGGGTGACCTGGAGGGGCTCAGTCTCATCACGAGGCTTCTCCTAAGAGGAAGGCAAGGAGGTCAGAAGCAGAAGGAGCTGGAACAAAGGAAGCAGCAGTTGTGGAGAAACGCCCTGAGAGAGGAGGAAAGGGCCGTGAGCCAGGGGATGCAGGCGGCTGCTAGGCGCTGGGGAAGACGACGAGACAGATTCTTCCCACGAAGCCTCCAGAAGGAGTACAGTCTTGCCAACACTTTGATTTAGGCTTCTGACCTCCAGATCTGGAAGAGAATAAATCTGTGCTGGTCTAAGCGACTAAGCTTGTGGCCATTTGTTACAGCAGCCACTGGAAGCGAGTATAATTTCCTGCCTCCCTCGCTCCTTCTCTCTGTCTGTCCCTCTCTTCTTTCGTTTCCCTTTCCCCATGTTCCCTTCTCCCCAGTCTTTCTCCCTCAGCTTCTTCCTCCCATCATTTTATTCCTCCTCTTTTCATTTTCTCCAACCCTCTCTCTTCCCCCATCCCTTTGGGGAATAAACAATCTAAGTAGTAGTTAGAAAAAGATCTGATGATTGAATATTGATGTTTTTTATGATTTTATGGGGTTTTTAAGCTTTCTGCTCATTATTATGAACTCCGGTGAAGAGATTAATTCAGTTCCTATGATTTGTTTCCTTGTCTTGACTTCATAAAAATCACAGGAATACAATAATATAGTTATACATCCCCTGGGCTTGAAAATGCCCAGTAATTACAAGTGATTCACGAGAGCAGCTTAATGTGTAAGGGATTGCATTGTGCTCCATAGCAAGCTGTCATTTATTAAGTTTTAAAAATGCTTTTGGAACGGATATAATGGGCTCATCAATTAAAAGTGTGTTTGGGGGAAAAAAAAAAGAATAAAACCTCCAGGGCTGTCAGTAGTAATTCTTCTTCCCCCAAACCCTGGTTTTTGGAGCTGCCAGCCTGCGTGTGGGTGTGGAGTACGTGCCCTCCTTTCCTAATGTATCCTGATGGTGGTGGTTCCACCTGAGGGGCACCGTGCAGGCCTCATTCAGTGCCAAGTGCAGTTCAGACGGCCCAGCCTTCCAGGGCTTCTCCTTCACAGGCTGGCCATTCGTCATCCGATTAGAGCAAGGTTACCAAGTTGACATGTCCTAGCTAACATGCCTGATGACGCGCTGGAGATGCACTGGGTCTCCTCAGGCAGCTGGGTGGCTGTCCACATTACTAATGCTCAGCCCTGCCGCAGACAGATGGCTGAGTGCAGTCTTCTAGGGGAACTCGTCACTCCTGTGGCAACCGATGCTTCCAACACACAGCTTCTAAAAGTCCTTTTCCTCTGGCGTAACCCAGAAGAGATCGTCTTCATAATGCGAGTGGGACAGTTGCTTTTCCCTCTTCTCTTTGCAGACAAAGCAGGAAATGTCTATTTTCCAGGCTTCCTGTCTTTCTGCAGACTGGGTTTACACCTGAAGCCCCTGCTTCTTACTTCCTGAAACAGACCAAGGCTACACCACGCCTGCTCTGCTGGATCCTCTGTGGCTTTCTCTGCCCTCTCCTTGCTTGATGCTTTCCTGGGAAGCAGTCTGCCTCTTCCCACAGCTAACCTTTCCATCAGCATCCTGCATCACGTGGTTTCCTGAGAGGCCTACTACATCCTTGTCTGCTGCTTGGACATGTAGCCACTTTTGTCTTCTGCTGCTAACTTAGCCTCCCCATGAATTCCTTTCTCCCCGCTTACCATAGATCAATCTCTTCCATCTTGAAATACTTCTTTGCCCCACACTACGTAGCTGGTAAATGTTGGTTGATTTCTGTCTCTTGATTCATAGCCAAATATTTTCTTTTCTTTACCTCTGTTTCCTCTTACATCCTTGTCCTTGCAGTCTGGCACCTATGCCCTATACTCCATCGAAAATTATCTCTCTACCCTCTTAGACAAATTCTCCACTCTTTCTTGAGCTATTCCTGGTTCATGTTATATTGGACACTTGGTTACCACCGCCCCCACACCCCCAATTTAAAACACATTTTCACCTAGTTTCTAGGTTTTCTGCCTTGAAAATCCTCCATACTCTCTCATCTCTCTTGACTTTACCCTTCTAAATTATTATAATTATCTTGTATAGTCAATGACGACTACAAGTGATATTATACCCTCTCTCATCGAGCTCAAGTACACACACTCCACGTTAGTTATTCTTGTTCCTGCACACATTATTTACGTATTTAGCTTGTTTTTATTTTTTAAAATTTTATTGGAGTATAGTTGATTTATAATGTTGTATTACTTGCAGGTGTACAACAAAATGAATCAGTTGTATGTATACATATATCCCCTCTTTTTTTTTTTTTTTTACTGTACTAGAGGGAATACAGTGGTAAGTAAAGCAGATGGATTCCTGCCTTCATGGCACTTGGAGTCTGGTATGAGAAACAAGTGTTAAGCAAGTAATCACACAAGTAAGAGTCCAAATGCAACTGGAATAAGGGCTTTGAAGGAGTAGAATGAGATATGCTGAGAATAACATGTGGGAAGGGAGATGCGGAGAGGGATCTAACTTAATTAGATCAGCAACTTAGATCAGTAACTTGTCTGTGGGAGGTCAGAGGAAGGGTAAGTTGAGTTGAAATCTGAAGTTTGGTTAGAAGTTAACTAGGTGCAAGGGTGAGTGAAGAGTTTTATGGGCATCAGAAACAATGTGCACGAAGGCCCTCTGGTGCAAGAAATCAAGAAAAGCCAGGAGTTGAGTAGAGACCTGAACATTCCGGGTTTGCAGACCATAATGAAAGGGTTGAAAGGGGTAGAGGAAGGAGTCAAGCTCAGACTTGTCTTTTGAAAAGATCCTGCTCATTTAGCCTGCTTTCACAGAGTCAGTCACCTTTCACTGAGCACACATTTTTGAGACATGCCAGGGAAGAGGATGGGCTGAACTAGTTAAGGTGAAATGAAGGTCCGTGGAGAGTTTTCAGTGAAGAAGAATATGGCCCCAGGGAATTGGCTTAACAGATGTTGTCAACAAGGCAGGGAGGGGGAGAAGTGCTGTGGTTCATCCAGGTTTCTCTGGGGACCTCTCTTAGACTCAGCTTCTCTGGTTGTGTTAACATCACCCTGATGTGATATTCAAGAATGACAGATGGGACCAAGAGAAGGAGGTGGTGGTAGCTGTGTGCAGGTTGCTGTGGGTAATTGGAGGTAAAAAAGGAAAAGTGGCTCACCTAATTGCATTTCTAAATTACAGCCATTGTTCAATTCCTTTCTTAAAAGTACTTGGTGCGTTGGGGGAACTATGTGGTGGAGGCAGAGCGAGATGGCTGCATATAATACTCATGTCCCTTCACTCAGAGTGTTATGTTTATAAGTGCTCTCCAGGGCTGTCAGTAGTAATTCTTCTTCCCCCAAACCCTGGTTTTTGGAGCTGCCAGCCTGCGTGTGGGTGTGGAGTACGTGCCCTCCTTTCCTAATGTATCCTGATGGTGGTGGTTCCACCTGAGGGGCACTGTGCAGGCCTCATTCAGTGCCAAGTGCAGTTCAGACGGCCCAGCCTTCCAGGGCTTCTCCTTCACAGGCTGGCCATTCGTCATCCGATTAGAGCAAGGTTACCAAGTTGACATGTCCTAGCTAACATGCCTGATGTCGCGCTGGAGATGCGCTGGGTCTCCTCAGGCAGCTGGGTGGCTGTCCACATTACTAATGCTCAGCCCTGCCGCAGACAGATGGCTGAGTGCAGTCTTCTAGGGGAACTCGTCACTCCTGTGGCAACCGATGCTTCCAACACACAGCTTCTAAAAGTCCTTTTCCTCTGGCGTAACCCAGAAGAGGTCGTCTTCATAATGCCAGTGGGACAGTTGCTTTTCCCTCTTCTCTTTGCAGACAAAGCAGGAAATGCCTATTTTCCAGGCTTCCTGTCTTTCTGCAGACTGGTTTTACACCCGAAGCCCCTGCTTCTTACTTCCTGAAACAGACCAAGTTTACACCATGCCTGCTCTGCTGGATCCTCTGTGGCTTTCTCTGCCCTCTCCTTGCTTGATGCTTTCCTGGGAAGCAGTCTGCCTCTTCCCACAGCTAACCTTTCCATCAGCATCCTGCATCACGTGGTTTCCTGAGAGGCCTACTACATCCTTGTCTGCTGCTTGGACATGTAGCCACTTTTGTCTTCTGCTGCTAACTTAGCCTCCCCATGAATTCCTTTCTCCCCGCTTACCATAGATCAATCTCTTCCATCTTGAAATACTTCTTTGCCCCACACTACGTAGCTGGTAAATGTTGGTTGATTTCTGTCTCTTGATTCATAGCCAAATATTTTCTTTTCTTTACCTCTGTTTCCTCTTACATCCTTGTCCTTGCAGTCTGGCACCTATGCCCTATACTCCATCGAAAATTATCTCTCTACCCTCTTAGACAAATTCTCCACTCTTTCTTGAGCTATTCCTGGTTCATGTTATATTGGACACTTGGTTACCACCGCCCCCACACCCCCAATTTAAAACACATTTTCACCTAGTTTCTAGGTTTTCTGCCTTGAAAATCCTCCATACTCTCTCATCTCTCTTGACTTTACCCTTCTAAATTATTATAATTATCTTGTATAGTCAATGACGACTACAAGTGATATTATACCCTCTCTCATCGAGCTCAAGTACACACACTCCACGTTAGTTATTCTTGTTCCTGCACACATTATTTACGTATTTAGCTTGTTTTTATTTTTTAAAATTTTATTGGAGTATAGTTGATTTATAATGTTGTATTACTTGCAGGTGTACAACAAAATGAATCAGTTGTATGTATACATATATCCCCTCTTTTTTTTTTTTTTTTACTGTACTAGAGGGAATACAGTGGTAAGTAAAGCAGATGGATTCCTGCCTTCATGGCACTTGGAGTCTGGTATGAGAAACAAGTGTTAAGCAAGTAATCACACAAGTAAGAGTCCAAATGCAACTGGAGTAAGGGCTTTGAAGGAGTAGAATGAGATATGCTGAGAATAACATGTGGGAAGGGAGATGGGGAGAGGGATCTAACTTAGTTAGTTAGATCAGCAACTTAGTTAGAGCAGGAATTTGTGGGAGGTCAGAGGAAGGGTAAGTTGAGTTGAAATCTGAAGTTTGGTTAGATGTTAACTAGGTGCAAGGGTGAGTGAAGAGTTTTATGGGCATCAGAAACAATGTGCACGAAGGCCCTCTGATGCAAGAAATCAAGAAAAGCCAGGAGTTGAGCAGAGACCTGAACATTCCGGGTTTGCAGACCATAATGAAAGGGTTGAAAGGGGTAGAGGAAGGAGTCAAGCTCAGACTTGTCTTTTGAAAAGATCCTGCTCATTTAGCCTGCTTTCACAGAGTCAGTCACCTTTCACTGAGCACACATTTTTGAGACATGCCAGGGAAGAGGATGGGCTGAACTAGTTAAGGTGAAATGAAGGTCTGTGGAGAGTTTTCAGTGAAGAAGCATATGGCCCCAGGGAATTGGCTTAACAGATGTTGTCAACAAGGCAGGGAGGGGGAGAAGTGCTGTGGTTCATCCAGGTTTCTCTGGGGACCTCTCTTAGACTCAGCTTCTCTGGTTGTGTTAACATCACCCTGATGTGATATTCAAGAATGACAGCTGGGACCAAGAGAAGGAGGTGGTGGTAGCTGTGTGCAGGTTGCTGTGGGTAATTGGAGGTAAAAAAGGAAAAGTGGCTCACCTAATTGCATTTCTAAATTACAGCCATTGTTCAATTCCTTTCTTAAAAGTACTTGGTGCGTTGGGGGAACTATGTGGTGGAGGCAGAGCGAGATGGCTGCATATAATACTCATGTCCCTTCACTCAGAGTGTTATGTTTATAAGTGCAGATTTGAATGGCTTGCTAAATTATTTTCACTGCGTGCGTGCTAACAGTAATAAACTTGGAAAACTGAAACACATGAGTCTCCAGTAATTGTTTTTTAGATAGTGTAATAATTCACGATAATTGCTTGCAAAGCATTCCCCCTGCTTTGTCTACAGGGGTAAATACATTAAAGCCACATTCTCGTATACTGTTTTACAATCTATTAGCATAATAACCCCTTGTAAAATAAGCCCTGCTGCTGTAGGAAAGTGTGTGATATTGGTCCATTAGACACGTTTATCTTATATATCAATATAAACAGCTAATGGCGCTATTTATGGGCATCATCTTAGCCTGGTATATGCTTGTTACCAACTAATAGATCCAGGGCATGAGGTGCTGTTTGATAAAAAGTTATCCAATGCTAACAATCCACCATGACTCTAGCCTCTTGCCTGAAAATTGCTTTCAGCCCCATGTGAATGGAAAAGTCATCCTGATAGATTTAGCTGCAAGCCAAGTTATAACCAATGTTCACAGAATATAATCAAATTAGATCTTAAAGCCTTTAATTTCATCATTAGCATGTATTATTTCTTCCTCAAACCATGTAATTAAATAGCATATTAGGAATAGATTTTTCCCCCTTTTATACATTTATTATGTAACCAGGGTTACATTTAGAGCTCTGTTATGATACACATCTGCTTATTCTTAAATTAGAGTAGCTTTAATGATACCTGAAGAATTAGAAAAGTAATTGGTTAACTCAACTAGGGGAATTCGTGGCAAATAAGATATCATTATGTTTACCCAAGCACTGTTATAATCTTAAAGTTGCATAATTAGCTAAATTATGCAGAGGGAAATTAGACACTCATTATTTACTTTTCGTGGACATTTTGTGGATTTGCACACAAATTTTTGCCACACACATGAGATTAATTCTTCTTAAGGTCTACATCTGGTTTACCACAAGTCCAGAATTTCTGAATAAATGCTGTTTTCCAATTCCCAGTTAGCAATAAGAAGCCCATGGTTTTGCAATTATGGAGCAGCAATTGCTGTGGAGAGCAGAGGGCGTGTGAGCTACACACAGAGGTAGCGCATCAGATTCTGTTACTGCTGAGGGTGCAGATGGGCCCAGGTAGACTGGTCTAGGTCTCCGAGAAGGTTCTCCTCTTGAGGCTTCCTCCCCTTTCAGTTGTCCCTCTTCCCACTGCAAACAGGACTTGCTGCTGGGCCTGACCAATGAATTCCCAAGAAGCTGGTTGCTCAGTGTTTGATTCCCAGCGGATAAGATGGCTGGATGGCATCACTGACTCAATGGACATGAGTTTGAGCAAACTCCAGAAGACGGTGAAGGTCAGGGAAGCCTGGCGTGCTGCAGTCTATGGGATCGCAGAGTCAGACATGACTTAGCAACTGAAAACAACAATAACAATCCATGGAAGTAAAGTAACAGTGTTCTTAAGGGCTTCTCCCCACTCATGCAAGGGAGGTCCTTGGTGCCAAAATTATTGACACTGCCCCATTTTCTGCCACCTTGAATGAATATATTTTAAATGGGATTAGTTTGCAACTCCTTGGCTTGATTTATACATTTTCTATTCAGATGTGCTAATATTGTTTATCTCCACAAAATAAATATTAAAATTGCATGTGAGCTTCACATTAAATTTTTATTTATGCTATTACAATTTTATTTCTGTTGAGTTATATTCACTTTTCAGACATAAGGCTGAAATAAGAGCTCATAGGCAAATAAAAATAGCTGTTACTCCAGTTTCTCTTGATTGTCTCCTTAAGATGTTACTCTGGGCTTATTCCTTGTTCACACACAGTCTATGTAATGAATATTGGGGAGATTACCATGAGCTTCTTGATTCTCACGTTGTGTCCAGGTGAATCATTCCTCTTAATGTTTCTGTTTCTTGAGACCTAGACAGTTTTTGGAGCAATAAGCCCTTTGTGATCTGTAGCTGTTGTGTGTCCAGTGGGTGCTGGAGACCTACAGTTGGTAAGGACGTGGCTTGGGGTTTGTAGTTCCAGTGATGTGAGTGGTAATTGCCAGCAGCATACATTTGTTTACTTGTTGCTCTCGCGACTAGCGACCAGTGGCCACTTCACTGTAGGATGGCTAAGAGTACAGCTTTGGTCATGGAACAGCCTTGTGTCCAAATTTGTGATGTGATCTGGTCATCACACTCTTCTTTGCTACTGTACCACAGCATCTTACTTCTGCCTATAGCAGCAATAATAGTAATACTTGGGGGATTAGATTTTACTAGATTAGAGATCTCAATTGCAGAACTGCTGTGAGGAGAAAAAGAATAATTTGCAAATCATAAAAAGCTTTCTGTCTCAAAAAGTGAACACTACTCTAACTCTGGGAGAGTTCAGTACCATAACTTTGGAAACTATGGCAGTATAGTTCAAATACCTGAATCTCCTTAAAGGCTTATTTTCAAGTTTGTTTGTTTGTTTTTTAATTTGAAAGCTTGTGCTTTCAAATAAGAAAAATAAGTAACACTTCTTGTCTTTAGTCATGTCTTTGACAGTCTCTCATGGATAATATTATGAATGAGAACCCACATGATAGATACACAAGCACTGTGATGACCACTCCACACATTACTTCCTTTCATCCTCTCGGCAAGCTGGTGAGCTAGGTAGTATTATTGTCCCATTTTACAGATGAGAAAACAAACCAAGTCTTATTTAGAGCTCTGTTATGATACACATCTGCTTATTCTTAAATTAGAGTAGCTTTAATGATACCTGAAGAATTAGAAAAGTAATTGGTTAACTCAACTAAGGGAATTCGTGGCAAATAAGATATCATTATGTTTACCCAAGCACTGTTATAATCTTAAAGTTGCATAATTAGCTAAATTATGCAGAGGGAAATTAGACACTCATTATTTACTTTTCGTGGACATTTTGTGGATTTGCACACAAATTTTTGCCACACACATGAGATTAATTCTTCTTAAGGTCTACATCTGGTTTACCACAAGTCCAGAATTTCTGAATAAATGCTGTTTTCCAATTCCCAGTTAGCAATAAGAAGCCCATGGTTTTGCAATTATGGAGCAGCAATTGCTGTGGAGAGCAGAGGGCGTGTGAGCTACACACAGAGGTAGCGCATCAGATTCTGTTACTGCTGAGGGTGCAGATGGGCCCAGGTAGACTGGTCTAGGTCTCCGAGAAGGTTCTCCTCTTGAGGCTTCCTCCCCTTTCAGTTGTCCCTCTTCCCACTGCAAACAGGACTTGCTGCTGGGCCTGACCAATGAATTCCCAAGAAGCTGGTTGCTCAGTGTTTGATTCCCAGCNGAAGGTTCTCCTCTTGAGGCTTCCTCCCCTTTCAGTTGTTTCTCTTCCCACTGCAAACAGGACTTGCTGCTGGGCCTGACCAATGAATTCCCAAGAAGCTGGTTGCTCAGTGTTTGATTCCCAGCTGCAAGTCAGAATCACCCATGAAGTTTTAAGCAGTATGAAGGCCTTCCATGCCCCTCCACTCCCACCCTGCCCCATTTGAATTCAATGGGTAACCTGAGTTGCACTCACATTAGGAGCTCCCTCAAGCGTGGAGGATGAGTGGCAGAGGCCTGCTGTCTCCTTCCTGGCTGCAGAGCCAAGTGGCACACTTCCAGTGGGCCTAGACCCACCTTCTGGGAGCTGCAGGTTACTGGTCATACCTGACACACACATGATAAAGCAAATTGGCTTAAGATGTCACTTTCTAGGTGCCAGAGAGAATTTTCTCATTCCGTTGACAGATGTTTAATGAATGCTTACTTGCTGGGTTCCAGGAACTCTTATAGAGTAGGAGATATAATAGTGAAGATAACAGGCATTTTTGGGGGGAACCTAGTTCAGGAAAGGGAAAAAAAGAAATAAAGGAAGATGCATAGAAAATAGCAAGTCATTTCCTAGAAAGGAAGCAGACATGAAGTGAAGATAAGAATAGAGATTTCATGTCTTTCTTACAGAGACTCTCTCCTGGAGGTGGAGCTCTGGTCATTGGAAGACAGTCTAGTAGGAGCCAGGCCTGTCCAAGAAACTCATTCTAAACAGCCATGGGCAGAATCCTACTCTCTTATTTTGCCTTTTCATTAAACATACTTACATTTTTATCATGTCTGTTTTATGAGACCATTAGAATAATTTGCTTTTCCTGGAAGGACCCTTTTCCATGTCCATTTGACATGTTAGTGATTTGCATACTTGGGGGGTGGGGTGCTCCCATGTCTCCATCGACTTAAGTGGCAGGTTGGGTTTCGATTTTATCTGCAGAGAGCAGCCACTTGAAAAAAAAAAAAGAAATCTCAAATTATAAAATGTCTCCTCCTTCTCATTATTCCTTTGTCCCTGGCCCTCAACAGAGCTGAAGCTCCTAGAATCAGGTTCCTTTTTCCGAAGACCCCTTTTGGGCACAGAACAGCAAGGAGATCAAACAAGTCAATCCTAAAGGAAATCAACCCTGAATACTTATTGGAAAGACTGATGATGAAGCTGAAGCTCCAATACTTTGGCTACCTGATGTGAAGACCCAACTCATTGGAAAAGATCCTGATGCTGGGAAAGATTGAGGGCAGGAGAAGGGGGTGACAGTGGATAAGATGGCTGGATGGCATCACTGACTCAATGGACATGAGTTTGAGCAAACTCCAGAAGACGGTGAAGGTCAGGGAAGCCTGGCGTGCTGCAGTCTATGGGATCGCAGAGTCAGACATGACTTAGCAACTGAAAACAACAATAACAATCCATGGAAGTAAAGTAACAGTGTTCTTAAGGGCTTCTCCCCACTCATGCAAGGGAGGTCCTTGGTGCCAAAATTATTGACACTGCCCCATTTTCTGCCACCTTGAATGAATATATTTTAAATGGGATTAGTTTGCAACTCCTTGGCTTGATTTATACATTTTCTATTCAGATGTGCTAATATTGTTTATCTCCACAAAATAAATATTAAAATTGCATGTGAGCTTCACATTAAATTTTTATTTATGCTATTACAATTTTATTTCTGTTGAGTTATATTCACTTTTCAGACATAAGGCTGAAATAAGAGCTCATAGGCAAATAAAAATAGCTGTTACTCCAGTTTCTCTTGATTGTCTCCTTAAGATGTTACTCTGGGCTTATTCCTTGTTCACACACAGTCTATGTAATGAATATTGGGGAGATTACCATGAGCTTCTTGATTCTCACGTTGTGTCCAGGTGAATCATTCCTCTTAATGTTTCTGTTTCTTGAGACCTAGACAGTTTTTGGAGCAATAAGCCCTTTGTGATCTGTAGCTGTTGTGTGTCCAGTGGGTGCTGGAGACCTACAGTTGGTAAGGACGTGGCTTGGGGTTTGTAGTTCCAGTGATATGAGTGGTAATTGCCAGCAGCATACATTTGTTTACTTGTTGCTCTCGCGACTAGCGACCAGTGGCCACTTCACTGTAGGATGGCTAAGAGTACAGCTTTGGTCATGGAACAGCCTTGTGTCCAAATTTGTGATGTGATCTGGTCATCACACTCTTCTTTGCTACTGTACCACAGCATCTTACTTCTGCCTATAGCAGCAATAATAGTAATACTTGGGGGATTAGATTTTACTAGATTAGAGATCTCAATTGCAGAACTGCTGTGAGGAGAAAAAGAATAATTTTCAAATCATAAAAAGCTTTCTGTCTCAAAAAGTGAACACTACTCTAACTCTGGGAGAGTTCAGTACCATAACTTTGGAAACTATGGCAGTATAGTTCAAATACCTGAATCTCCTTAAAGGCTTATTTTCAAGTTTGTTTGTTTGTTTTTTAATTTGAAAGCTTGTGCTTTCAAATAAGAAAAATAAGTAACACTTCTTGTCTTTAGTCATGTCTTTGACAGTCTCTCGTGGATAATATTATGAATGAGAACCCACATGATAGATACACAAGCACTGTGATGACCACTCCACACATTACTTCCTTTCATCCTCTCGGCAAGCTGGTGAGCTAGGTAGTATTATTGTCCCATTTTACAGATGAGAAAACAAACCAAGTCTTAGAGAAATTAAGTAACAAGTTTAAAGTTATCTCAGTGACTCAAGGTGGAACTGAGATTCAAAAGCACATCAGTATCATTCCTAAACTGACATTCTCACTCGTCCATTATGCCCTATAGGGAAGATTAGTAAAGTGTGTAAGATAAAACTGATATAAAATTTTAGCTGTTTGATCAATTGTATCTTAAGAATACTGAAGTAACATGGAGTCTTAGATTTCAGTTTTGGCTTAATCACTTACTAGTTTTGTGTCTTCAGACAAGCAACTTTAGTTTGGGGTCTTAATATCCTCATCTGAAAAAAACAGGTCTAATAGTATCTAACTCAAATAAGAAGACAGTTAAGCATTTACAATTTAAAGACACTCTATGTTTGCCTCAAATCCTCTCCTTGGTTCTATCTTACTCGCATTTCCATTATCTTGAGGACAAGTAGGTCATAATTATAAAGTTTGTGGATAAGACAAGCCTAAAAAGGATGGCTAATTTGTTGTGAAATAATCAGGACACAAAAATGGTTATCTGTAGAGTGAACTAAGAGATCAAGCCCTTCAACATGAAGTGTAACCTTTTGAGAAGGTCACATAAAAGACAGTTCTCTTGAGTTCATCCCAAACCAAAGCCTGCTCACTGAGCAGTTGCCATGTGCCAGGTGCTATTTTCAGCTCTTTATATGTATTGTTATACAATTTTATACAGCAGCTGTTAGGAGTAGGCACTGTGCATATTTCTTTTTCCCTTTACGGGTACAGAAACTGAATCACAATGGGATTATTTGCCCACATTCATACAGCTAGGAAAGGATGGAGGAGACAACTTATGAGCCCAGGAAACCTAGGCTTTTTAATTCCACACCTAAGTGTGTTGTAAAAAAAAACTAACAGTTTTGTGTCATGTTAATAGAAACACTGCATCTAGGTGAGAATTAGTGTCAGACAACATCCTCTTCGATGTTCCACAAATTTAAATGACTATATCCATGTCTTGAGGGACCTTGGCAAACCAGAAAACATGCAGAGAAGGGCTGTCAGGATGGTGCCATTCAAAGGGAAGTTTGGGAGATGTGAAAATGTCAGACTTGGAGAAGAGGAGATATGATGGGATGGCTGTCTGCAAATGTTTGCTGTATGAAACCTATTGTATTGAACTCTTCTGTGAACTCCAAAGACCAGACCCAAGCATGGATAAGTGTTTAGAGGAAGGCATCACTTCATGGCAAATAGATGGGGAAAAAATGGAAATACTGACATTTTATTTTCTTGGGCTCCAAAATCACTGCAGACAATGACTGAAGCTATGAAATTAAAAGACTTTTGCTCCCTGTTCCAAAGACCAGACCCAAGCATGGATAAGTGTTTAGAGGAAGGCATCACTTCATGGCAAATAGATGGGGAAAAAATGGAAATACTGACATTTTATTTTCTTGGGCTCCAAAATCACTGCAGACAATGACTGAAGCCATGAAATTAAAAGACTCTTGCTCCCTGGAAGAAAAGCTATGACAAACCTAGACAGCATATTAGAAAGCAGAGACATTATTTTGCCAACAAAGGTCCGTCTAGTCAAAGCCATCATTTTTCCAGTAGTCATGTGCCAGTGTGAGAGTTGGGTCATAATGATGGCTGAGTGCCAAAAAATTGATGCTTTTAAATTGTGGTGCTGGAGAAGACTCTTGAGAGTCCCTTGGGCATCAAGCAAATCAAACCAATCAATCCTAAAGGAAATCAGTCCTGAATATTCATTGGAGAGACTGATGCTGAAGCTGACGCTCCAATATTTTGGGTACCTGATGCGAAGAGACAGCTCACTGGAAAAGACCCTGATGCTGGCAAGGATTGAAGCCAGGATGAGAAGGGGGAGATAGAGGATGAGATGGTTGGATAGTATCCTTGACTCAATGGACATGAATCTGAGCGAACTCCATGAGACAGTGAAGGACAGGGAAGCCTGGCGTGCTGCAGTTCATGGGGTCACAAAGAGTTGGACACAACTTAGAGACTGAAAACCAACAAGCAGACGTATCTGAAGATGAAATCTTCCCACTAGTAGAATGAGCCTCTGCTAAAAAGTGGGCACCCAGCCACAGGATGTATTGAAACTGAGACTCCAGGCAGCTTTCTATTAGGAAAACTGAGCTGTTAGGGGACTTCCGTGTCAGGGGGAATATCCACAGGATCCTTTATAACCTCAAAATCCATCACTCCACTCATGACATACACCTGCCTCAAATTTCATCCTTATAGACATTTCTCTTTGGGTTATAGACATAACTCCAAAGGGTTAAGGATTAACTGGGTTTAATATTAAACTGTGCATGTTTCATTGATGAAGCAGCCACAGTCAGTTACAGCAGGGTTGGTACTCTTGTGTTCTCTCCCCAAGGAGTTGCAATTGGTTGTCTTTCTGGAGCTGGAAAGTATGCAATCTGTGGAGCTGGCGCCCCAACCTATTTGTTCTGTTAGTGGGGAAATGGAAAATAGTCATAGACAAGAAAATGTGAATAAAGCAGATGCATAGCAGGATCTTGCGTGAAATGAGAAATCACACAGTTCAAGGAGGGAAAGAGAGATGTCGAGAGAGGGTAAGTTTGATTACTTGGATTCCCACTGGTTTGCAAATTTCGTATTCCAGTTCCCCATGCTTGGCTGCAGCGCAGGGATGCATTGGATACTCCCAGTTGGTTTCCATTATTTTTGCTCAAGCCAATCTGAATAGGTTTCTATAATTTGCCATGCAAAGTTTTAAAATTTTAGACCATTCTTTTTACATAGGATGACTCTGCTACCTTTGTATCAAAAACTTACTTTCACTATTGTCAGTTGGGCACTTAATAGTGGCAAGTCATTACAGATACACATTTCCCCTGAAGACATAATGGTTATAATTAAGTGATTCAAAAGTACTTTAGTGGAGAAGGGCGAGGGCTATCCAAATGTCAGACTAAATTATAAAGTGAGCAGAACCAAAATGCCATAGGACATAACCATCCATAATTTACGAGTAGCAAGCTCAGAGCAGTCCATAAAATGAGCTGAAAGAATTGCTTCACAGTTTCATATGTTTTTATTAAAAGATATATCTCAGTAGCAGTGAAACAATGAAGACTGATAACAATGCAAGAGTGAAGCATCCTGACCATATTGCTGAGACCTCATGTTCTTGATTGTGTAGTAGGGGAAATGTCAGTGGCTGAGGCACCACTTCATCAGCCTTTGGGAATCTTAGTTGTGAGTATTTTAGGTGGGATGTTGATTCTCAGGAGAATCTCATGCTGCTGCTTTGCTGTGGCAGAAATCTCGTGTTTTTTTGTTTGTTTTTTTTTTTTATAAGAGAGAAACCCTCTGAGCCCTCTGAGATGTAGACAGTATGAGGAATCCTCATAGGCTTCTGGAGCAGAGCCCTGCCTACCAGGAATAAATCCAAACTGGAGATTGTTTGCAATGGGTCTATGTGACAGAAACATTTGCAATCATGTCACTGAAAATGTTTGTTTTGCTGGGTCTACATGGCAAATAGGATTCAGATCAGTGAGCAAAGAAATGGCTTGCTGAGTAGGCTGGACACACTTGATGAAATGTTTGCGGGAAGCCTGTGCCATGAGTCTTGCTTCTGCACCCTATCTAGGGGTTGCCACGCTGGCTGCCAGCATTTCCAGCCTCAGCGTTGATGAGAAACGAGCTGAAGTATTTATCATCATTAAGGTCCTAGATTGTTTTCTACGAGCGTTAAACCTTCTGACCATATTATAACTCATGGAGTTTGACCCACATCCCTCTTGAAGTCTGGATCAGATAGAGGACGGCTATGCTTTATTTTTATGGAGTAGGTATGTTTTAAAGAGCTGCCAGTAAAGTACATTGTGTACAGTGAATCCCATCTCCCTACTGATTTACATATACACATATATATACAATTGGGATGTGTGTCTTGGAAAGAACCCACTGTTTGGTGAGGAGGCAGTTTAGGTGGTTTCCACTGCAGCCTTACGGTGCATTCCTCCAAACGCCAACATTCATAGATGCCTGCAGAAGACACGAGCGCTTCCATTTTCCTCTATGCGATCTCCCTGCTCCAGAGCATTTCTCTAACCACTGGATGTCTGCTCTGTACTCCATATATTGTAAGATTGTCATGCACACTGGCAGTTTCCTTATGCTATACTCATGATTTTAATCTTCTCTTTCTCCTCTAATCTGAGTACTTTATACCATTTGGCCAAGCTAGGTCATGATATCATATGGCAGTTTAAGTCTCCAAAAACATCATAGTTGTTATAACAGGATGCAAGTTGGAAACCCCAGTGGATACTACAGTATTATTTTAAAATCAAGGAGCAACATGAGAGAATAATACCTGAGAGATATAGCTTCAATTAACAGTAAGTCTCCCAGATTACAATTGTACATATTTGTAAGATATTATGAATGAACTGAGGAGAAATGAATTAGACTTCAGTAAAATAATAACCCTTCCTACAAAATTATGTCAAACCACATGTAGTTTACTCTTCAACATGTTGTCTTGGGTCTAGGTGAACATGAGTTATTAATTGCCCTTTGATTAAAGAACTTTATCTTTTCTTCATGGTTGACTTGTGAGGGAGTGGGCCCTTACCTGTCGAAGTTTGTAATGAAGGCTCGGCTTGGTTAGTGGCAGCAAGCACACTGTTCCTTTACCTGTGAGGGAAAGAAAATGTTTTGTGAAGTGAGGAAAGTAACTTCTGGTGTTAACTAGACTCCTCAGAGTGATACCACCTAGGTTTGGTTTGTTTTCCTGTATTTTAATAAGTGGCACTGGGATTTGTTCAATTTCTCTGTTTCCAGGTTTTGTTGTATGCATCCAGAGAGAATGATAGAAGTTCTCTAGTTACAGAGGCTTGGCATTTCACAAATTTAGTTAGCTCGTTATAGTACCCCTTGCTATTCTATGAATCCAGTTCATACATGGACATGTCACGTGCCATAAGTGGAAAGTGTCTCCTGCAGCTGTTGTCTGCGCCATTGACATCCCTGTGACAGAGGTTCATGGCACCTCACTGGGCCTCCTTCTCTAAGAGCTTACATTTATTCAGCACTCACCATGTGCCAGATACGGTGCCAGACACTTTCCTTTCCTCACCCTGGTCAGTTTCTCTACCTAACTTATCATCATGTCACAGATGGAGAAATCAAAGCTCAACAGTTGAATTTACTTAAGCCCACATAGCTAGTGGTAGGTGGCTGAGTAGGAACTTAGAACCAGATCAGTCCCAGGGCCTAAGCTTGTTATCACTTTTCTCTGGTTTCCGTTTAGTACCAAGCTATTAGACTGTGTCACATCAAAATGGACATAATATGAAACATCAAAATAAGGCATTCCATCAAGAGGTTTGTGAAGGAATTGTGACAAATTATAGACCTCAGCTGGTTAAAATTTCTTTGCTTTAAGACACAAAGAACATCACAGAATTTTTTCTTTCTTAACTGACTTCATGATAAGTCTGTCATGTATCATTGACCTAAGAGAGGACAATAACAATTCAGAAGGGCACTTTCATTTCTAGGATATTCTAAAAATAGCCTATTTGATTAATAGCTGTGTCCAGGGAGAATAGAAGTCTACACTGCCGCTTAGGACAGGGACCTACTTCTTACCCTTACTTCCCACATGCTTCTAAAACTGATCTACTTACTAAGATCACCTACTTGTTTTGACTTTTTTTCATTTAACCTTTATGTATCTCTGGGATTTAATTTATTCAGGGCATGTAACCTCAGTTCAGGGGATGTTTTTGCCCAAAGCAGGATAAAGATAACCATTTCTCTGAGAAATAAATGTTGCTGGCCTTTGCACTGCAGTTTAGGATATTTACAAGTCTTTTCCATGAACACTCAATCAACATATGGCAACAAAGTTCATCCTGAGGCCCAGGGACCTTGTCACTATCATTATATTGCTCAGTTATCCAGTAAGAGAAATGGGAAAGCCCTGAGGGTGGTAACCATGAGCCTCAATGAGAAGATTAGGCAGTGTTGACTCAGGACAGTTAAAGAACCCATTAGATTTGGAAAGGAAAAAATAGAGATTGAATTGATTGATCTATTTACTCAAAAAATTGGCTTTGGGAGCTGCAAGGAGTTTTTCCTTAGAGAAAAGAAACAACGTTTCTTTCTTTTTTTTAAGATAAGGATTCCTCTATCTGAGACATAACAGTCTTTCTTAGAGGGTGATGGACAGTTTACTTACCCAAATTCTCTTGATTATATTTTCCAAGCATAATAGTTTATAAATATTTGGTAGAAAATTTCACGTATAGTATTTATTGTAGATAATAGTAATGATAGCCATGGGTTCCTCCTATCCTTGCACACATGCACCTTTGCCATGTGAACTTGCTGCCACTCAGTTCAAGAACTGGAGTCACTTTCTCTACCCATTTGCATCTGGATGGACTTCTGGCTTTCTTTGATCAGTAGAATGGGGCAGAAGTGATGATGCCATAAGAGTTTCAAGTCCGGGCTTCAAGAGATCTCCTAGTTCATCTTCTCATACTTTTCCTGTTCTGATATCTCCTTGTGGAAAAGGTTAGGCTAGCCTTTTGAGGATAAGAAAACACGAACAGCAGAGACATCCCAATTTGGGCTCTAGAAACTAACCTGCCTGTCTACAGCACATTCGGTTCCCTTTGATCCACCAGCTGTGTTGAGAATCATGCAGTTGACCCACAGACTTGTGAACGTAACAAAATTTTTTGTTATTGTAAGCCTTTAATTTGGGTATGGTTTTATGTAGTTATAGATAATGGTCATATATAGTGTCATCCTAATCCACAGATACACACTGAAAATGTATGTCTAGGTGGTGGGATTATACGTGATTTTCACTTTCTTTTTGATACTTTCATATATATTCTAATGAACCTGTGATACTTTAAAAATAAGATTAATGACAAATGATACTGAACATAATATTGATTTTTAAAGGAGGAATCATTTCAAACAACTGACTGGGCAACTCAATCATTTTCTTTAGGGAGTCCTTAGAACAATATGTTCCAGTAATCCATTTTTGTCCGATAAACCACTCCAAAACTCAGTGGCAGATAATAACAGCCATTTTATTATGCTCATGATTTTCTGGACCAGAAATTTGGCCCAGGGCATCATGAAACAGACTTATCTCTGCATCTGCATGATGACTGAAGTCTCATCTAGGGCACTGAAATGGCAGGAAATGGTTGAGCAAGCTCAGCTGGGGTCACGTGCCCAGGGCCTTGGTTCTAGCTGTGGGCTGGTTTCCTTACTTCTTCTACGTGTTGTGTCGGGTGGAGCAGGAATGTTGAAGAGGGCTTCTTCAGTCACATATCTGGTGCTTGAGCTGAGACAGGTGAAATATCTGGGATTGGCCAGGACTTGCTCACTCTCTCTCTCCCCAGGACTTTTCCACATGTCAGGCTTGAGCAGCAGGTAGTCTCAGTGTGGTCATATTTCTTATCTGATGGCTGACTTCACCCAGAGTAAACATTCTAAGAGGTGAAAACTGTAATCTTTCTCATGACCTAGTCTTAGAAGACCCAGAACATCACTCCTGTTGCAATGAACCGGTTGAGCAAGACCCTAAAGCCAGATCAGCTTCCAGGAGAGGAGAACCACTACTCAATAGGGTAGTAGCAAAAAGGTTATGGCTGTCCACCCTCTGGTGACAAAGTATTTACATGCCTTCCACAAGCAAAATGCATTCGCTCTTTTCTAGGGACTCCTCGTCCCAGATTACTTCATATTGCAGCACTGACCGTCATGGATCTCTTTACTGAACTCAGATCTGGATGTAGATGAGTCTCTTCGGGTGTGAATCACTGAATGTGGCTCCTTAGATAGAGATTCTTCTTGATCTGAAGACCAGTGAACTACAGAATCTGTACCTACACACTCTCAAATACTATGGTCAGAAAGGCACAGTATAACTACAGGAGATATGTCTATCACAAAAGGAGAGGGACAGAGGGCCCATGGCATTGCTCATAGCAACTCTGAAATCCAGTCAGGTGCATGTCGTCAGTGATCTTTCTTGGAACGGTGAGTGTTATGAATGTTGTGTCCTTCCAAATTCATATGTTGGAACCCTAATCCCCTCTGTGATTATATTGGGGGTTGAGGCCTTTGCGAGATGATTAGGTCATGCAGGTGGAGTCTCATGATTAATGCCCTTGTACAAGTCATCTCAGGAAGGTGTCTCACACATTCTGCCACGTGGGAACACAGTGCAAGGTTCGCATCTGGGGAAGAGGGCCCTTGCCCGACCGTGATCTCAGACTTCCAGCCTCCAGAACTGTGAGCAGTAGACTTCTGTTTACAAGTCACTCAGTCTGAACAGCAGCCTAAACTGCATAAGACAAGGAACATTTGAGGCTCAGTGCTACTTCCTGGGAATAGCTCCACTTGAGATTATTTCCTTTGTATCAGCAGACCGGGAAGAATCAGGCCTCCCTGGGTTTGAATTCTAGCTTCATATTTACTCACTATGTGACTATATAAGTTATTTTATCTCTCTGAACTTTTTCATCACCTATGAAAAGCGTTTAGTAATATCACCTTGTAATGTCGTTAAAGAGATACTTACTGTGGTACTTGACATCCAACAACTGTTAGATTTCATCTCTTGGTGATACTATGTTAAATGGTGGAAAAATTGTCATGGACTTTGAGAAGACCAAAGGAACTCCCTCAAACAGAGGCTATCTTGTGGGAACCTCCCATAAAATTACTGAACCATGAATTGGGACATGTTCCACATAGTTGTTGAGTAATGGACTTTTACTGCAGAAAGAAAATTTTTAAAGAATCTAGTTAGCTCAGTAACTGAAGAAAAGAATACTGAACATTCAAAAATTACCATGCCTGATGTCACCAGGTGCTGTTCTTTAGCTTATAGTGGCATTGTTTGTTTCGTGGGTGACAGTTTTCAGTATAGTTTTATCCTTTCATCTGCCATAAAAGAGCTGTTGTGAACAGAATTCCAAGTGCAGAGAATGGCACCAAAATTTGACTAACCTGGCTAAAATGTTTGACCCTGCCATCTGACTCAGAGTTAAGCAGTTGTTCAGAAAAGACTCTGTAGTTTCAAGTAGTTGGCTGAGATCTTGAGGTTGCCTTGCAGTGATAGGAAGATGTAGTATTTAATATCAACAACTGAATGCAGAAAAAGAAGTTCATCTGGTTGGTGTGGCTCCATGCTCTTATAACACAGCTCTTCAAGCCAATGAGATGTGATCTCCAGCACAATGTTTGGATCATTGTACGAGGTGATTTGAAGAGATTCCACTGCAATTATAAATAAGTGCTCATGAGTAAGAAGGGAAAGAAGAAAATTGAAAAATGTATTCTAAGTTTTACTATCATCCTGCCTCCCCTACCTGCCTTCCTTTTGTTCATGGAACGGTACTCAGTAAGACAGATAGGTATTCAGCAAACACAGCCAGCAGTGTCAGTAATCTGCCCATATGCCCTTAATCCCTTCACTGCATCATCTTCCATCCCTGTTCCCTTAACTATCTTCATGCATTCTGGCTCCCCCTGTATTTTTCCTTCCAACATCTAGAAACAGGATCTCTTTTTGGAGTACTGCACACAAGACTGCTGCCACCTCTTTAGTGCTGAAAAAAAATTTTTAATGAAAAAAAAAAAAAGTGCCTGGAAATTGACCTTTGCTCTTCCCCAGTAGCATATTGGACACCTTCCAAATTGGTGGGCTTATCTCCCGTTGTCATAGTGTCATATATTTTGCCTTTCCATACTGTTCATGGGGTCTCACAGCCAGAATACTGGAGTGAGTGGCCATTTCCTCCTCCGGTGGGCTACGTTTTGTCAGAACTCTTCACTATGAGCTGTCTGTCTTGGGTGGCCCTGTGCCACATGGCTCAAAGCTTCAGTGAGTTACACAAGCCCATGAAGGGGCTGTGGGAGTAGCCCCTCACCAATGGCTGAGTGGCACAGGGGTACAATACTCTTAAGAATGACTCTGAGGAGCAACTTCCACTATCTATAGACTCCCTGCCCCTCCTTGCAGGGTGAAGGCGAAGTTATTTTCTATGGATGTTTGATATTTCGCCTTTGCTTGGTCTCCTTCTCTATGAAGAGAAGACTAAGAAATCTCACCCTCTCCGTTTTTTTAAGGAATACTTTCCATAAAGTCATTTGCTGCTGCTGCTGCTGCTAAGTCGCTTCAGTCGTGTCTGACTCTGTGCGACCCCATAGACAGCAGCCCACCAGGCTCCCCCGTCCCTGGGATTCTCCAGGCAAGAACACTGGGAGTGGTTATTTTCACATGAAAATAAATAGTTTTCACATGAATCTTTATCTCAGGGTCTGCTTCTGGAGAACCCACAGCATGAAAGATGCCAAAATTACCTTTGAAAAGCCATTGTATTTCCCATAAGTACAAGACATATGGCATATGTATCCAATACTAAAAAGATTTAGCAAACTAAACTTTGGAAATCACTAAAATATATAAATCAAGGAGCAAAGTAAGATTCTGTACAGAGATATCTGGGTCCTTAAGAGAGCTTGCGAATATCAGGCAGTAAATGAAGATGGATGGAGAAATCTAAAGGGTTCTGCTTGACTACATATTTAATTTCATTATTTCTTAATATTAAGCCTCTATAACTTGGATACATATTAATAGATTTGCTTGTGTTATCATTGAGAAGATTAAATAATGTTATATGGAGAGCTCAGGCTCTAAAATCAACAGGGAATTTAAATGCACATACGCTGATGATGGGAGAAGGAAATGGCAACCCACTCCAGTATTCTTGACTGGGAAATCCCATGGACAGAGGAGCCTGGTGGCCTGCAGTCCAAAGGGTTGCAAAGAGTCACACTCAATGGAGTGACAAAGCACACATGAAAAATGACGATATTAACCTGTGTTTTATAAATTTTATTTTTTCACAACATATATTTAATATATTGAACAAGTTTGATGTGTTATGTTATTCACAATATTTTAAACACTGGGAATATAGCAGTAAACAGAATTGACAAATTCTCATCTGCATGAAACTTGTACTTCAGTGGGAGAAGAGATGAAAACAAGTTATTATATTATATGTCATGATGGAGAGAAGCACTATAAGGAAGAATAAACCCAGGTGAGGTAGGTAGGAAGTGTCAGGGAAAGGGTGCTTTTTCATTTGAGTAGTCAGGGTGGACCTCACTGATAAGATGACATTTGGATAGAGACCTGAAGAAAGTGGGGAGACTAGCCATGCTGATATCATTCCAGGTAGAGGGAACAGGTGATCGACATAGGTCTCCTGCTGGGGAACATAATCGACTACTACCTGGCTGCTAGCTGCTGGATCCACAGCCACATTCAAGTGAAGGCCACTCTTGTCCCGAGCCTCGCCCAGCCAGTGACTGAGCAAATTGGGTGCTCATTCTGGACTATACCATGTGACGGGGAATGCCTCTGACAGGCAGCTGTGACTCAAAGACAACCCACTGGCCTACCCAAAGCTTCCTTAGGACTAACTGCACTCTGAAACCTTCCTTGGCAATCCTCTTCACTTTCCTTCTCCTCCACAGGTGCCAGTCTGGCATTATGGGCAAAGATCCTTCTCACCTTCTCCCTCGCCACCCTCTTTATCCCTCACCCACATTTCCTCTCAGTTCATTTATTGGTTATCCAGTTCCATCTTGAAATCTGCTATTGGAGGGCCCAAACAAACACAAAAAGCAGATGTGAAGGACTGAGGCAGGAGCAGGCTGAAGAGGTTGTGGATCATCATGGCTGGTGCGGCAAGGGAATCAGAAGTGAGGAAGGTGGTAGGACTTGAGAACAGGAACAGAGCAAGGGGCCACGTCCTCAGGGCCTGGCCTATCTTAAGGACCTAGAGTTTACTCTAAGACACGGACACCTGTGGAAGGTTTCGAGCAATGTGGAATGCAGTCTAACATTTGAGAAGGACCATTGTCACTGCTGCATTGGGAAGAGATCGTAGGAGAAAAGGTCAGGGATAGGGAGACCAGTCTGAGGACCACCAAAAAGTTCAGATGAGAAATGGAGACCTTCGAAGGAGGTAGGGAGTGGGAGAGATAAGACATGGATGGATTCTGAATATGTTTGAAGACAGAGCCAAAAGGATTTGTTGATAGTCTGGCCGTGAGGTATGAAAGAAAGAGGAGCCAAAGATAACACCAAAAATTTTTTGTCTGTGCAAACAAAATTAGCATTCTCTTTCACTTTCATCAAGAGGCTTTTTAGTTCCTCTTCACTTTCTGCCATAAGGGTGGTGTCATTGACAGAGGATGAGATGGCTGGATGGCATCACTGACTCGATGGACATGAGTTTGAGTGAACTCTGGGAGTTGGTGATGAACAGGGAGGCCTGGCATGCTGCGATTCATGGGGCCGCAAAGAGTTGGACATGACTGAGCAGCTGATCTGAAACTGAACTGAAACTGAAGACAGGGAAAACTAGATATTGCGAACTATTATTATAAATTGCATTGTTTAAATTGGTCTCTCTTGCCTGCATGCTGCCGTAGTTGCTTTGTTGATATTTCTACATCTTTATGTATAGCACATCATATAGCAGTTGCTGTTGATGCTGTTGCTACCTGTCAATGAATACATACTTATTGCCTACTCCCAAAACTATTACAGATATACACAATCTTAAATATATATTTTCTGTAT
Organism: Oreotragus oreotragus; assembly: GCA_006410675.1. Lineage (NCBI taxonomy): Eukaryota > Metazoa > Chordata > Mammalia > Artiodactyla > Bovidae > Oreotragus > Oreotragus oreotragus. Next base: position 11,597 of record SJYX01000599.1, on the reverse strand, counting down.
CTCTCATTTAATTCTTATAAAAACCTCACTAGAGCAACCCAAGGAGTATGTCAAAGCTGTATATTGTCACCTTACTTATTTAACTTATATGCAGAGTACATGAGACATTACTTTGCCAACCAAGGTCTGTCTAGTCAAGGCTATGGTTTTTCCTGTGGTCATGTATGGATGTGAGAGTTGGACTGTGAAGAAAGCTGAGTGCCAAAGAATTGATGCTTTTGAACTGTGGTGTTGGAGAAGACTCCTGCAAGTCCCTTGGACTGCAACGAGATCCAACCAGTCCATCCTAAAGGAGATCAGTCCCGGGTGTTCTTTGGAAGGATGATGCTAAAGCTGAAACTCCAGTACTTTGGCCACCTCATGTGAAGAGTTGACTCATTGGAAAAGACTCTGATGCTGGGAGGGATTGGGGGCAGGAGGAGAAGGGGACGACAGAGGATGAGATGGCTGGATGGCATCACTGACTCGATGGACATGAGTTTGAGTGAACTCTGGGAGTTGGTGATGAACAGGGAGGCCTGGCATGCTGCGATTCATGGGGCCGCAAAGAGTTGGACATGACTGAGCAGCTGATCTGAAACTGAACTGAAACTGAAGACAGGGAAAACTAGATATTGCGAACTATTATTATAAATTGCATTGTTTAAATTGGTCTCTCTTGCCTGCATGCTGCCGTAGTTGCTTTGTTGATATTTCTACATCTTTATGTATAGCACATCATATAGCAGTTGCTGTTGATGCTGTTGCTACCTGTCAATGAATACATACTTATTGCCTACTCCCAAAACTATTACAGATATACACAATCTTAAATATATATTTTCTGTATCTCTCATTTAATTCTTATAAAAACCTCACTAGAGCAACCCAAGGAGTATGTCAAAGCTGTATATTGTCACCTTACTTATTTAACTTATATGCAGAGTACATGAGACATTACTTTGCCAACCAAGGTCTGTCTAGTCAAGGCTACGGTTTTTCCAGTGGTCATGTATGGATGTGAGAGTTGGACTGTTAAGAAAGCTGAGCACCAAAAAATTGATGCTTTTGAACTATGGTGTTGGAGAAGACTCCTGAGAGTCCCTTGGACTGCAAGCAGATCCAACCAATCCATTCTAAAGGAGATCAGTCCTGGTGTTCTTTGGAAGGAATGATGCTAAAGCTGAAAATCCAGCATTTCATGGGAAATTCTGCGCTGGATGAAGCACAAGCTGGAATCAAGATTGCCTGGAGAAATATCAATAACCTCATATATGTAGATGGCACCGCCCTTATGGCAGAAAGTGAAGAAGAGCTAAAGAGCCTCTTGATGAAAGTAAAAGAATAGAGAGAAAAAGTTGGCTTAAAACTCAACTTTCAGAAAANATGGGAAATTCTGCGAGGGATGAAGCACAAGCTGGAATCAAGATTGCCTGGAGAAATATCAATAACCTCATATATGTAGATGGCACCGCCCTTATGGCAGAAAGTGAAGAAGAGCTAAAGAGCCTCTTGATGAAAGTAAAAGAATAGAGAGAAAAAGTTGGCTTAAAACTCAACTTTCAGAAAATGAAGATCATGGCATCTGATCCCATCACTTAATGGCAAATAGGTGGGAAAGCAATGAAAACAGTGTCAGACTTTATTTTTGGGGGCTCCAAAATCACTGCAGATGGTGACTGCAACCATGAAATTAAAAGGCACTTGCTCCTTGGAAGAAAAGTTATGACCAACCTAGACAACATATTAAAAAGCAGAGATACTAGTTTACCAACAAAGGTTCATCTAGTCAAAGCTATGGTTTTTCTAGTAGTCATATATGGATGTGAGAGTTGGACTATAAAGAAAGCTGAGTGCCAAAGAATTGATGCTTTTGAACTATGGTTGGATAAGACTCTTCAACTATGAAGAGCTGAAGACTCTTCAACTAAGGAGAAGACTTTTGAGAGTCCCTTGGACTGCAAGGTGATCCAACTGGTTTATCCTAAAGCAAATCAGTCCTGAATATTCATTGGAAGGACTGATGCTGAAGCTGAAACTCCAGTACTTTGGCCTCCTGTGAAGAACTGACTCATTTGAAAAGATCCTGATGCTGGGAAAGATAGAAGGTGGGAGGAGAAGGGGATAGCAGAGGATGAGATGGTTGGATGGCATCACCGACTCGATGGATATGAGTCTGAGTAAGTGCCAGGAGTTGGTGATGGACAGGGAAGCCTGGCGTGCTGCAGTCCATGGGATTGCAAAGAGTCAAACACAGCTGAGCCACTAAACTGAACTGAACTGATGTTGTTGTTTTTTCTTTTTTTCTTCTTTTGGGTTGAGATTATGTAGAGACTCTGCTCTTCATTATGCTGTGTTCTTCCCTCTGCCCCATGTGGACCTTCTATGACCGTTTTTTTCCCCCCACCATATCCCTATCATCCTAGATCCCAGTGCCTGAGGACAGGATGGCAGTACCATCAGCTCTGTACATGCCACTTCAACAACTGTTTCCTTGCCTAGAAGAGATCTGATTATTTTTTCATGGAATTTTATGACTTGTGTGTTCCTGAACCTCTCTCACCCACCTTGTTAGTGACTAATAAAACTTTATTAGAATTCTTAAAAATAATCAGATCTGTTGGCCTAACTATATCCAGAAGCTTCCTTACTTGCCCCTTACCTAGTTTTCTTGTACAGGAGAGGATTGGTAATTTTTCATGGCATTTTGTGACTTCTGTGTTGCTAACCCTCTCCTCTTGTAAGTGACTAATAAAACTTTATCAGAATTCTTCAAAATGATCAGATCTATTGGCCTAATCATATCCAGTGGCTTGCTTGCTTCCCCTTACCTGTGTGACATTGAGTGGCCCCACTCCAAACTTGGCCCTTGGACTTGAACTCCCTAAGGACTCTGGGCTCCACCTGTCCCGGAGACATCAGGGAGAAGACCTGTATGAAATCTGGAACCCTGACATCTCACTTCTGATGCCAGTCACGATACTGATGTCCTCGTTAAAGAGAGATTTAAGCACATTTACCTCTCTACTTATACATTCTCCTTCCTCAAATAACTGAAGGGCTCCTTTTTAGCCAACTCAGTTACAACTTGAAAACACTTGTGCTGTTTGACATATATGAATTATATAAGCAAGTTGGATTTCAACTCCTAAAAAAATCCAGAACAGCAAAAAACGACTAATTGCTGAAACACTTTTTCCTATCCATTACGATCTTTTATATAAACTTGAATGTTAATTCCTCATTGTTTGGCAACAACAAAGGGCGTTCATTGAAAATTCACCTTCAAAGTGGCCAGCACATTCTGACACTCTGCAGCTAATAATGATTCTGGACTGTGGACATCTGATCAGAATTAATTGCAGCAGACTGGAGCCCTGCAAGTGTTAAAATGTCTTTAGTCTTACAGACCAAGAGATATTATGGTTCAGCAACTCTGCATTATTATTAGTAAGCTCCTTGAATCTTGAGAGAGGTGGCCCAACAGACCATTGTACCTTTATAAATTAAATTAGAATTAATCACTGTGCTTGTTGATTGTATTAAGATTATGATAAAGAATAAAAATAGCACCCTCTTTTATATCTGCAAAAAAATTTAATATATGAAAAACTTTCTTTGCCTGAGAAATAAAAATAAAATGATCAGTCATATATAAAATGTCCATTGTATGCAGGGGAGATATCTGACATGTTTGGGGGTGATAGACTCACAAACAAAGAAGAAAACCCTATTTAAAGATCAGAACATCACTGAATAGATTAGTGGATAGTATATGTGCCAAGAAGACAGTCTCCACATCAAGTGAAGGTTTGTAGCGTACATCATATCTAAGCTTCTACAGGACTGAGAGGCTAGGATTTCTACACATTACTGGTTCTTCCTGGATGTTATTTTTTCACATTACAAGTAGAACAGCTTAATTATTAGAGATAAAATGAATGTATAGAATGTCCCCTGGGTGGATTGTCAACATTTAAAATGGTCAGGCTGCCTAAACCTGGGATGGAGCAGTGAGGGAGTGTGTGTGTCTGTGTGTGTGTGTGTGTGTGTGGCGGAGAGTCGGGGGCATTTTCCAGGCGGGGGTGAGAATGAAGCCTAAGAGATTTGGCGCATGTCAAAAGACTGTGATGAGAAACAAGAAGCAGCTTTCAAAGCCCATTGAATTAGATTGGATTGGTGGATATAAAGGGCTCTATTACTATCTTTTGCAACAAAGCATCCTGATACACAGCTGTTGATTAACATTCTGTGGTCTAGAACATTATGCTTAGTTTCTCAGAGAAAGTGAGACATCCATGTCAATTTTTCATTCATTTAGCATCCTTTATTAAGGGCACTGTGTGTGGTAAGTACTGTGTTAGAATGCCAGGGCAAGGCTGGCAAATTCTGGTCCCAGAGCCGCCACTGGCTCATTGTTCCCGTGGGAGACATCGCCAGCAATGGAACTGATGCTATGCTCACGGCCTCAGAGTATTTCTGGCACAGATATGTTGACTTACTATTGTCAGAGACAACATGGAGGCTAATAAGGTAACAGAGGGTTGGGAGAGAGAAATGAATAAATTTGAAAGGTACCAAAGAGATGGCAGAGATGGGACAGCATCAGTGACTGAATGCTGGCTGGGCATGAAAGTTGCTGGGCAAAGTCAATGATGGCATCAAGATTTCTAACTTGATCAGCTGGGTGGATGGTGATATAATTTGTTGAAGTTTATGAGGAGGAAGGTAGGGAGAAGGTAAGCTCAGCTTAAAGTACTTTGAGTTTTAGGTTCCTGTGGGCCATCTGGAGATTAAGACATTGGATATTTGGGTCTGTAATTCACATGCATGAGGCTAATGAGACAGTGTAGGTGAGTTGTTACAACACTTGGAGACTGGAGTCCATTATCTTCACTCTACAGGGCACCACCTGGGTGATCTTGTCAAGTTCCTTAATATCTTTACTTTCTTTCCCCCTTATTTCTAATGTGGAGACAGTATCTATCTTATGGGATCATCTCGAAGGTTAAATGAATGCCTGGCAAACATGTAGTGAGCACTATGCGAATTCTAACTCCCATGAGCATTTGCAAAAGCCAGTGCTGGTGACTGACAGCCCCATCAAGCCCCAAATCCTCCAGTCATCTTTGATTCCTCTCTTTGCTCTTCACCTCTTGCATCAATTCATTGAGTCCTGTTGACTTCAAGTTCCAAGGACATCTCACATTCATTATCCTTTCTTCATCTCCACTCATCTCCCTGGTGCAAAGCAGCGTTTTCTCTAACCTGGGTAGCCTACAGCAGCCAGCAGTCTCCCTGCTTTTCCCTGTAATTCACTCTCAAAATCAAGCCATGTCACTCCCTAGTTTAGAGCAAAATCCAAACTCTTAACCATAAGGCATGGTGTGACCTTGCCCCTACCTACTTCTTCATTTTGTCCCTCTTCCCATCTACTGTGGTTCAACATGACTGGCTGCCTTACTTTTCTGAAATGCAACAAACTCTTTCCAGCCTGAGGGATTGTGTATCATCTGTTCCTCCTGTGAGACTTCTAGATTTTCAGAAGACTGATTCCTTCTAGTCATCAAGGTTCTCATGTCAAGTGTGATCCCTTCGGGGAGTCTGCCCTGGACATCCCTCTGTGCAGCCCCATTTTCCTGACCACTTTCTAAGATATCTTGTTCAATTGTCTTCACTGTACTTTTTGATATTTTCATTTTGATTTATTTGTAACTTTTTTGTTATTGTCTCCCCCTCAAGAATGTAAGTTCCAGATGGTGGAGACCAGAGCTGACCAACTTGCCCACTGAGTAGATCCTGGGATACATGATACTTTAAAGGGATCATGAAAATCCTTTAAAAAATAGAAGAAAAAGAACATCATAATAATGAATATAAAATAAAGAATTCACCCTAGATTAAATTTATTTTTAAACACAATCATAAAATACAATTTTTGTATTTTTTATGAAAGTAGCCCATGAATATCATGAGGCAACCATGAGGGGAACCCTGTCAGTCTTGTTCACTACAGACTCTTCATCCCTTAGAACTTTACCTGGTACATAGGAAGCCCTCAAAATGAGTTTGCTGTCTAAATAAATGAAATCACTTGAGAACTTTGGGGTCTAGCCTAATAGAACTCATGTTGTGTGTGTGTGTGGTGTGTGTTTTGGAAACCTTTGGTGTGCCCCTGTAGGTCTGTTTTCTACCCTTCTCCAGTTGAATTAGGAGAATTATCATAATATCTTCATCAAAAGGAAGGTAGTGGAGTTTCCAGTGCTGTTAAAGGAGTAACTGACAGGAAGACAGGGAACATGGGCTCATCAAGGAAAGAAGTAAGGCCAAATGTATAGGCAAGGCATGGGTTATATCAGGAAAGGAAGGAGTAATGCCAGATAGCAGTTTAGAAGCAATGAAGAAGCAGGACAAGTAGAGAATTAAAAGCGGTTAGAGGGAAATTTCAGAACTGGAGTTTTGAGAAGAGGATGATCCTGGTAGTCATGTTGAATATCATTGAAAGAGATGAGTACACAGAAATGGGAAGCTAGGGCTTTGGTGGAGTCCTTAGTGGGGAGATTGACATTACATTATGGGCAGTGGTAGCACTCAGAGTGCAAAGAAAATCCTCAACGCATGCAGGAATGTGAAGAGGATGTCAGTGGATGCTAGGACTAGGGCAAAGCAAATGAGCTGACTTATTGAGAGCGCTGGCTGGGCTTGTATCTTGGCCCCGTCACTTCCTGATTGTGCGGCCGTGGGGCAGCTAGGGCCACCTTTCTGTGCCTCTGTTCTCTCATCTGCAAAGTGGAGATCATCCTCATAATAGCTGTTGCACAAGGCCACTATCAGTATTACATGAAAAGTATTACTCAGAACAGTGCCTAGCTCATAGTAGGTGCCAGTCTGTGTTAGCTATTATAACTAAGAGGAGGAGAAGTAAAGGTTGTTTTGAGGAAGGAGGCAGGGGAATATTTACTCTCCTTCCTGATAAGGGGAAGGAAACAAATGCTCCAGAAAAATATGTATCCATATTTAAAGGAAACTTGTAAAACAAAGCATATTCATGTATAATAAGCATCACTGAGAATGTAAGGTAACTTCTTGGCAATCAGCTGAGCTTCCAGACTGCTTAGGAGTATGGCAGTTCATTTGACTCATGGCCCAGGCTGTGGAAGACCGTGACAAGAGAGGCAGAGTATTGGGATGCAGACACAAGGGATAGTCGGGCCACTCAGCCTTGGACTTTCAGATGGAACTCTGAGGAGGGGTGATCTGAGAGGCATGAGTCCCATTCTATGATCACGACCATGTTTTTAGGCTGTAGGAGCCTCAGAATGGAGGTTCACGAGGGTGCCCTTTAGTGAGTGTTCTCAGCAGCCAGAGATGCTAGAATAAGATGTAGACGATTGTAATCCCTTTGCTCTTTGAACTTGTCCTTAACAATTTGATTCTATCTGTGTCTTAAACCTCATCACTTTACTTTGGGTTATTGAGTTCAGTCTGTAGCTTTTTGGATGTAACTGCCTGTCTTCCTGGTTGTAACTCTCGCCTCTTTGGGGAATGATTGGGCCACCTTTCCTTGTGACACAACAGTCTCAGACTACTCTGGGTAATTCCTATCTTAGATTGGGTTCCCTGGGAATACATATAAAGATGAAAAGTTGGATGCAGAATGCTCATTAGGGAATGTGTTCAGAAGATGACCTGTAAAGAGGCCAGGAAGGCAGGACTGGGCAGAGAGAGAAGCTTATGTGCAGCTGAGGTTTCAGCCAGTCCTACAGGAGCTCTAGAGCTGGGGTGGCCCTTCAGAGTTGTTTCCGTTGAGATCAAGGAGCCAGATATTTATATCCCAGCATTAGCCAGTCATTGATTGTGGGCTGCTTCCAGGGAGTGAGCATTCCATGAGGTGAGGTAGTTCCCTGAGGGTGAGGTAATGTTCAGTGAGGGATACTGCTGGGAGCCTTCCTAGCTGACATTCCCAGCAGGTGAGAGATGGGTCTGTTNTTATATCCCAGCATTAGCCAGTCATTGATTGTGGGCTGCTTCCAGGGAGTGAGCATTCCATGAGGTGAGGTAGTTCCCTGAGGGTGAGGTAATGTTCAGTGAGGGATACTGCTGGGAGCCTTCCTAGCTGACATTCCCAGCAGGTGAGAGATGGGTCTGTTGGCCCTGGAAAGCAGCCCTGAGTGGGGCATCACTTAGTGACTATCTAGCTGGGCCCAGGTCCTTTAGAGTACAGTAGTGTAGGGTGAGATGGAGGATGAAGACAGAGAAAGGGAGCCGCCAACAGGGAAGATCGGAGAAGGCTGAAGTTTCATTTTTACATCCTTTATAGTTTTTCCTAGGTACGCCCACAAGAGACAAGATCATAAACATCAGAGAATCAAGGCTGGTGTAACAGGTGTGGAAATCTCCTCCACAGGCATGCAAGAAGGGAAAGAAGCTTGTGCATTCTATGCCACTCACCCTGTTCCTAGTTGCATCTGTATTGTCATTTAGTTGCGAATTCGTGTCCAGCTCTTTTGCCACCCCATAGACTGTAGCCCTCCAGGCTCCTCTGTCCGTGGGCCTTCTTAGGCAAGAATACTCGCCTGGGATGCCATTTTCTCCTCCAGGGAATCTTCCTGACCCAGGGAGACAACCCACATCTCCTGCATTGGCAGGTGGATTCTTTGCCATTAAGCTACCTGGGAAGCCCTGCACATGTACACATTATCTTTAAATATCTTTGGGTCATCATTCCATTTGGCAGCACTACTCTGGGATGGCAAAGAAACATTTTTATAGCCTTTCTTTTAAAAAAAATTATTTATTTTTAGCTGTGCTGTCTTCCTTAGAACATTATGTTTTGGTTATTCACTTTTGTCTAAGAAACCACCCCAAAACTTAGTGGCAGAAGACAACAACCATTTTATTATGCTCATGATATTGTGGGTCAGAAATCTGACCTGGGTATAGTGAGAAAGGCTTATCTCTGCATCTTGATAATTGAAGTCTCATCTGGAATACTCAGCTGGGATCATGTGCCCAGGGCCTCGGTTCCAGCTCTAGGCTGGGTTCCTTCCTCCTTCTATGTGCTGTGTCTGGTGGAGCTGGAATTTTTTCAGTTGATTAATCATATTTGTAGCTGTGCTGGATCTTCCTTGCTGGACGTGGGCTTTCTCTAGTTGCGGCGGGCAGGAGCTACTCTTTGTTGCCGTGCACGGGCGTCCCGTTGCCGTGGCTTCTCCTCTTGCAGAGCATGAGTTCTAGGTGCCTGGGCTTCAGTAGCTGTAACACATGTGCTCAGTAGTTGCAGGGCTCTAGAGAGCCAATAGGGAAGTCCCACAAAGAAACTGATATAAATGTCATACAGCTGTGAACAGCGAGAATGAACTTTTGGAAATTATCACAGAGTGAAGGGACAGATTATGAGAAAACTACTGTCTCTTCTAGAGAACTCACCCTTACAGAAGAAAGAAGAACGCATTCTCTTACTAGGAATATTTTTTAGAAGGTAAGTGCTTGGTGACATATTACATTTAAGGTAATACAGGAAAACTTACAAGTCTGAAAGGCTAAAACAATGGCAGACACCTGATAGGAAAATACCATTTGGACTGTGCCAAAACTGTAGAATTAATATCCACTGACTTGTTTGAAACATGGTCTTGTGAGGAATCGTGTCCTCAGCAAATTATTTGACTTTCTCTTAGCACCAAAAATGTGCATCTTGCACCATAGGGACCTAAAGATCTCCTTTTAGGGTCCATTATTTGAGTTATTTCCCCAAGATTCCAGAGAATTATTGATCCCTTGACCACCAGGAGGCAACTTTTGATATTTCCAATGCCAAAAGCAAAAGTCACAGAAAACTCCCTTTCATTCACTGGGAAATTTTCTCAATGATGACAAAATTCTTATTCCCTAGAAGAGCATAAAAGAATATGGAAAATGTGTTAAAAACTTCAGATACATCTCTCTTCATTAAAGGGTGAATTTCAGTCAAAACATGTTCATTTCCTAAGTTGTAAATTATAGCTAGGAAAAAAAAAAAAGAACGTGGCCATTCCCAAGTTTATGAGATCATGTAGTCTTTCCTGATAAAAAATTCCCTGTTCAACAACCAGTTTGCCACTAATGATAATAAGGTCATCCAAGTGCACAGCTGTTGGGTTTCTGTGGTATACACAGTGACTGATTAAAATTATCCAGCGAAACCATGGAAGTGGGCTATTATACTGGTTGGAGAATTGTGCATACAGTGAAGCCTTAGGCATTGATAGGAGCTGGTTAGTCAGCTTGCCATTAATTAGCAAGGGAAACCTCTCTTGTTTTAAATAATTTATATCTGCATCTAAATTAGGTGATAGAAGGAGTATAATAATGAGGAAGCATTACTGATCACTAGGAGACTTCTCCAAACACAGTAATTATCAGCACAAGAAGTACCTGGGTTTGAACACAGCTCACCGTATGGAAAGCTCAGCCTAGACAACTGACTCTTCTGATAAGATTATTGACTATGCAACTGAAATTAGTTAATCTACTAATCTAGGTATAAGGAAAATGTGGTGTTTTTTTTATCTTTGGTGGGCGAACTGCAACAGAAATTTCGTTGTTTATTTTATTCTTCTAAGGAAAGGAAAGATATCTTTGACTTAGATCCTAGACCATTCTTTTTTGTGCATTTGGCTTAAGTAGCTGGCACAGCCATTGAAATAAGTGCCATATTATTAAATGGGGAAAATGTAGATTGATTCCACTCATATAAAAAATAATAAATTCTCCGAACATATAAAATATTTCTTGAGCTGCATTAATGCACATTTGCATTTCTCTTTAATATGAAACAGCTGTTGTATTTTTCATTTTATGGCATTTTAAAGAGATGGAAAGGATTGGGAACCAACATGAATCACAAGTCCCCACTACGTTTCATTAAAGACAATATCACATTAATTCCCATTGCTCCTGAGCCTGATGGAGAATAGAAACTTCCTTCATTTTTAAAACCCTGAAAGTTAACATAGAAACTTTAATGTAAGCATTTAAATTATCATCTTAGAATGAGAAAGTGAGTCGGCTCTGATATACATCAGCTTAACTGCACTGCTCTGAATTTAGGAGCCGGAAAGGTATAGAATTTACTGACATAAATCAAATCATCATAGTGAAAGGTAGCCATGTAAGTCCCCATTTCTCACCTGGCATTCTCATTTGGAGGGAAGAATTGATTCTCTTAGCCATGGAATAAGCTTCTCTCCTTCTCCTTTTGCTAACATGATTTCTCTACAGTTATGCAAACTAAATTTGGAGTCATCTTTCTTGTCATGGCCTTGGGGAATAAAAAAGTCTGGTTGGTTTTTTTGGCCAATGTTTTTCACTGCAGTTTGATAACCTACATTCTACATGTATAACACTAACTGAAACTAGATTTTTTTTCTGATATGCCTGAGCTGAAAATAAAATTAATTTTCAGTCACCGTGGACTTGTGGCTTCATATTTTCAATAGGACCCTTTTGTCCTCCTTTTCCCCTTCTTTCTTAATTCTATACTTCAGCATTATGGCTTAGCAGGGGAAAAACCGGAGAAGGCAATGGCACCCCACTCCAGTACTCTTGCCTGGAAACTCCCATGGATGGAGGAGCCT
>SJYX01000596.1:0-21470 GCA_006410675.1 Oreotragus oreotragus | reverse complement strand
TCCCTGGTGGCTCAGCGGTAAAGAATCCACCTGCAACACAGGAGATGTGGATTTGATCCCTGGGTGGGGAACATCCCCTGGAGGAGGGCATGGAAACTAGCTCCAGTATTCTTGTCTGGAGAATTGTGTGGATAGAGGAGTCTGGTGGGCAATACAGTTCATAGGGTCATCAAGGGTTGGACACATTTGAAATGACTTAGCATGCACATACACGTGGTAATAAGTAAATGAGATAATATTTGTAAAAAGTGATTTGACCTTATTTATCTTTGTCATTAAGAGATTGAATCTTTTACCATTTATTCACCTTAACCAAAATATCTTGGGAATCCAAATGAAATGCATGGGGAAACTCATTGCTTTTGTTATTCAGTCACTCAGTTGTATCTGACTTTTTGCAACCCCATGGACGGCAGCACACCAGACTTCCCTGTCCTCCACCATCTTCTGGAGTTTGCGCAAACTCATATCTATTGAGTCATCAACAGTATGAAAAGGGAAGCTCATACGTGATTTTAAATGAAGATTTCTAATGTCAGTTTTTAGATTATGTATGCCAAATGTACCAAAAAGCATTTCATTTTGGGCAGAGATCTAGGACATTGTATTTAGATTAAAGTATACTTTAAACTGCAGCTCTGCCATTTCCTGTGTGTCCTTAGGCAACTGATGGACAAAGGTAAAAACAATACCAACCAGGTGAATTTTTATTCCTCTCTCAACTTGAGTGCATAGCATCAACAGCTTAGCCCCTATAGAAGAATAAGATAAGCTTGAGTCTAGAAGCCTAAGGATCCGGCTCTCACTTATTTATTCCCCANCCTTAGGCAACTGATGGACAAAGGTAAAAACAATACCAACCAGGTGAATTTTTATTCCTCTCTCAACTTGAGTGCATAGCATCAACAGCTTAGCCCCTATAGAAGAATAAGATAAGCTTGAGTCTAGAAGCCTAAGGATCCGGCTCTCACTTATTTATTCCCCAATAACGACAGAGGATGAGATGGCTGGATGGCATCACTGACTCGATGGACCTGAGTCTAAGTGAACTCCGGGAGTTGATGATGGACAGGGAAGCCTGGCGTGCTGCGATTCATGGAGTCGCAAAAAGCCAGCCAGGACTGAGCGACTGAACTGAACTGAACTGAGAGTGTACCTAAGTCAAAGAGTCAGACAGGATTGAGCGACTGAATAACAGCAATGAGTTTCCCCATACATTTCATTTGGGTTTCCAAGATATTTTGGTTAAGGTAAATAAATGTTAAAAGATTCAATCTCTTAATGACAAAGATGAATAAGGTCAAACCACTCTTTACAAATATTAGCTCATTTACTTATTACCAACAATACCAACCTCTTAAGGACAGCTGAAGAATCAAATGTAATAAGCTTGTAAAGTACTTGGCACAGGGTCTTCCTTGGTGGTCCATTGGTTAAGACTGTTCTTCCGATGCAAGGGGCATGGATTTTGATCCCTGGTCAGAGAACTAAGATATCCCTTATGCTATGTGGTGCAACCAAAAAATAAATTAAGTAAAGTCTTAGCAATTCTCTGATGGTCCAGTTGTTAGGACTGCGATTTCACTGCTGTGGACCTAGGTCAAAAAATAATGTCTATAAATGTGGTTCATTCAGTAAAATGTAAGATGTAATTCTTCTTATTATTATTCATAAAAGTTGTGTTCCCTTGGTTTGGGTACTATAATCTTTTGTAGCAGAAGTCTCATTTTTGCTAAGNACTGCTGTGGACCTAGGTCAAAAAATAATGTCTATAAATGTGGTTCATTCAGTAAAATGTAAGATGTCATTCTTCTTCTTATTATTCATAAAAGTTGTGTTCCCTTGGTTTGGGTACTATAATCTTTTGTAGCAGAAGTCTCATTTTTGCTAAGGTATTTTTGATAAGTTTGTTGAGTGGAAGACAGAAGCCACAGGTATTTAAGGAATAGGGCTCAGGCTCCAGGGGATAAGAGCTCTTTAGCAAAATATAGTAATCTGTGATGTTAAAGAAGGAAAACAAAAATGAGACAGAGATAGAGAAGGGGACCAGCCAAATTGGTAGACTGTTAAATATTCAGCCATGTGACTTATAGCCCCTTCTATTTAACTTTTTATTTTGTATTGATTAACAACGTTGTGTGTTAGTTTCAGGTATTCAGCAAAGTGATTCAGTTATACATGTACATATATCTATTCTTTTTCAAATTTTTTCCCATTTAGATTGTTGCATTATATTGAGCAAATTCCCTGTGCTATAGAGTAGATCCCTGCTGGGTATCCATTTTAAATGCAGTAGTGTGTATGTGTGTGTATGGCAGTTGTGTCTGACTCTTTGTGACCGCTTGGACTGAATAGTGTACCAGGCTCCTCTGTCCATGCGATTTTCCAGGCAAGATTACTGCAGTGGGTTGCCATTTCCTATATGGGTATCTTCCTGACCCAGGGACTGAACCTGTGTCTCTTGTGTCTCCTGCATTGGCAGGTGGATTCTTTACAACTGAGTCACCCGGAGGGTGTATATGACTTACCCCTTTTAATCTCCAAATCAGCAATCAACTCTCCATTGCTTATTGATGATTTGTTTTTGTGGATGTATGTGTGTGAGTACATTGTGTGTGTGCCTTGTGTTCGATCTCTAGAAGATGTGAGACTAAAAATGGTTGAAAAGGGCACAGCTGCCATCTGTGTGGTACGTCCTCAGTGTTGATTCCTGTTTCTTTTGATAGGAATGGTACAATTCTAGTATTGGGTGAGGTAATTGGTGGTGAGAGCCTTGGCTACCAATTCCAGCTCATAATAGAGCATTGGCATTCCAATTTAATTATCTTCAGGATTTTCATATGTAAAATACCAGTAATTATAGTTAGCAGATGCTCACAATACCTACTGGGATTGCCCATCAAAATATCAATGGTTATATAACAATGTAACAGACATGCCCCATCTAACAACAACCAAATCATGAAAGGAATTGGATAAACTCCCTGGCATTTTGTACAGGGTCTCTAAAAGTGATACCAATAAGTATGCATACCTTTTAAAATCATTTTTTCATGATGAAATCTACCATATCTTTTCTGGTACTCTCTCCACAAAAATATAAAACAAAGCAAAGCAAAGTTTCACCTTACTTCCTACTTTTTGTATATTTTCCCCATCTTTTCACATCTGCTCTCTTACCTGCCAGTCTTCTCTGTCTCCACTTTACTTCTTTCTTCCTAGCAAATTATTTCAACTTCTGTCCATATTAGATAAAACCATCAGTAATAAGTTTACTTTGCTCCTGTGGCATCCATTGACTGAAAATCTGGTAGATCAAAGGCCTGTGGGCGATACAAAGATGACTCCGATTTTGATGCAGCTTTTGAAGTAGACCTGTTGTTTGTTTCCGATAGCCTTTTCTCCTTGAGGAAATCACTGTTTAGGATGCAGAGTTGGCCTATGACCATGGTTAGAGCCAAGGATATGCATGTGAACCAAGCAAGGTCAGTCAGTCTTTTTCAGTGATTCACATGGAAAGAGAAATAAAGACACTTTTCCTCTTTTGATTGTTAAACTAAGATAATATGAATCCAGAGTTACCTACAGCCCTCTTGCCTGCCAAGTCGACTTCATGCAAAATGAATTCAAATGGAGAATTACATTGTTAAAGTGCCCTCTCCTAGGAGTCCCAGGGATATTTGGCAATAAATTCCTTTTTAGCTTAAGTTAGTTTGAGTTGACTTTCTGTCAGTGGCAATCCAAAATGTTCTAATGAATATAGCCTTCAAGAGTTTACAGTCTAATAAGAGAGTACAGCTGCAGTGGCAAATTGTCTTGAAGTGACCAAATTGAACAGTGTAATAGTCCCAGTTGTTACTGAAAACAATAGCAGTATTGTAATGACATATTACCTATTGCCCCAACCCTGCTTCACTCGATTCTTAGGTCCTAAACTTTCAAACCTCCAGATTTAGTGCTCTGGATAAATGCGTGGGGTAAGGAGAATGCAGGTGAAGCCTCTTTTCAGCATCTCACCTACCCCATGGTCTCTGCTGGATTCCCTCAACGACTGTAAATAGGCCTATGACCCAGGTGAAAAACTAGAAAAGTAACTAAAACCTTATGATAACTATACAAATGGAAAACCAACCCTCAACAATTCTTCCCAACTGGATGTCCACCCCCAAACTCTGCCTATTTATTTCTGGAGGTATACCATTATCTGCTAGTTTTGTTCTAAACTAGGAACTAGTTTTGTTCTAAAATTTTAACACCTGTTAAGACCTGTCTTTGGAGTTTTACTTGCAATGTGGACATGTGATAGCAAATTGTGAAAAAGCTTCTTTTTATATCCCTCAGTGTTGATAAAAATTAATCAGTTGATCTAAGAAAGAAATGGAAAATTTTACTTAAGCCAAATTGAAGATTGTAACCTGGGAATAGCATCTCAGAGGCCTCCCAAAACTTTTCCACCCATTAGAAGTCAAAGCACAGTTATATAATTTTTTTGAGACAGCTGTACATTAAATGATGTACATTAAAAAAAACCATAGCTGTACATTAAATGATGTAGCAATTTAAATAATCCAGGAGTGCAAGTACAAAGTGATGGGTTATCCTGATCCCTTACAAGGTCAAGTGAAAGTGAAAGTCACTCAGTTGTGTACAACTCTTTGGGACCCCATGGACTATATAGTCCATGGAATTCTCCAGGCCAGAATACTGGAGTGGGTTCCCTTCTTCAGGGGATCTTCCCAATCCAGGGATCCAACCCAGGTCTCCCACATTGTAGGCAGATTCTTTATCAGCTGAGCCACAAGGGAAGCCCCAGAATACTAGAGTGGGTAGCCTATTCCTTTTCCAGTGGATCTTTCTGACCCAGGAACCGAACTGGGGTCTCCTTCATTGCAAGTGGATTCTTTACCAACTGAGCTATCAGGGAAGTGCATTAGAACTCTTTTAAGAACTCATCTTACTGGTGCTTCTGCTAAGTCACTTCAGTCGTGTCCGACTCTGTGTGACCCCATAGAGGGCAGCCCACCAGGGTCCCCCATCCCTGGGATTCTCCAGGCAAGAACACTGGAGTGGGTTGCCATTTCCTTCTCCAATGCATGAACGTGAAAAGTAAAAGTGAAGTCGCTCAGTCCTGTCCGACTCTTAGTGATCTCATGGACTGCAGCCTACCAGGCTCCTCCATCCTTGGGATTTTCCAGGTAAGAGTTCTGGAGTGGGATGCCATTGCCTTCTCCGCTTAATGGTGCTGCTGCTGCTGCTGCTGCTNCCCTGGGATTCTCCAGGCAAGAACACTGGAGTGGGTTGCCATTTCCTTCTCCAATGCAGGAAAGTGAAAAGTGAAAGTGAAGTCGCTCAGTCGTGTGCGACCCTCAGCGACCCCATGGACTGCAGCCCACCAGGCTCCTCCGTCCATGGGATTTGCCAGGCAAGAGTACTGGAGTGGGGTGCCATTGCCTTCTCCGGGCTAAAAGACAAAGAAAGGGAAAAGCCTGTGAAAATGGAACAAAAGAAAATCCAGGACTGAAGTGAGAAGCTCAGGTGGAACAGACACACCCCTTTGCTAGCTAGCTCAGTTTGCATAGGACAGGCTCAAGGGGAGAGGAGACAAAATTTATAAAAAGAGGGAGCCAAGCCGAATTGGGCTTCTCCTTTGGGGTCAGCCAGCCCTCATGCCTCGAGGGTGTACTATCCTTTGTTTGTGGAATGAAACTCTGAGCTGCAACAGAGCTGTAACACTGGTCTGCCATTTCAAATCTTTGCCGGCCTGAGATTATTAGAGTAATAAAATCATCAATAAATGCTGAAACTAGTGGTAAAGATTTGATGAAGAATGGGATATTTATATACTTTCAAATTATTTATTAATTACAAAGGAAAAAATAGTAACTCTATAGTAAATAAATCTGGCAGACACCCACTTAGCTGAGTGACCAAAGCTAGTATCACCAAAATCAGGATGAGGTGACATCATGTGCCTCCTGACATGATGCATTAAGAGAAACACAGTGGTGCTTGGGTGATATTCCTCCCCAAATGTACAACCTGAATTTGACTAAGAAATCATCAGACAAACCCACACTGAAGGACATTCTACTAAATAACGAAAAGTGAAAGTCACTCAGTTGTGTCCAGCTCTTTACTCTATACAGTCCATGGGTTTCTCCAGGCCAGAATACTGGAGTGAGTAGCCTTTCCCTTCTCCAGGGCACCTTCCCAACCCAGGGATCGAACCCAGTTCTTCCACACTACAGGCACATTCTTTACCAGCTGAGCCACCAGGGAAGCCCCAAAATACTGGAGTGGGTAGCCTATCCCTTTTCCAAAGGATCTTCCCAACCCAGGAATTGAACTGGGGTTTCCTGCATTGCAGATGGATTCTTTACCAACTGAGCTATCAGGGAAGCAAAGAAACTAAAATGTATCCTTGAAAAATATCAAGGTCAAGAAACACAATAAAAACTAAGGAAGTCTTCCAGATTAAAAGACATGAAAACTAAATACAATGTATGACGCTGGAGAGGACAAATGACAAAATGTGAATAGACTTTGTGGACTGGATAATATATAGTAGTGTATTAATATTAAATTTCCTGATTTTGATCACTAACGTGCAGCTATGTAATAGAATTATCTTATTCTTAAGAACTTCATACCAAAGTATGTAGGGGTGAAGGGATATGATTTCTGCAATCTACTCACACAGTCTTGAGAAAGAAAAAAGTTTTCTCTCTCTTCATCATCTTCTTTTTACCTAGATGGAGATGCTATAATGAAGCAAATGATGCCAAAATGTAAAAATTAATTAATCTGGGCAGAGAGGCATTGCTTATACTAGCCTTGAAACTTTAAGTAGATATCAAATAAAAAGTTAAATAATAACCTGATTCCCACTCTTCCCTCATTTTCAGGAGATGAATACTACCTCTGTATGTCCTGGAAAGAATAAAGACAAAAAGAGACTAGGAAGAGTAACTGATAGAGTTTGGTTGAAAGTTTTTTTCCTGATTAAAGATTAAGAAAATAGTAATTTTATTTATGCGTTTATTTTTGGCTGTGCTGGGCCTTTGTTGCTTCTCGGGGTTTTCTCTAGCTGTGGCGAGGAGGGGCTACTCTTCCTTGCAGGCGCAGGTTCCTCATTGATGTGACTTCTGTTGTGGAGCATGGTCTCAGGACTACAGGCTCAGTAGCTGAGGTACAACAGCTTAGTTGCTCTGTGGCCATATGAGATCTTCTTGGACCAGGGATTGAACCAGTGTCTCTGGCATTGGCGGGTAGATTCTTTATCACTGAGCCATTTTAGGGAAGCCCCGTGACTAAAGATTTTTATTTATTTAAAGTTTTGGGGGAGGTGACCGGCATAGTCTCTATCAGAAATTGAGTTCACACGCCAGAAAGGATGGACGTCAAAGGCTAAGAGCAGAGCTTTGAGGGAAGCTCTTCAGGAATGTCCTGCAGCAGGGCTCTCATGCTATAATGTGCATAAGAATGCCTGGGGACCTTGTGAAAAGGAGATTCTGATTCAGAAAGTCTGGAGCAGGCTGAGATTCTATATTTCTAACAAGCTTCCAAGACGCTGCTGTTGTGAACACTTTGAAAAGCAATTCTGAGTCTAGAGTGTCAAGTCTACCACTTGATTTTGTCATTTTATTGGACACTCAGCCACGCCTGTCCTTACCCGCTGTCTCCAGCAGAGTTGGGCCGTTGCAATGGAGACCATTTAGGCGACCACCCCTAAAATGTTTATTACCTGACCGTTTTACAGAAAAAGTTTGAGAACCCCTGGTTTAGCTTGATTAAAAATGACAGCATCTGGAGTCAGGATGAATGAGTTTGCATTCTGGCTTTGCCTTACATGGGTCACTTTCTCAGAGTCAGTTTCCTGTTTAGGGAGGGGATAATAATAATAGTACTGGTTTCACAAAAGCTTTTGAAAGATTAAGCAAAACAATTCAGGTAAAGAATTTAGCATACAAATGTAAGTGTGCCTGCAATACCTGGGGAGACTGTTAAAAGTCTAAATTCCTAGGCTCCTCTTCCATTGCTTTGATTCTGGAAGTCTGGGGTGGAGCCTGGGAATATGTGTTTGAAACACGCTTCCCAGGGGATTCTCAGGCAAGTGATTCATAAAGCCGCACTTGGAGGAGAACATCCAGCAAGATCTTGTGCTCGCCTCCTGCTCCTGACCACTCCCTCGTTTTTCCTCCTGCCCCCCCTCCCTCTTCTCGTTTCTCGGCCATGCCCAGGCAAGTGAAGTGCTGCCCTTCATCCCCTCTGACTCCAGGAGCTCTAAATCAACCAGCCCTTACAGCCAAGTTCGCTCTCTCACTTGTGCCCACAGTTCCAGCTTTAGACTTTCGTTTCTAACTTATCAATCACTCTCTGGAATGGACCTTTGACTCACTTCATGCTCAGAATTCCTTTTAGATGATTATGATTTTAACCCCCTTCCATATCTGTTCTTGCCCTCTCTTGACTCTTTTTTTTTAAAATTATTATTTATTTGGCTTTGCCAAGTCTTAGTTGCGGCATGAGGGATCTTCAGTTGCAGCTTGTGAACTCTTAGTTGCACCATGTGGGATCTGCTTCCCTGACCAAGGATTGAAATGGGCCCCCCTGCCTTGGAAGCACTGAGTCTTAGCCACTGGACTATCGGGGAAGTTCCCCCTGACTCTCTTTACACAGTGCTCTGCAAATTCAACCTGGTTGTGACCTAGACTCATTTCTTAGCTGAGACTTGACCATCATTTAGTTGGAGGAATTGGTAGGGACCACTGAGAATGGATGAATGGTTCCTATTGTCATTGCCTGAAAATGGTTGATGGAGCAACTGAACATCTGGTCCACAGGGATCTAAGATGGTTATTGTCATTTCCAAACAAATAGTCTCTTCCTTTGAAAGTACTTGACCCTGGAAGTAGCATATTGAAAGTGTTTTGAAAATCAGTGTTATTTCTATCCTACCGTAAAACATATATTCACTAATATAACAGTGGACTTTGACAGTTTCTCAACTGCCTCCTTCACCCCCACTTACATCTCACACACAAAAAGAATAAAGTTTCACTAATTTGAACAGATTTTAATACTTCTGGAGAAAGTTATGAAATGAATATTAGAAGTCTTATTTATCACAATTTCATAAGGATGTTTTTACCTGTCAAGAATTCAGGGCAATCTGGTAATTTTTCATTATGTACCAGTAATTAGCTTAGAATTTTTAACAAAATCAGACACAATCTTTCTGAGTAGCCTCGAATTACCCTTTGACATCTCAATTACTGGAAGAACAAAAGGAGTCACTTCTGAAGATATAGTTAAAGAGTGTTAGAGCTCATTTCTGAGCTAATTGAAAGTCATATTTTAATATCTGTTTTACAGTTCAGAAATTCTATTCTTGATTTACCTTTGACCCCTGGTTAGACTATTCTCAGGATGTGATTTTTGTATCCCCTCATCTACAAACTGTATCAGGTACTCTGCTTAATGAAAGTCTGAGAAATTTTGGAAATGCTTTGGGAGGGTTTTTTTTTTTTTCCTCTCATAAAGTGAAAGAAAAATTCATATTTATTTCACTTTATTTCCAGTCATAGAGATGGTTGTTGCTTTAGTTTGAGAAAATGTGGCCCTGAATATAGATACAAATTAGTTTTCAATTTCTTAATGAAGCAAAAATGATATCTGTCTGCAATTTTTACATGACCCCTTTTTAGCATAAGATGTGGTCATTTAGGACTTCCCTGGTGGTGCAGTGGAAAAATCGTGAAGCACTGAAGCCTGTGTGCCACAGCCTCTAAACCTGGGAGCTGCCTCTAGAGGAGCCTGCGTGCTCTGGGCCTGGGAGCGAGGGCTGATGCATCTCTGTGCCAGCAGCTGAAGCCTGTGCGCCTCGAGCCTGCTGTCTGCAACAAGGGAAGCCGTCACAACGAGAGGCCCATGCCCACAACGAGAGGCCCTGCCCTCCACAGCTAGAGAAAGCCCGAGAGCAACCGAGAGCCAGCACAGCCAAAAGGAGGTAAATGCAGATGTTTAAAAAGGTGGTCATTTAACTTTTTAAACAAATTTTTTACTTGCAGCAGCATGTTGAATGGTAAGTTTACTCTCTTCTTCTTTATCTGGATCCCTCTCACCTCATTCTGTAGGTATAGGACACATTCATGCATTGAAGTAGAAGTATAAAGATGAAAAGTTGAAAGAATAGAGAGATCATGTTACAGATGATGAGAGCATAAGGAAGAACTTAGTCTTGTATCTGCATTTTTTTAAATCATGAAAACAAAATATTAATAAAATAGGGAGGGAAAATCAACATTGTTTCCAATCTAAGAGATAAACTTCTTTATCTCGGCAACACTACCATTTTTTTATTACTTTTTGCCAGGTGATATGCTAAACAGTTCATCTGCTCACTCATTCATTCACCTTTTCAGTAATTAAAAAAATATTTGTTAAGCCCCTGTTCCATGCATTGTTCTTACTACCAAGGAGCTGGGGATGAAACAAAGTTTCTTCTCTCATAAGAGAAGACTTTTTTTTTTTTATCTTAGTGGCTTTAAACAAAAAATCATTAATTTAATTTATTTACTCATTTTTGGCCATCCTTCAAAGCTTGCAGGATCTCAGTCCCCCAGTCAGGGATCAAACCCATGCCCTCCACAGTGAAAGCTTGGAGTCTAACCATCGGGCCACCAGGGAATTCCCAAGACATTTGAATCTTGGAAGAGAGACAGTAAGCCTAGAGACAAATACACAATGAGTTAAGTGTGATATAAAAGGGAGTAGAGAGAAAGGATGGTTAAGAGCATCTTCTTGGATAGGTCATTCAACACAGGATGTTTAATAAACTGGAGTTTGAACATAGATCTAAGGCAGTAAGAGACGGAGCCCTGAGAATATCTAAGGGGACAAGTGTTCTAGGCGAAGGGAAGAGGAAATGTGAAAGTGCCTGCATATTGGAGAGTTAGTGCGGCAGCCAGTGCGGTTGCAAGGGAGTGAAGAGGGCGGAGAGTGGAAAGAAGTGAATCACGGAAGTCGGTAGAAGGTAGACCATATAAACCTTGATGAGCACTTTGGAATAAACAAGAAAGGAGGAAAGCCATTGAAAGGCTTGGAGCAAAGGATGGACACAATCTGAGTTAAGTTTAGAAGTATCCTTAGGTTGCTATATTGAGAAAAAACTGTAGAAACACAGAAGTAAAAACAGGAAACCTAATTACAAAAGGCTTGTTAATTAAAGTCTAGATTGAAAGTCAAAGAGATTGCCTACCTATTTACCAAATTGTTTCCTCTTCTGTAGTTTTCCCGACCTCCCTTGTAGTTAAGGATGACCCTCCCTAGGACTAATGAAATGTGAATAATAGAGATGTATACCACTTCCAGGCCTGACCCACAAAACCTCCATGCTCTTTTGCCTCTGCAGCTTTGATGCCAATGTCGAAGGTCAGAGTCACAAGGGTGAAGGAGGCTGGATCCCAGAATCACTCCGGTGACAGCTGCCTATTGATCAGGTGTGCAAAACAAGCATCTTGGGTGTTAAATTTCTGAGATATTCTGATGTACCATCAGATATTACCTAAACTAAATGGTAGGTCGTTTTCCCTTGGATCATGTTGTGAGAGGTGAAGCCAATGAGGAGTGCTCAGATTCTACATATATTTAGCACAGTAACAGGATTTTCTGAGAATTTAGATGTGGTAAGAAAGTAAGAGAGGAGCCAAGGATGATCTGAATGTTTTTGCGTTGAGCATTGGAGGAAGGAGCTGCCATTTGTTGAAATGGAAAAGTTGGGGAAATAGCTCTGTAGCAGAGTCGGACACGACTGAAGTGACTTAGCAGCAGCAGCAGCAGCAGCAGGGTGGAAAATCAGGAGTATAACTTTGGACATGTAAGATTGCAATGGGACTTCCCTGGCAGTCCAGTGACTGAGATCTGAGCTCCCATTACAGGGAGCCTGGGTTCGATCCCTGATCAGGGAACTCGATTACACATGCTGCAGCTAAAGTTTCCACAAAGTGTTAGTCACTCAGTCCTGTTTGACTCTTTGCTACCCCATGGACTGCAGCCTGCCAGGCTCCTCTGTCCATGGAATTCTCTAGGCAAGAATACTGGAATGGATTGCCATTCCTTTCTCCAGGGGATTTTTCTGACCCAGGGATTGAATCCAGGTCACCTGCATTGCAGGCAGATTCTTTACCATTTAGACCAAACTATTAGGCTTAGAGGGCTTCCCAGGTGGCACTAGTGGTAAAGAACCTGCCTGCCAATGCAGGAGACATAAGAGATGTGGGTTCAGTCCCTGGCTTGGGAAGATCCCCTGGAGCATGGCATGGCAGCCCACTCCAGTATTCCTTCTGGGAAAATCCCATGGACAGAGGAGCCTAGCAGGCTCCAGTCCATAGGGTCGCAGAGTCAGACCCAGCTGAAGCAACTTAGCGCACACAGGCAGCTTAGGGCCCAAAGGAAGAGAACTGCAACTAAGGGGAAGCCCCGCTCTGTTTGCTGTTTGCTACTAGGCCTTATTTTCGGATCTGCCACCAACTCTTTAGTAGGGTCTCAGTTTTTACCTTTGTTCTGCATGGAGAGAGACCTCGAGACTACTCTTAACTGAGTGAAAGTTGCTCAGTCGTGTCCGACTCTTTGCAACCCCATGGGCTCTACGTCCGTAAAATTCTCTAGGCCAGAATACTGGAGAGGGTAGCCTTTCCCTTCTCCAGGGGACCTTCTCCACCCAGGGATCAAACCCAGGTGTCCCACGCTGCAGGTGGATTCTTTACCAGCTGAGCCACCAGGGAAGCCCTGAGACTATTCTTCAGATGCTCTGGAGAATAGAGTGAGAATAGCTGTCCCACACCGCTAGCCTCAGAACCTCTGGAACTTGTCTTCCACGGTGGGGAGGGCTTTTCAGAGTCAGCTCCGACGGCAGAGGGTTCCAAAATGCACCCATTTTCTCAGGAGTAGCCTGGTGGGCTGCAGTCCATGGGGTCGCTAACAGTCGGACAGACTGAGCGACTTCACTTTCACTTTTCTCTTTCATGCATTGGAGAAGGAAATGGCAACCCACTCCAGTATTCTTGCCTGGAGAATCCCAGGGATGGGGGAGCCTGGTGGGCTGCCGTCTATGGGGTCACACAGAGTCGGACACAACTGAAGTGACTTAGCAGCAGCAGCAGTAGCAGAAGCAACAACAATTAAAATTTAAAAAAAAAATGGGAAGAGAGACAAGCATCAACTAGATAAAGGAAAACTGATCTAAGTGCAAGAAGAAACTTTCAATGTAACATCAGAATGAAAAGACCAAGCAGAAAAACAGAAGGGAAGATTTTATTTACATAAGGAAAATCAAATTCCATCTAGTCCATCTGACTATAAACAAAGTTCAGAAGCAAAAAGCTTTTTGTAATAAAAAAATTCTGTTGTGGTGCTGTTTACAGTTGACACTGTCTTTTAAAAATCATCAAACATATGCAAAAGAAGAGAGAAAAGTACAGTAAATCCTCAAGAACCTGCTATTTTTAAAGAAAGAAAGAAAAGACCTTTCACTTTGGAAATGGAAATGTGCCTAGGACTCCTAAATTTGCTAATATTTAGGGAAAATCCCACTTAGATGATCTCTGCAACAAATACTTTGTGGTTGCTAACGTTAGAAATCCTGGAGAAGGATATGGCAACCCAATCCAGTATTCTTGTCTGGAGAATTCCATGAACAGAGAAGGCTGGTGGACTACAGCCCATGGGGTCACAATGAGTCAGACACAACTGAGCGACTAACACAATGTTAGAAATACACTTCCTTTCTCATTTTTATCCTCCAAATTTTAAAACTGAAATATACTTGACATAACATTATATTAGCTTCAGGTATACAATATAATAATTTGACATTTGTATATACTGCAAAATGATCCCCACAATATGTCTAGTAAACATCCATCATCACACATAGTTACTTTTTTTTTTCTTCTTGTAATAAGAACTTTTAAGATCCACTCTCTTACCAACTTTCAAATATACTATACAGAATTAGCAACTACAGTTACCAGGCTGTAGCACATCCCCAGGACATATTTTATAACTGAAATTTGTACCTTTTGGTTTCCGTCACCCCTTCACCCCCCACCTCTGGAAACCACCCCCCATTTTCCCCTTTTCTGCAGAGCAAAAGGGAAGCATCCAAGCAGGAAGGACTGACTCCGAAGCTAATGCAAGGTTAGGCTACCATTCTGCATTCAGTGTGCAGCTGTTCACTGTGGTTCCTCTCCTACCTTATGAGGGCAATTAGCCAAGTCATTCCAGAATTCTAAAAGAATTCTAGTCCTTTCCTCCCAACCCTTCTTTAAGGACTAAACTTTTAAGCAGGTTCTGAGAATCCCTGTTTCAGCTGTGCTCACTCTATTGTATTCTAACACATTGAGCCCTTCTCCTTCTTCCTTTGTTTAAGTAAATTCTTGCTTCTTTTAAGTAGGCAAATTATAATAACAGCTGATAACTACTGAAAATTGATTGCTTGCTGAATACTTTAGGTGGATTTCCTAATTTACTCCTCACACTAACTCTATGAAGTACTATTATCAGCTCCATTTTGCTGATGAGGAAAGTTGAGACATGGATGGTTGATTATCTTAGCTAAGATTTAAAATTTATGCAAAGTGGCTGGGTTGCTTTTTGAACCCAGGCAGGATGACTCCAGAGTGTAAGCTGTTAGATATAATATCACAGTATCTCCTATATATGAAAGCAGATGGCTCCACGCGTGATTAAAAGTCAATAATAACTAGTAAACACCAGGTCTATCTACCTTAATTTGCTTCAAACTTTTTCTCTTTTCTTTTTGTTGGCCAGCTCTAAGCTTTTGGTTCTTCTTATTCAAGTTTATAGTCCAGTCCCACCTAGGCCATGATAAGTGCATGTGTGTTCGGTCGTATCTTTTTGTGACCCCTTGGACTGTGGCCCACCAGGCTCCTCTGTCCATGGGGTTTTCTAGGCAAGAATACTGGAGAGGGTGGTCATTCCCTTCTCCAGGGGATCTTCTCAATACACTGATAGGCTTCCAATGGATTATAGTTTTGTTGCTGAAGTTTAAAAGTTTTGTGACAACTTTACTGAGATATCTTTAACATATAGTATTCTTGAAATCGAACTAAATGTTAACATTATTTTGAATCTAACAGTACAAACACTTAAATATAATTCCTAGTGAAAATGAATAATCAGTTGGTGGCTCTCCTTAAACATATGAAGAAGTTGGTTACCTTGGGATATCTGCTTTCATTCATTCGCTGTTTTTGATGTCACATATCTCCAGTTCCAGTTTTGTAAAAATGCTCCTAGTTTGTTAGCTCTGATGACAAAAATACAAACCATTAATTTATCAAATAGTTCTTGATGCCTACTCGATACTCATTGGTCTTTCCCTGGCGAGACACTGATGAATAAGCACAGCCTATGGCTCAAGCTAATGATTCCAGTTCGGTGTGCGACATGCTGAGGTCCAGACACAGCTCTTAGGGATTAGAGTAGCACAAAGGAGAGAGGGAAAGGAAGGACATAATCCATTCAAGGACAGAAGACTCAAACAGGGTTTAGAGAAGAGGCGCTTTTTAATTTTTTTTTTTTAATTTTGTTTATTTGCTTATTTTTGGCTGTGCTGGGTCTTCATTACTACATGGGCTTCTCTCTAGTTGCAGCAAGCAGGGGTTACTCTGGTCACGGTGCATGGACTTCTCATTGCCATGACTTAGCGATGCCTTCTTTTAAAGGTAGAGGCTTTTCTTTAATGAAGGATAGTCAAGTACTGATCAAAAGGTGGTGGGTGGTTGTGGGTATATAATCATGGGGGTACATTCCATGATTGGCATGTGATGAAAATGCATGGCAGCCAGAGGACTGGGTGTGTTTACAGCACCATGAATATTTTAGCTAGGCTGGGACACCACATTCAAAGTCAGAGATGGTAGGAAGAGGAAACTGGAATGGTAAAGGGAGGTCAGCAAGTGCTTAGGAAAGGTCGTGGATGAGATGCTGGTGGATATGTGCTTTCCACTGCTGATACTCATAAAGGATGCTAAAATGACACAGTGACATGATCTTTGATGTTTAAGGACAGTATCAGCAGTGATCCTGGAGTATGGAGAGATCAGTTATGTCGGATGCCAAGTCTAGGCTTGGCATAATTTTCTGCACTTATGGTGCTACAGATGATCCTTTTCATAGGACTGATGTTGATGCTGAAGCTCTGATACTTTGTCCACCTGATGCGAAGAGCCAACTCATTGGAAAGGACTGTGATGCTGGGAAAGATTGGAAGCAAGAGGAGAAGGGGGCGACAGAGGATGAGATGGGTAGATGGCATCACTGACTCAATGGACATGAGTCTGAACAAACTCCAGGAGACAGTGAAGGAAAGGGAAACTCGGCGTGTTGAAGTCTGTGGGGTTGCAAAGAGTTGGACATGACTGAATGGCTGAACAACAGCAGCTAAGATGGTCCTTCACAAACTAGTGTTTACAGTAGGGTCAACATTATATATTAGATTCATTTCTTCATGACCCAAAACACCACTTTCAGTATGTGTTAACAAACAGTATAGGTGTCTTCACATGTGAGAAAAGAGAATCAGACAGATGACTTCGTAAGAAAAGCTGAAATGAAAGAATAAGACGTGCCTGAAGAGCTGTATGCCAAACCAAGCCTTGTTGTTAGTAACTCCGTGAAGGGACCATCTCAGGCCCTCAGAGATTATAATTTCAGTTTGGGGGAACTTCAGAATCATCTAACACTGTTTAAGAAGTGGATTAATACATTATTCAACATTAAATTCTGTCCTAAGTAATGATACCCTCATGCTGTTTAATGACACTAAGCTATACACACCCCTTCTCATTCCTCTTTATTTATCTAGCTAAAGGAAGCCATTATTTCCTGAGCTAAAAGAAAAAAAGATGAATGGGCTTTCATCTTAGGAAAAAGTCCATTCTTATTCTAAATCCTAGCCAAGAAGCCCTAGGAATGGCAAAAAACTGTGCATCATCTTTCACCTGCACACTAACTTCTCATAGATTTAATGATAAACCAATTATTTCCTACTGCCAGCTTTTTAACAGAAACATTCATAGTTAGAAGCATTTTATAATGGTGTCAAGGGAGTTTCATGGGTAAGAAAAAACACGTTTTTCTCTCTTTTGGAACAAAGCTAAACTGTGTTTGTGGAAAATTACACAGAGATAAGCTTATATTGCACAGCAGAAAGAGAGACGTAGTCATGTGCCAAGACTGGAATTATGAGATCAGGGATTGAAACGAACGAAAAGAACTTAGACAGCTGCAGCAGGCAGCAGTGGGGACTTTGACATTCCCTGTGGTACCTACTTAATGGAGTTTACAGTAGAATGTGGTTATGCTACAGGAAAGAAGCAAGAAAGGAACAATTAGAAGACCTGTGAGGATGGGGGTAGGATGANTCAGGGATTGAAACGAACGAAAAGAACTTAGACAGCTGCAGCAGGCAGCAGTGGGGACTTTGACATTCCCTGTGGTACCTACTTAATGGAGTTTACAGTAGAATGTGGTTATGCTACAGGAAAGAAGCAAGAAAGGAACAATTAGAAGACCTGTGAGGATGGGGGTAGGATGAGGAAGGGCAGAGATCTTGGCTGAAAATATAGATGTGTGCAGCAGGGCTAGAAGAAGCTAGAAATTTAGAAGACAGATCACTGGTAGGTAGCAGAGGAGGAATATGAAGTGGGTAGGTCTCTTTGGAGAAGGGATTGAATAGGATGAAAAATGCAAGTGTGTATGGATCCAAATCCACTCTGGCAGATGAGAGCATGTTTGTGGGCAATGGAGCAGATTCCTCTTTTAGAGGTGCTTCCAGAGAGCAAAAGAAAAGTTTCCTGGAGGCTGGTTATCAGAGGGCTTAGATTTAGGATTCAGGTTCAACTGATGTTTATTGAGGGCCAGACATCTTGCAACAGGTTTTCAAATAGCTCAACGAACTCATGAAATTTTTGTAATAATCCCATGAGGTACATATCAACTCAAACAGGTTTACAGAGTATGAAACTGAGTCTCAGAGAGGTTAGGGGGGCTCACTCCAGATTAAAGAGATGATAATTTGAGAACTGGAAATTCCAACCCAGGACACTTTCCTAGCTGAGCTGGGTGCCTCTCCTGTCCGCTCTCTGATGGAACTACCTCTCCTTGTCCCACTCCTGCCCTGGGATTCAGTAAAAGCAGAGGCTGTGAAATGCACATGGTCAGGGTGACTGGCAAGGATGGCTCTCTGTTTGCCAAGTCTCCGGAAGCATGTCAGAGCCAGAAAGCAACTCCCAACAGGGTCAACTTGGGAGCACTCAGGCAGATTAAGAGATGAGTTACAATCCAGGGAGTGTTCCGGTCTCAACTTGGGATAAATGTACTTGCTGGCTCAAATCTTCTCCCACCTCTGCTGCTCTTGGAATCGGAGCTACACTCAGATGTAACTCTGAAAGCTCTCTTGCACAGGAGCCCAGAAACTGAATGTCAAGAAACATAATTTAACAAATATTGCTTGCTTAAGAATATATTACATTTAAAACCCTCAGAGTGGGAGAAAATAGTAGCAAATGAAACAACTGAATAATAAAGGATTACTTTTCAAAATATACAAGCAGCTCATGCAACTCAATACCAGAAAAACAACCCAATCAAAAAGTGGTATGAAGACCTAAACAGACATTTCTNGGGCTGCCGTCTATGGGGTCACACAGAGTCGGACACAACTGAAGTGACTTAGCAGCAGCAGCAGTAGCAGAAGCAACAACAATTAAAATTTAAAAAAAAAATGGGAAGAGAGACAAGCATCAACTAGATAAAGGAAAACTGATCTAAGTGCAAGAAGAAACTTTCAATGTAACATCAGAATGAAAAGACCAAGCAGAAAAACAGAAGGGAAGATTTTATTTACATAAGGAAAATCAAATTCCATCTAGTCCATCTGACTATAAACAAAGTTCAGAAGCAAAAAGCTTTTTGTAATAAAAAAATTCTGTTGTGGTGCTGTTTACAGTCGACACTGTCTTTTAAAAATCATCAAACATATGCAAAAGAAGAGAGAAAAGTACAGTAAATCCTCAAGAACCTGCTATTTTTAAAGAAAGAAAGAAAAGACCTTTCACTTTGGAAATGGAAATGTGCCTAGGACTCCTAAATTTGCTAATATTTAGGGAAAATCCCACTTAGATGATCTCTGCAACAAATACTTTGTGGTTGCTAACGTTAGAAATCCTGGAGAAGGATATGGCAACCCAATCCAGTATTCTTGTCTGGAGAATTCCATGAACAGAGAAGGCTGGTGGACTACAGCCCATGGGGTCACAATGAGTCAGACACAACTGAGCGACTAACACAATGTTAGAAATACACTTCCTTTCTCATTTTTATCCTCCAAATTTTAAAACTGAAATATACTTGACATAACATTATATTAGCTTCAGGTATACAATATAATAATTTGACATTTGTATATACTGCAAAATGATCCCCACAATATGTCTAGTAAACATCCATCATCACACATAGTTACTTTTTTTTTTCTTCTTGTAATAAGAACTTTTAAGATCCACTCTCTTACCAACTTTCAAATATACTATACAGAATTAGCAACTACAGTTACCAGGCTGTAGCACATCCCCAGGACATATTTTATAACTGAAATTTGTACCTTTTGGTTTCCGTCACCCCTTCACCCCCCACCTCTGGAAACCACCCCCCATTTTCCCCTTTTCTGCAGAGCAAAAGGGAAGCATCCAAGCAGGAAGGACTGACTCCGAAGCTAATGCAAGGTTAGGCTACCATTCTGCATTCAGTGTGCAGCTGTTCACTGTGGTTCCTCTCCTACCTTATGAGGGCAATTAGCCAAGTCATTCCAGAATTCTAAAAGAATTCTAGTCCTTTCCTCCCAACCCTTCTTTAAGGACTAAACTTTTAAGCAGGTTCTGAGAATCCCTGTTTCAGCTGTGCTCACTCTATTGTATTCTAACACATTGAGCCCTTCTCCTTCTTCCTTTGTTTAAGTAAATTCTTGCTTCTTTTAAGTAGGCAAATTATAATAACAGCTGATAACTACTGAAAATTGATTGCTTGCTGAATACTTTAGGTGGATTTCCTAATTTACTCCTCACACTAACTCTATGAAGTACTATTATCAGCTCCATTTTGCTGATGAGGAAAGTTGAGACATGGATGGTTGATTATCTTAGCTAAGATTTAAAATTTATGCAAAGTGGCTGGGTTGCTTTTTGAACCCAGGCAGGATGACTCCAGAGTGTAAGCTGTTAGATATAATATCACAGTATCTCCTATATATGAAAGCAGATGGCTCCACGCGTGATTAAAAGTCAATAATAACTAGTAAACACCAGGTCTATCTACCTTAATTTGCTTCAAACTTTTTCTCTTTTCTTTTTGTTGGCCAGCTCTAAGCTTTTGGTTCTTCTTATTCAAGTTTATAGTCCAGTCCCACCTAGGCCATGATAAGTGCATGTGTGTTCGGTCGTATCTTTTTGTGACCCCTTGGACTGTGGCCCACCAGGCTCCTCTGTCCATGGGGTTTTCTAGGCAAGAATACTGGAGAGGGTGGTCATTCCCTTCTCCAGGGGATCTTCTCAATACACTGATAGGCTTCCAATGGATTATAGTTTTGTTGCTGAAGTTTAAAAGTTTTGTGACAACTTTACTGAGATATCTTTAACATATAGTATTCTTGAAATCGAACTAAATGTTAACATTATTTTGAATCTAACAGTACAAACACTTAAATATAATTCCTAGTGAAAATGAATAATCAGTTGGTGGCTCTCCTTAAACATATGAAGAAGTTGGTTACCTTGGGATATCTGCTTTCATTCATTCGCTGTTTTTGATGTCACATATCTCCAGTTCCAGTTTTGTAAAAATGCTCCTAGTTTGTTAGCTCTGATGACAAAAATACAAACCATTAATTTATCAAATAGTTCTTGATGCCTACTCGATACTCATTGGTCTTTCCCTGGCGAGACACTGATGAATAAGCACAGCCTATGGCTCAAGCTAATGATTCCAGTTCGGTGTGCGACATGCTGAGGTCCAGACACAGCTCTTAGGGATTAGAGTAGCACAAAGGAGAGAGGGAAAGGAAGGACATAATCCATTCAAGGACAGAAGACTCAAACAGGGTTTAGAGAAGAGGCGCTTTTTAATTTTTTTTTTTTAATTTTGTTTATTTGCTTATTTTTGGCTGTGCTGGGTCTTCATTACTACATGGGCTTCTCTCTAGTTGCAGCAAGCAGGGGTTACTCTGGTCACGGTGCATGGACTTCTCATTGCCATGACTTAGCGATGCCTTCTTTTAAAGGTAGAGGCTTTTCTTTAATGAAGGATAGTCAAGTACTGATCAAAAGGTGGTGGGTGGTTGTGGGTATATAATCATGGGGGTACATTCCATGATTGGCATGTGATGAAAA
>SJYX01000594.1:0-50619 GCA_006410675.1 Oreotragus oreotragus | reverse complement strand
CTGGCATGCTGCAATTCATGGGGTCACAAAGAGTCGGACACGACTGAGCGACTGAACTGAACTGAACTATTAATAAGTATTTTGTAGGGAGGTTCTTGAGAATGTATATAACTCATGATGTCAAACTTTCAGATTATTTATCTATTAATTCATGTAAATATGGACTTATGACTTCTTATTTTATTCCATAGTTTTCTCCATTTCCTTATCTCTAACAACCTTCTCAAATAGTGAGCAACCTGGCTCTCATTATCTTGAATATATTCACTTTTTTCATAATTATTTATTTTGATGCTCAAATTTTCCAGGTTTGTAAATGAGAACCCATTCACACCAACCCTGTGTTCTTTCAACATGCCTCCCTTTCTCTGAGCATTGCCTTCTGGCTTAGCTCTAGAGTCATCTATTTTCCTGCCCCAGGCTTGTTTTAGACTATTTTTCTAAGGAACTCTGGTTCTTTTTAGTAGAGGCTGGTGTTTAGAAGCCAAGATCTAGGTACTAGATGTGCTATTGCTATTGAGGTGTTTCTGATCTCAAATCTTTTCATGGTCAGAGTAGGAAATATTATATATTTTAAATTATATATCATATTTCATAATTACTAGTAAATACAGATGTACATTTCAATCTATGTAGATAGAAAAACCGTGAATACACCCAGGGCTGGCATCTTGGGTATGAGACCTGTGTGGTTGCACTGAACCCCATACTTAGAAACACAGTTGCAACTTGGTTTAAAACTCTGCTTTCACCATTTTGAAATTCTTAATTTTGAATAAGGAACCCTCCATCTCCATTTTGCACAGGGCCCTACAAATTAAGTAGTCAGTTCTGAATACATAAAAACCTTCCAGTATAGTGTAACACCACAGGGTTCCTTTCAATGTTTCTCTTTCTGTATTTGTAACTCCTTCCTCTGGTAGTGAGAAACCTGGTTGACACTCTGAATAAATTATAAATTTACCTATTTGATTATGCCCCTTGTATGTAAGTAATCTCCCACGACTGCTGCTTCCTCCCTTATGTGGATACACTGCTCATAGCGTTTAGACTCTGACACCCCAGGCTGAGTTACCCCTTCCACATGGTTGCACTTCTCACAATATTCAGGTTCTGACAGTTCATGCGAGACTGTTTCTCCATGGAGACACCCTGCTCAGTCTGCTTGGGCTCTGGCACTCCCTCTCTCCACTGGCTGGCTGTCTTCCCAACATGAATTTTTCTTCACCCTCCTGGGGCTCTGACAGCTCAGAATGAGCTCTGGAGGTACAGTTTTTATACAAACAAAGAAACAAATGGTTATAGACCAGACTAGAGAATATGAGTATATCATAAGAGTATATATTGTTTCCTGAAATGTTTAAATTTCAGTCATATACCAATGTGTGAGTATGTGAACATACATCCATGTATGTGTGTGTATCACTGGATTGTAACGTAAAATACATGCTTTTACTTTGGAGCAGGGAAAATAAAATTCAAAACCACTGATACATACAGTATGATTCCAGTTTTGCTTTAAAAAAATGGAATCCACCCCCACACACAAAATAACAACATGATAACACAGGGTGCCCACCCTAGGACACTCTGTGATGACCTAGAGGGGCAGGATGGGCAGGGAAGGAGGATGGGCAGGGGAGGGAGGCTTCAGAGGGAGAGGATATGTGTGTGTGTGTGTATATATATATATATATATATATATATATATAGTTATGACTGATTCTCAACACAGTTCTAACTGTTGCTTCCTGACCTGCATACAGATTTCTCAAGAGGCAGGTTAGGTGGTCTGGTATTCCCATCTCTTTCAGAATTTTCCACAGTTGATTGTGATCTACACAGTCAAAGGCTTTGGCATAGTCAATAAAGCAGAAATAGATGTTTTTCTGGAACGCTCTTGCTTTTTCCATGATCCAGCAGATGTTGGCAATTTGATCTCTGGTTCCTCTGCCTTTTCTAAAACCAGCTTGAACATCAGGGAGTTCACGGTTCACGTATTGATAAAGCCTGGCTTGGAGAATTTTGAGCATGACTTTACTAGCGTGTGAAGGAAGGCATACATCATAGCAAATGCTGAAGTTAGCCCAGACAAACTGGTAGCACTTCTGGTATCCCCCACCTACCATTTCCTTTCTGATAATTCTTCCCATTACATCCAGAGAAACTTTCATGTTATTCTGTGTCTTGCTGTTTTTTTTTTCCCCCCAGATAAACTTTAGAGATCTTTTTAAGCCCTATATACCTATTTCATTCTTTTTTTTTTTTTTTCATCCAGTGTTTAGTATTACATTAACTATTTCTATGTTGATGAACAGTTACTCTGGGTTCAATTTTTCACAATTAGAAACAATACTGTGACCATACTTGAACATACATCTTTGTATAATTTTTAGAAATTGCTGGGTAAAAGAATATATGAATTGTATATACAGTATGTATACTGTTTGTAGGAACCAAGGATATGTATTGACAGGTACTGCTTCGAAAATGGGTTTCAATTTACACATGTCCCAGTTTGTCCTTCATACTAACCTCAACAGCTCTAAACAGGTAACTTCTAAATCCTGGGGCATAGATAAGGGTTAATGTGGGCTCAGAGAAGGGGTATCTATTCTAGCATGTCAATTAAGGCTTCTAGGAGGAAGTGACTTCTAGGCTGAGATGGGATGACACTAGGTGTCAAAGAACACCAGAAATTACTAGGAAATCACGAGAAGCTAGGACAGATTCTCCCTCATAGTCTTCAGAAGGAACCAACCCTGCTGACATCTTGATCTTGGACTTTTAACCTCAAGAACCACGACAAAATAAAATACTGTTAAGTGAGATGTCTGGATGGCATCACTGACTCGATGGACGTGAGTCTGAGTGAACTCCGGGAGTTGGTGATGGACAGGGAGGCCTGGCATGCTGCAGTTCATCGGGTCGCAAAGAGTCAGACACGACTGAGCAACTGAACTGAACTGAACCTCATTCTCCAGTAGGTTAGACTGTTTACACTAATTTGCTAAGACTTTGCCATAACAAAGTACCACAGAATGGGTTAGTTAACATATTTATTTTCTCAGTCTTCTGGAGGCTGAAAGTCTGAGGTCAAGGTGTCAGTCGGATTGGGGTTTTTTCTTATTCTTTAAATTTTTTTTTTTTTTTTTTGCTGTGCTATATGCCATGTGGGATCCCAGTTCCCTGACCAGGGGTCAAGCGCATGCCGCCTGCGTGGGAAGTGTGGCGTGTCAACCGCCGGACCACCAGGGAAGTCCCAGGGTTGGTTTCAACCGCCGGACCACCAGGGAAGTCCCATGGTTGTTTTCTTCTGAGACCTCTGTTTGGTTTGTGAATGGCTATTAAGAAATGCAATATTTCCTGCCATATCAGTAATCAGGGATGTCACAGTCATCAGCAATTGCAGCCCTCCAGTGTGAGCCAGTGAGCCCTGAGGACTCTCAGGAAGGAAAGAATACCTGCCATTTAGCAGCCATCGGGCTGCAGCTACTCCCTCTGGTGAGCCCTGAGGAAACTCAGGATGTGAAAACACAGGATATTGGCCCCAGATAGCAAAGGTGCATGTCAAAGGAATGATTTCAGTGAGCCCCGACTCTTGCATCTTCCCATACACAGGAAAGCGCTAAATTCCCTAACTTGGGATATCTGATTTTCTTTAATTTACAAAAATCTTTTGATTTTCATATTACTTTCCCTTTGTTGCAAAGTTTCTATATATCCTGGCTCCCCTCCCCCACTCTTACCTCTTCAGAGCAGTTCTTTCAGGGTTACTGGAGATGCTGCCTCTCAGGCTTGAAGTCCCAAAAATTCCCACCAAATAAAAGGTAACTCTCAACTTTCGTGTTATGAATATTTTTTTAAGTCTACACTGTCTTCTCCCTGTGTCTTCACATACTCTTCCCTTTGTGTGTCTGTATTCAAACTTCCTCTTATAAGGACATCAGCCATATTGGGTTAGGACCCACCCTTAGGGCTTCATTTTAACTTTTTTACCTCTTTAAAGACCCTATCCTGAACCTTTGGCTCAGTGGTAAAGAATAATCCTGCCAATGCAGGAGACATAGGTTTGATCCCTGATGCAGGAAGATCCCATATGCCGTGGAGCAACCACGCCTGTGTGCTACGACTACTGAGCCTGTACTCCAGAGCCCAGGAACCCCAACAGCTGACGCCCACATGCCTTAGAACCCATGCTCCCCAACAAGAGAAACCATTTCAATGAGAAGCCTGCACACCACAACTTGAGAGTGGCCCCCACTTTCCGCAACTAGAGAAAAGCCTGTACAGCACTGAAGACCTAGAACAGCTATAAATAGATAAACAAAAAGTGTTTTGACCCGTTTATTTTAAAAAAGACCCTATCCTCAAATACAGTCACTCTGTGAGGCACTGCGGGTTAGGGCTTTAACATATGAATAGGGAGGGAGGTGTAATTCAGCCCACAACAAGAGGCCAATGGAAGAAAACTGATACAGTAGCCCCAACTGCCAGACACGTGAGTGAGGCCTTTGCCAACTTGCAGCTCAGCTGAGGCTCTAGCCAAATGCTGCTACGTGAGTGAGCCTAGGTGAAATAAGCAGAACTATTCAGATTATCCACACAAATTGCAAGAAGTCAAAAATCACTGTTGTTTTAAGTCACTGGATTTTGGGATAGCTTCTTATTCAGCAATATATAACTGAAAAACAAACAAACCCATTTCACATAAATTCTAAACTGGGCTCAGTTCCACTACACTAGTTAGTGATAGGGTACCTGTTAAATGGATTGTTCAGTCAGCTATTTCATTATTACCATAGAAAAGAAGTGGTGCTAATTTCTTAATTTAAAATGAATAGACACTATTGCTACTAGTGGTAATTTATATAGCGTTTTGCCCATTGTTGGAGATAGTCTTTTAATAATTTATAAAGTTTTTTAATCAAAGCAAAATTGAATTATAGACCCCTGGGACTGAAAGGAACAAGAGGTCATTTACTCCATCTCTTTATCTTCAGAGAGAATGACAATTCTCTTTCAGCCAGATAAGAAACCTCCTCCTCACTGACTTCCAAAAAAACTCTTAAAATGTCGATCTGTAAATGGAATGGTATTTGGCACTCTCTAGGCCTTTAAAGATTTAATACAATGATGCAGAGACAAACCACACTTAAAACTCAAAGTGCTGCATACATAAACAGCTTAAAAAGAACAGAGAAAAGAGATGTGATAGAACTTTGAGCATATTGTGGGTTCATTTACCAACCACTGCAATAAAGCAAATATTGCAACAAAATGAATCAGACAAATTTTTTGGTTTCCTAATACATGTGAAAATTTATGTTTACATTCTGCTGGTGTCTACCAAATGTGCAATAGCATTATGTCTTAAAAATGCCACAATGTACATACCTTAATTAAAAAATACTTTGTTACTAAAAATGCTAATCATCATTTATGCGCTCAGTAAGTCAGAGTAGTAACATCAAAGATCTGAATCACAGATCTCCATAACAAATATGATAATAATGAAAAAAATTGAAATGTTGCCAGAATTACTAAAGTGTGACACAGAGACACAAATTCAGCAAATGCTATTGGGAAATGGTGCCAACAGGCTTGTGTGATGTAGGATTGTCACAAACCTCCAATTTTCTTTTTTTAAGCAGTATCTGTGATGCACAATAAAGTGAAGTGAAATAAGGTTTGCCTGTATATACAATGGAATTTTATTTATGAAAATGAAGAAAATAGTGCTATTTGCAGCAACATGAATTGACCTTGAGGGAAGTGTGTCAAGTGAAGTAAATCAGACAGAGAAAGAAGGTTACTGTATGGTATCATTATATGTGAAATTTTGAAAAGCCAAACTCATCAAAACAGAGGCTAGAATGGTGGTTAGCAGGGGCTGGGGGTAGAGGGGAGAGGAGGATTGCTATTGGTCAAATGTACAAACTTCCACTTCAGTTCAGTTTAGTTCAGTCACTCAGTCGTGTCTGACTCTTTGCAACCCATGGACTACAGCACGCCAGGCTTCCCTGTCCATCACCAACTCCCAGAGCTTCCTCAAACTCATGTCCATCGAGTTGGTGATGCCATCCAACCATCTCATCCTCTGTCGTCCCCTTCTCCCCCTGCCTTCAATCTTTCCAAGCATCAGGGTCTTTTCTAAAGTGAGTCAGTTCTTTGCATCAGTTGGCCAAAGTATTGGAGCTTCAGCTTCAGTATCAGTCCTTCCAATGAACA
This sequence comes from Oreotragus oreotragus, assembly GCA_006410675.1. Lineage (NCBI taxonomy): Eukaryota > Metazoa > Chordata > Mammalia > Artiodactyla > Bovidae > Oreotragus > Oreotragus oreotragus. The sequence goes on along the minus strand of SJYX01000594.1, from coordinate 44,388 downwards.
CCCAGGACTGATCTCCTTTAGGATGGACTGGTTTGACCTCCTTGCAGTCCAAGGGACTCTCAAGAGTCTTCTCCAACACCGCAGTTCAAAAGCATCAATTCTTTGGCTCTCAGTTTTCTTCATAGTCCAACTCTCACGTCCATACATGACCACTGGAAAAACCATAGCTTTGACTAGACGGATTCTTTGACTAGATTAATTCTTCCAATTTATCTACTTTGTTGGCAAAGTAATGTCTCTTCTTTTTACTAGGCTGTCTAGGTTGGTCATAGCTTTTCTTGCAAGAAGCAAGCATGAGTAACTTCCACCTACAGGGTGAATAAGTTTTAGGATCTAATGATTATTATAGCTAATAATAATGGAGAAGGCAATGGCACTCCACTCCAGTACTCTTGCCTGGAAAATCCCATGGACAGAGGAGCCTGGTAGGCTGCAGTCCATGGGGTCGCTAAAAGTTAGACACGACTGAGCAACTTCACTTTCACTTTTCACTTTCATGCATTGGAGAAGGAAATGGCAACCTACTCCAGTGTTCTTGCCTGGAGAATCCCAGGGACAGGGGAGCCTGGTGAGCTGCCGTCTATGGGGTCTCACAGAGTTGGATGTGACTGAAGCGACTTAGCAGCAGCAGCAGCAGCAGCAGCTTAGCTAATAATACTGTATTATATACTTGAAAGGTGTGAAGAGAGATTTTAAATGTTCTTATGCTGCTGCTGCTAAGTCACTTCAGTTGTGTCCGACTCTGTGTGACCCCATAGACGGCAGCCCACCAGGCTCCCCCATCCCTGGGATTCTCCAGGCAAGAATACTGGAGTGGGTTGCCATTTCCTTCTCCAATGCATGAAAGAGAAAAGTGAAAGTGAAGTCGCTCAGTCTGTCCGACCGTTAGCGACCCCATGGACTGCAGCCCACCAGGCTACTCCGTCCATTGGATTTTCCAGGCAAGAGTACTGGGGTGGGGTGCCATTGCCTTCCCCGAAATGTTCTTATAATAGAAAAGAAATGGTAGGACTTCTCTGGTGGTACAGTGGATAAGAATGCAGCTGCCAATGCAGGGGACATGGGTTTCATCCCTGATTCGGGAAGATTCCACATGCCACTGAGCAACTAAGCCCAAGCACCACTACTACTGAACCTGTGCTCTAGAGCTGGGCAGCCACAGCTACTGAGCCTGCGTGCCTAGAACCTGTGACCTGCAGTAAGTGAAGTCACTGCAGAGAGAAGTCCATCCACCACAGCAAAGAGTAGCCCTCACTCACCACAACTGGAGAAAGCCCACATGCAGCAAGAAAGACCCAGCACAACCAAAAATAAACAAATAAATATTATATAAAAAGAGAAATAATAATTATACACCCGCTGGAGGTGTTAACTAACTCTATGGTGGTAATCATTTTGCAATATACGTGTATCAAATCAACACACTGTACACCTTAAACAATGTATGTCAATTAAATTTCAATAAAGATGAAAAATGCTGCATATTAAATTATATTTTTCTTCCAATTTATCTACATAAACATTTTGAGTTCCATGTAGATAGTATAGACAGAGGTTAATATAACTATACAAGTATATGCATTATATAGGTGAAAGAAAAGATTTCGAGAAACACGATAGCTGCCAAATATTTGAAGGGCTGTTATGCAGAAGAAAAGTGAAAATTAATCTGTGTAGTTACTGGGTAGAACTAGGACTAGGGGTGAAACAGATGGAAATTTCAGGGTGGCATATATCATTTTATCTTTAGGAAGTACTTTTTGACAATTAGAATTCTTAGAAATAAATGGGCACCCTCACTGGAGTTACTGTACAGGGAATTCCAGAAGATTATCCTAGATGATCTCTGAGGTTCTTTCCAACCCTGTGACATTGAGCCATGTGTCAAAATTAAACACATATGGGGGATATGCGTGCATGTGTGCTAAATCACTTCAGTTGCGTCCAACTCGGTGTGACCCCAAGGATGGTAACCTGCCAGGCTCCTCTGGCCATGGGACTCTCCAGGTAAGAATACTGGAGTCGGTTGCCATGCCCTCTTCCAGAGGATCTCTTCCCCACCCAGGGACTGAACTCACAACCTGCATCTCTCACATCTCTGGCACTGGCAGGCTGGTTCTTTATCACTAGTGCCACTTGGGAAACACTTGGGGGAATGTAGAAGAAGGTAATTGAATTTTATAGGCAAATAATCATTATCAGCTGCGGCTATTTTAGGTATAGGCTGAGTAGAGTACAGGGGAACTAGTACAGGGGAACTATTGTGTGTCTATGGATAAGTCTGAGATTTTCCTAAGAAGGAGGCAAGATCTGAGTAGATTTTGTAGCTTGTAAATTCAAGTCCTGAATACTGTAAAGGGAGTCACTTCAGTACCATATTGGGGAGAATCTGAGTGTTGCAAAAGTGAAGTGAAAGTCACTCAGTCATGTCCAGCTCTTTGTAACCCCATGGACTTTACATTCCATGGGGAATGTAGGCCAGAATACTGGAGTGGAGAGCCTTTCCCTTCTCCAGGGGATCTTCTCAACCCAGGGATTGAAACCAGGTCTCCCACATTGCAGGTAGATTCTTTACCAGCTGAGCCACAAGGTTAACCTAAGATGAGTAGCCTATCCCTTCTCCAGGGGATCTTCCCAACCCAGAGATCGAATTAGGGTATCCTGCATGGCAGGCAGATTCTTTACCAACTGAGCTATTAGGGAAACTCTGAGCGTTGCAAAAATCAGAGCTAAAAAGGAAGAAATCCTAAAGTAGGCTTATTGAATAAAATATACATGCCTACCATAGAAGGGGTGAGGGTTTGAGGAACATTGCTGCTGCTGCTGCTAAGTCGCTTCAGTCGTGTCCGACTCTGTGCGACCCCACAGACAGCAGCCCATTGGGCTCCGCCATCCCTGGGATTCTCCAGGCAAGAACATTGGAGTGGGTTGCCATTTCCTTCTCCAATGCATGAAAGTGAAAAGTGAAAGTGAAGTCGCTCAGTTGTGTCTGACTCAGCGACCCCATGGACTGCAGCCTACCAGGCTCCTCCATCCATGGGAGTTTCCAGGCAAGAGTACTGAAGTGGGATGCCATTGCCTTCTCCTTGAGGAACATTAGGCAATTATAATCCAGGGTATCCTGGGAAATAATTTTGAAACATCAGGTGAAAATTTTAGACCTTGTACATTATGAAAGGTAGGGGAAGCACGGTCAAAGCAATGACAGGAAGAGTTATTTTTATTTTAGTGAATTGTTTGGGGCTAAAGGTGAGGAATCTCAAAAGAAAAGGCTAGTAGCAGGAGAATCCAGCAGAAAGATGACCTGGATATCCATACAAATGTAGAGAAAGAAATATGGACTAAGATGGGAGATCATATAAGACTGGCAATACCCTGGAAATCCAGATCAGTCAAGACAGGGATCAGTGAAGCACTGCTTACCTGTTCCTTGCTTCTGAAAATTGTGGTATTACTTCTATTACAGGGAAGGTAAAGATGATGAGTATCTTTGTCTTCAATGTGCCTTGTTGATGATGATGGGTTTGATTTTTCGTGCCATCCCCTGGCCATTGCTCAGGTGAGGCTGTCCCTATGCTACTGTGCACCATGAACTCTACTTTTTTTTTTCATCTGGTTTCTATACCTGCCTGGTCTTCATCTGTTTTTTGCACCTGCCTGGAGTTCACAGCTGCCCTCAATTTAGCTTGAGCTAGGGCACCCCACTCCAGTACTCTTGCATGGAAAATCCTGTGGATGGAGGAGCCAGGTGGGCTGCAGTCCATGGGGTCGCTAGGAGTTGGACACGACTGAGCGACTTGACTTTCACTTTTCATTTTCATGCATTGGAGAAGGAAATGGCAACCCACTCCAGTGTTCTTGCCTGGAGAATCCCAGGGATGGGGAAGCCTGGTGGGCTGCCATCTGTGGGATCGCACAGAGTCGGACACAACTGAAGCGACTTAGCAGCAGCAGCAGCAGCAGTACTACTTGGGATTGTTTTAAGTGTTTCAATTGTTTCAAGTGTGTAATTCTCAGGTGAGTCACTTGGGCTTGATTTCACTGAGATGAAATAGTGTCCCACACCTAAGTAGGAAGGTTTCTCCCTGGTCTATTGCCCCTCATCCCCATTCTGAAAATTCCCATTTCACTTTGAAAAATATCTCTAAACTGAAGCGACTTAGCAGCAGCAGCAGCAGCAGTACTACTTGGGATTGTTTTAAGTGTTTCAATTGTTTCAAGTGTGTAATTCTCAGGTGAGTCACTTGGGCTTGATTTCACTGAGATGAAATAGTGTCCCACACCTAAGTAGGAAGGTTTCTCCCTGGTCTATTGCCCCTCATCCCCATTCTGAAAATTCCCATTTCACTTTGAAAAATATCTCTCATATTTGCCTTAGTTTTGTGCTCCATCGTGTCTGACTTTTTGCAATCCTATGGACTATAGCCCACTAGGCTCCTCTGTCCATAGGGTTCTCCAGGCAAGAATACTGGAGTGGGTTGCCCACTCCTCCACCGGCATCTTCCCAACCCAAAGATCGAACCCGCATCTCATGCATCTCCTGCATTGACAGGCAGATTCTTGACCACTGGGAAGCCCTTGCCTAAGTCTAGGCAGGATCTTAAGAATCCATGGTAGAGGAATCTTCATATGCTAGACAAAAGCAGTATTTCACATATAATAGTTTGCATGTGCAGGTACTGGTGATGACCAGGTAGGGATGCCTAATAAAGTGATATATGATTCCATGTGTTTTTATTGGTAGATTGGTGGGTTTTTTTTTAGTTAAATGCAAGGTGTCAGGTGGTGGTGGTGGGTAGCTCACCTGAATAAATACTGTAGAATTTTTTCCATGATCTAAGCATATAGCATTTGAAAAAATTAGGCCTGGAAATTTGATGAACTTCTGAAAACATTACTTTTTTTTGGTACTAATAGTGCTTTTTATATGCCAAATACTGTTTTAAGTGCCTTATTTTACATTAACCAATTTAATTCTCACAACAACCCTATAAGGTAGGTACTATTGCTATCACCATCACGTCACAGATGAGGAACTGATGCACAAAGAGGTTAAATATTTGCCTAAGAACAAACAGCTAACAAGTAATCAGAGCTCAGTTTCGAACTTAAGCAGTCTGGCTTAAGTGCCTGTCCTTAACCATTGCACTATACTATACCCATCCGTTGCATACTGTTAAAGAATTAGCAGAGAACCCAGATCCGTTTCCAAGTGACATTCTCTCAGATAAAAAAAAATCAAACAACAAAACCAATTCTCTCTCTATGACCACCTTTATCCCTTATCAGTGATTTCTGTTTTTTTTTTTTTTTGCAAACACTTTGGGAATTAAAAGGAAAAAACGTATTTAAACACAGGAAAACTTTGATCCAAATGAAAAACTCATATCGTATCCAGCGCAAAAGCACAGTGTTTCTTATGCCATTTGGTGGGCAATTTCAGTTATTTCTGGTGATACCCTGGATGGCAATGGAATGATTTCATAGAGCTTTTATTGTAGTGAATATTAATGGTTCATCTTTCATCCTGTTCTTTGAAAGATGTGCAAGAAGAGCTCATTCACCTTTTCTCCTGGACCTTATCTTCCCAATGGTTGTTTTGCTGGTTTTTGCAAAGGCTCCTATACTCTGCTTTTAAGCAAATTTTCAGTAAGGTAACTCCAATAACTGATACTTTTAATAAAGGACATAAGGAAGCTAATTGAAGAGCTAAAAATAATTATCAAGTTCTTTACAATGTAAAAAGCTGAATATTATGATGCAAGAGTGTACAGTGAGGGGGAGATAAGTGAATATACAAATATATGTCTGCGTGCCTGCGCTTTAAAAACATTTCTCTTTTCTGCCTGAGTCACTCTCTTTAGACAATATAGGCAAAAGATAAGTTCTGACTCAGAAACAGGGTCAAAGGTAATTTTATTTTTCTCCTTTGTCATCAAAAGAAGGCCTGACCACGTGCACTGTATATAAAGCATGCTGGTGTGAAGATTAGCTTTACTGACAAGCGACATAAGGGTAATAGAAACACATACTTGGTTAGATGGTAAAGAAGTTCAAGAGGACTTCATGATAATATAATAGGACGAATCGGGTTATAACTGCTTCCCCAATGAGTGCAACCAAGGTGAGTGAAATTTCCCATCATGAAATAATTTCAAAAAATTACAATGAATGTACTTTATTATGTTCACGTAAACTTTATATCATTTAATTTTGACTGTATGTCTGCTGCTGACATGGGTGTTTAAAGGAATCCTCCAGGGTATTTTAGACAGCCTCACCTGGATGGCAAGCACCAAACTTCTAGTGCTTTTCCGTCCCAGCTAGCTGAGTCCGCTAAAGAACTGTGCACCTGGGGCGCTCAGCGCAACTGATTGATTTGATAGGTGGAAGGGGGACAGGGAAACCTTTAAACCGACCGACCCCCCAAAAGGCGGTAAGCGCGTTGAACCGAACTTGGGAGGGGTCGGCTAAGGTGGATTCGGACGTGGGAGGCCGAGCTGCCGCGAAGGAATAGAAGGACCTGAAGCAGCTGTAGACGTGCCAAAAAGGTGGGTACCAGGGGTGGCAGCGGGGGTGGCCCCACCCTGAGAGGAGGCGGGGGCGCGCGGGAGGGGCGGGGAGGGGCGGGGCCGCCGGGAAGCCCGCCCTCTGAGTAGCGGAGATGACTGGTCGGGTTGCGGGCAAGAGACGCTCTGTCCCACGCTCTCCCAGTGCTCGGTGGTTTAAAGATGGCGGCGGCGGCAGCAGCGGCAGCATTGGGGGCGCGGAGCCGCGGGATGGGAAGGGAAAAGGAGAACCTGTGAGGCGTCGGGAGGCAGCGCGGCGCCTGCTGTGAGGAGTCGGGTGCGGAGCCGCAGGCGGCCGGGCCGCTCAGGGCCGGGGCCTGGGTCGGGAAGGAGAGGCCGGAGCAGCGCCTGGAACCCCGAGGCCGGAGCCGAGGAGGAATGTGACCAGGGGTCGTCGGGGGCGCGGGAGTAGGCGAGCGCAGGGATGGGGCAGCAGGTGGGCCGCGTCGGGGAGGCTGCGGGGCTTCAGCAGTCGCAACCCCGCGGGATCCGGGGCAGCAGCGCAGCCAGGCCCTCCGGTCGCAGGCGGGACTTGGTGGGGCGCACCGCAGAGGCCGGCTTCAATATCTTCACCCAGCATGGTGAGTGTGTCCGGGAGCCGGCGTGAGGACGCGGGGGAGGCCGGAGGTGGAGTTGGGGCGGGGTGGGAGGCAGACAGGCAGCCCTAGGGGGTCGAGCGGGTGGAGGGGTGCCCGAGAGTGGGGGCGGAATCGGCTGCCATCTGGGCCAGTCACGGGAGGCGAGTCACACCCCTCCCCCCTCCCGTCTCCAGCCTGGCTGGCAGCTCCCGGGGGCGGAGGAGGAAAGAGAAGTGGTCTTAGGGATCTTGGATGGACTGTCGTCTACACTGGACACGACTGTGCGGCTCGGGGGGACGGTGCATGGTATCCTCAGGGGAGAGGAGACTGAGGGAGGTGTGAGCTTAATCCAGGTGTTAGCATAAATCGGTTATCCAAGGGACCGTGAATTGTGCCTCGAGGGGTTGGGAAATAGGAACTGAATCTCAGGACGTAGTGGCCTGTGAAGTAGACGAACAAGCCAGGCAGTGAGCGGTGTTAGGATAGTGAACAGTGCCCTGAAATCCCCTTCTATGGGAAAGGTAAGGATAGTAACTCAGCATTTGAATTTTTTTTTTTCAAAGTGGAAGTTAAGGGTTTTGCCAAACCATCCTCTGTTCTGCTCCTTTTGAAGTGAAAGTGAAGTGCTCAGTCGTGTCCGACTCTTTGCGACCCCATGGACTGTAGCCTACCAGCCTTCTCAGTCCATGGGATTTTCCAGGCAAGCGTACTGGAGTAGGTTGCTGTTTCCTTCTCCAGGGGTTCTTCCCGACCCAGGGATCGAACCCAGGTCTCCCACATTTGTAGGCAGATGCTTTACCCTCTGAGCCACCAGGGAAGCCCCTGGTGGGGCTTTTGAGTAGGACACAATTCTGAGATGGCTGGCAGGGGTTTGACGTTGGTGGGCATAGTTAGGACTTTGGGTAGGAACAAGAGTTTTTCTGCCAATCATGTATACATGTATACAAACATATATCCTCTCTATGGTCTGGAACCTATTACTTTGGCTTCATATAAAGGTATTTTTAAGTTGTCTCCAACTCCAGTTTTTAATATCTCTTGATCATATAATACTCTAAGAATTTATGTATATTATATACTTGTCCCACTATACTAATGTGTAACTTACAAATGTACACAGAAGCAGAATTTAAGAAAGAACAAGATTAAAAAATAAATATAACAAGAGTTCTAATATATTCTTTCCTGCAGTCCAGGGAATAATGGGGACTTTTTTGTACTCTTCTTAGCTGCACCCACACCTTTTGAGCCCACTTGTCTAAAGGAGAAGGGAAAAACTGACCTTCATGGAGTTGAGACACCCTAAGATCTGAGGGAGGCTGAAGAAATAGATGTGACTTCTATATAAAGGACTGGATAGTTGAGGTTGGCTGAGCAGCACCAAACTGGACTTTCACTGAAGAGGCATAAGGAAAATAATAAAAGAGGAAAGAGGGTGTTCTTTTCTGCATAATGTCGGGAAGACGAGGAAGGAAATGTGAACTGTTGCTTAGAAATGGAGTTTTGGAGGAAGTTAAGACAAATGGTCTTATGCAGAGAAAGAGATGGTGAGTTGTATCAGAGTTCTGGGTTTGGACTTTATGGACAAGCTAAGTTTCTTAATGGAAGAGAGATAGGTGATTTGGGCCATTTGAGTATTATATGTCTACTATTAAAGATGCTAGTGAGCCTCTCTTCCAGAGATATGAACATTTTATGAAGGTGCCATATAAGTTAGTCTTTATTGAAATCACTTCCTGCATTGCAGGAGGAAAGAATGGGTAAATAGTTTTCAGGGAAGAAATGATCCAAGTAGCTTTGCATTGTGGAAGGTGTTAGTGTGTATTCAACTTGGCCCGGTAGGCAATGGTGATCCTCTTCATTTAGTCTCTATTCAAGACCTAAGATTTTCTGAGGAGGAGGAGGTCATGAAGAAGGGAATAGGAAGAGATTTTGAAGGGTAGATAGGATTTGGATCTATGGAGCAAGAAAAAGGGCTGGCTGTGCAGGAGAAACAACTTAAGTGTGGACAATTGAAATAAACTTATTTTGTTGATGAAATAGTGAGCAGACATCTGTCATGAATGAAGTAAATCTTCCAGGAGTGAATCCTTGAACAAAAATTGCAGGAATCAAGTTCCTGGCTTCACCTGGCTGGGTGATTTAGCTGCTTACTGTCTTTGGGTTTCTGGTTAAATGTTAGATTGGATGATCTCTAAGGTACCTTCTGACTCTTAAGATATTATGATTCTAATTGAGAAGCAGTGGGAAGAAAACTTTGATTATATGGACTGAGTTATCGAAAATGTGACAGAGGAGTTTATATCTTTTCACTTGATTTGTTAGTGAATAGGATATGTAAAGAAACCTAAGTATGAGATGCTCAGAGACTTGGCCTTGAGTGGAGGCAATGAAAACAGGTGGGGTGAGTTTGAGAGATACTTCATTCAACAAACAAGTTTTTTGAGCACCTTTTATGTACTGGACTCTGGGGATGCTGCTGTGAACATAACAAGGTCCCTGTTCTTTGTGGATTTTAAGGATCTGATCTTAAGGACCAGATCTTTATGATCTGATGTAGAGGATGAAGGAAGAGAGATGACTCTGGAATACTTAAGGTTATGAACTGGAGCCATTCTGTCTGGATTTGAAACTGGACTTGACTGCTTATTATCTGTAACCCTGGGCGAGTTATTTAACCTTTTTGGGCCTTAGATTCTTCATTTGTAAAATGAGGATAATAAGAATACCTGGTAATAATAGTACCTAGATTAATGAGTTAATATATGCAAGGCACTTGGAATATGCTTGGCATGTATAAGGGCTGCATATGTTTTGGTCTGGCCATTACTCCTCCTATTAAAAATAAGGATGAATCAAAGACAAAAGATTTTGAGATTGGTTTTATTGAAAAGTTTGAAAGTTAGAAGTTGATTGAAAAGATGGGAACATGGTAAGTTTGTTGCCAGAGACTAGTATGTAAAGAATAGAATTGGCAAATAATACCTAAACAAAGGAGAAGTGAGTACTATTTTTAGACAGATGGGTATTTATAAACTTCTATAGCTCAGAGTTTCTCAACTTCTGCAGTATTGGCATTTTGAGGTAGATAATCCTTTGTTATGGGAGCTGTCCTGTGCTTTGTAGCGTGAAGTGAGAAGTGAAGTGAAGTCGCTCAGTCGTGTCCGACTCTCTGCGACCCATGGACTGTAGCCCACAAAGCTCCTCTGTCCATGGGATTCTCCAGGTAAGAATACTGGAGTGGGCTGCCATTTCCTTCTCCAGGGGATCTTCCCAACCCAGGGATCGAACCCGGGTCTCCCACATTGCAGGCAGATGCTTTAACCTCTGAGCCACCAGGGAAGCTTTGTAACGTGTTTAGCATCATTCTTGGCATCTACTAACTAGATGCCAGCAGCACCTCTTTCTGGTAATCCCCACGCTCTCCTGTTGTAACAACCAGAAATGTTTCCAGACACTGCTAGATGGCCCCTAGGTGAGAACCAGTGCTTGGAAACACATGATAAATTCTGGTTTGAATGAATAACTTGAGTTAGCTTCAGAAGCTTCTTAGTGGACCTGTTGTTTGACATTTACACACAAAACCTGGCAACTAGTGTGCAAGTCACTGTCTTGAATTTCAGTATTGATGTATTAGCACATAATTTCATATATGAAAGCTAGGCCTGACAGACTGTTGAGTTTACATGTAGGTTTCCATGTAGATTAAATATTGTATGTAGTCAGAAATGTATGTACGTTATAGAAATGCTTTATCAGAGTCCATGATTTTTTGGTATTTTCTCATTGAAAATGAGAATAGTATTTTTTATTAAAATGTAAGTTGTTATAATAACTTGCCAAAAAAGCTTTTTGTGAATGTAATGTAGAAGGAATAAAAATAGTTGGGCTGTTGTTGGTATGAAAGAGGTGAGTGCTGTGACTTTTCTGAACTCTGTTATTGAACCTTTTCGGTGAGCTGACATTTCATGATTAGTAATCTAGGGTTGAATACTTTCTTTGTCTTTTTAATATCTGACATACCTCACAACAGTTGAGTGATTTCACTTCAACTTTACTTTCTTCTCTCACTCATTTGCTGTAAATGCTATTAAAAATAAACCTTAAGTTGTGAAGTTTTGAATAATAAAATTTTTCCCTTTTTAAATCAAACTCATCATTTTAAGTGGTCTCATTTACTTATTTAGGATCTGTAGTTCATGTTTTAATATTGCAGAATGAAAGACGTAGGCACCACAGGTTGAAAATGATACAGTAGAAAAGAACAGGAAGGCTGTTTGCAAGTGAATTTTAATTATGGTGATCTAGTATAGTGGTCACTGATTCTTACGAGAACTAAACTTTTAAAAGTAAGTCAGCTGTTAAATTTTTATTAACCTCCATATCTATGTAAGATACAAGTATATAGTTGTGTGTGTGTGTATTTTTAGAAAAGTAACAATTATTTGTGGCACAGATTCTTTTATTACAGCCCAGTTGACAGTAAGGTCACAGGTAAATTTTGAAATCTGAAGTTTCTCCTTTAGGGTCTTCAACTTGCTTTAATAAGGAAATAAAAGCCAAACAAAAGAAAAACCAGTATCTTTACCCCTTCCTACCCCTATACTGTATCGTTGTTTTCTTTCCTTTCTTCACTCTTCTGTCATTGTCAGTAATGATAATGATAATTTATATTTGTGTAGTTTTTTAAAGAGCTTATGAACACCTTTTATGTCCTTTATCTTATTTTGATCTTTATAATTATAATTGATCCTTGAGCTACACGGGTTTGAACTTTGAGAGTCTGCATGTAGGCAGATTTTTTTCAGTAAATATGCACTGTAGCTTTATTGTGATAGGTTGGATCCACAGATGCCAGCCCCCGATGTGGAGGACCCACCTGTAAAGTTATAAGTGGATTTTGACTTCTTGGAGGGTAGGCACTCCAACCCCCAAGTTGTTCAAGGGTGAACTGTACTCTGAAATAGGTGAGGACAGATACTAATCTTCCCATTTTATAGATGCAGAGTAAAGAGAATTGAGTGACTTCCCAAGTATTTCAGCACACAGCTCTTTAAGTTATGGTGCTGAAACTCAAGCCTTTGTCTCCACATCTTGCCATTGTGTAGAGATTTAAGGAACATAAGTTTTAAAATTAGGTAGAGTTGGATTCAGATGTTGCCGTGTCTTACATTAGTAAATGGTTATAACTCCAACCTCAACAGTTGAATTAAGTAATAAAATTTTGTAAGGCTCATAAGTAATAAATAGTAGTTTTGTTGTTGGCACTGTGATTTACCTCAAAATGATTGTGAAAATTATGAGTGTCATATGAAAATGTTGTAAGCTATCGTAAAGCATTCTGAAGTGTAGAATTGTCTTAGCATTTACATTTTAAATCTGTTGTCTCTATTTTTCTCTCAAGCTACTCTTGATTATTAAGGGACTTTAAGAAAGCAGCAAAAAGGGAAATTTTGGGACCCTGAAATCACCTTAGGCCTGCCTTCCTTGAGGTTAAATGTTATCCTCTTAGGATGATTGGTTTTATGGTTCTTTCTTACTCTTTTTGTACTGGTGTTTTTCTTCCTTCAGAGAAGTTGAACCAGAAATACAAGCCAAGGCAAATGTGAAGTTTAGGTTGAGACCTCATTTTAAGTTGGCACATTTATTTGCTAGTTAGTATATAATGACTTTTTATGTTGTAATGTCCTTCATTTAACATCCTTTAAGACCTTTTTGTGTCTCCTTACTTCATGTTAACCTCATGAATCTTAACAGATTTCTTCTGCAATAGATAAATTTGAAGTTCCTCTGTTGATACTTCACCTAATTATGTAGAGCTGTTCTCAGACTTCTGTGTGGAGACCCAGATTGCTGGGTCCCACTCTGAGTTTCTTACTTAGGTCCCAGGTGGGGTGTGAGCATTTGCATTTCTAACAAATTTTCGGTGTTGCTGGATGCTGCTGGTTGGGGCCCCACGTTGGGAACTGTTGGTAATGTAAGAGGAGTGGTGGATCAAAAGCAATTCAAAAGATTGTCACTTGTCAGAGGGCATAATGCAGTGACTCTTCTACTTAAAATTGGTTTATAAATCCCTTTGTTCCAAGTCTGGTGTCCGCATGCAAGTGCCCACCGGTCTTATACCACCTTTTTGTATCAGGAAAAGATGCTTTGCCTCGACCTTTTTTTTTTTAAATCTCTAGAAGTTTATATGTTGAAATTCTGTTGAGAGATGCACTTCTGAAAGAATTTTGTGTCAGGAAAAATGGAGGGAAGAGACATCGGGTTCTGCTGACAGACCTAGAGTGGGCCCTAGGCCCTGGAAGAAGCCGTGAAGAAATAATTGCCACTTATTGAGTGCTGCTGTGTGGCAAGCATGTTCTAAGTACTTAATATCAGGGTTTTTTTTTGTTTTTTTTTTTCATTTAAACTCCATAAAATCCTGCTTGTCCAAATTGAAAAAGATTAGAGGCCAAAGACGGGATACCTATTTGTGATTCTACAGTTATGGTATAATGGTGCTTAGTTTCCTTTTGAGGTTTGTGTTTATGTACATATGTATTTGTATGTGTGTGTATATGGGAAGATTATTAGTATTTTCTTTTTACCCCATCTCTCTTGAGACCAATGATGAGGTTTTTAGCATGGTAGACCAGGGTTGGGCTTCCCAAGTGGTTCAGTGGTAAAGAAACCACCTGCCGGTGCAGGAGACAAGGATTCGATTCCTGGGTCAGGAGGATCCCCTGGAGAAGGGAACGGCAACCGATCCCAGTATTCTTGCCTGGAAAATCCAAGGAGCAGAGGAGTCTGGCAGGCTATAGTCCATGGCGTCGCAGAGTCAGATACGACTGAGCACACAGGAGACCAGCATTGGATCTGTATATTGACTCCGTGACTATGGATTGAGATTTAGGTATCATGGTCTAACACAGGGAGCAGTAGGCAATCACAGTGCAGTTTGAAATCTCATGATAATGTTGAACTACTGGCCTAACCCCTAGATTTAGTATTACTAACATTTCTTAAAAACTGACACCCCCACCCCTATTGATTATACCTTTCCTTTTCTCTTTGTACTGGTAATGTTTATAGCCACTTAAAGTGATCTGTTTATCATTGCAATATGCAACTTATAAGGATGTTTCTCCTTTTTAGGTAACATGACAATCTTTTTGAAAAAATTAATGTGACATTCCAGAGTATTTTCTATATTTCTATGTTCAGTTATAGTAATTGCCTGTGTTAATGTTGCAAAGAGAATTTTAGGTACAATTTAGGCAGAATTGCTGTTTCAGAATGATGCTGCTTTAGATACTGATGAAGACTCTGATGAAACAGTTAAAAAACTAGCCTTGTTTTGTATGTCTATGTGTGGAAAAGTACATTTTTTGTATAATAACTCTTGGTTATTAATCTCTGCATTTTGGGGTTAGGGCATTATTGTACTAATTATAGTGATTTCTCAGTTCAGTTATTTTCATTTGAACTTTCACTCAAATGTACAGATTAATATACCCATTAAATATAATACCATGCCAAGTGTAATTTTGGTTGCTCAAAAAAAGAACTCTATTGAGCCTTTTCTGTCTCTGCTTCTTGGTATAAAGGTGCTGAGTCTGTGGTGGTGGTGCTTCAGGCTCCTCTGTAGTGAACTCTGCCAGTATTGGCTTTTGATCAGCAGAACACAAAGCTCCCCAGCAGGCCCAGGCAATTTATATTCCCTGACTTGCTTTCCAAGGAAAGGGAGGGTCTAGAAACCTTTCAGTTGATGTGGTCAAGGTCAAAGAAAATGTTCTGCTCTGGTTTAATATACAGTATGTACACAGACAATTTTGTTAACATATTCCTTTCTCTATGCTAATTCCAGCAAGTTAAAATAATACTTGGTTACGACTAAAGAGTGCCACTTAGCATCTTGTGGTTCCAAGTAATTACTAAGAAAACATTTTCTAAAACTAACAGTGCTAACCGGCACAATTCCTATCACCCATCTGTTTCTTATGGAGAGGAAAGGTTGATACTTGAAGGTTTTTGTTATAGTAGCTTTCTTTTATTTTGAAATTTGCATTTTTAATTGTATAAAAATCTGTAAAGAGGTACGTGTGTGCGTGCTCAGTCGCTTAGTTGTGTCTGACTCTTTGTGACCCCATGGACTATAATGTGCCAGACTCTTCTGTTTGTGGGATTTCCCAGGCAAGAATACTGGAGTGGGCTGCCGTTTCCTTCTCCAGGGGATCTTTCTGACTCAGGGATTGCACCCGTGTCTCCTGCATTGGCAGTTGGATACTTTACCAGTGAGTCACCAGGGAAGCCTATATATAGTACTTATATCTAAAGCATATATAGGTGTTATTTCACACTGTTATTTCTCCATGTTTTGCAGAAAGAAATGTCATTTATGACTAGCATCTAGAATAAAGCGTGTAATTTATTGTATATGTATGCACTGAGCAAGATACTAAGTTTGGTAAATACATTACTAAAGTTGACAATTCATAGTCACAGTGCCACATCAGTAGTTGAGACCTCTGAGTATTGATTTTTGGTAAATGTAAACCTTTTTGCTGTGAAAAAGATTTGTTCTGTGGCTACTACAGAGCATTTCCAGAATCTCTCCAGATTGCACTGGGACTTGTGTTTAGCTTCTGAATCAATATATGTATTTTTAATTTTGATAATCCATTAGCTAACTCTAAGACCAGATTCTTGTGCTATGTTTAATTCTGTGAAACTGAGATTTAACTTTTAAGGAGGTATGAGGAAAGAATATTTTCTTTGATAAATATGTATTTTTATCAGAAGTTAACTTTCTGATACCAATAAACTATGGTCTATTCAGAAATAGAAATAAAATGTGAAGAAAGCATTTTTTTTTTAAAAGGAAATATTACAAACATACAGAAAAGTTCATATAGCAGAATGTCCAGGTACCCATCACCAGGATTTAACAATTGTTAGTTATGTTACATTAAAAAAAAAATTATAGAGACAGTTGAATACGCTTTTCAGACCTTCTCAAACCCATTCTTCTCTCCTTATCCTGAGGTTAACACTATCCTGATGGTGTTTTATCCTTCCCTTCCACATAGTTGGATTTTATTCCACTTGTAATTATCTATAAAGTGTATGTGTGTGTGAACACCAGTTTGTAACTTTGTATGTTTGAAAATTTACATAAATGCTATGCCAGACATATCATCTTTCAGCTTTATTTTTTTATCCTGTGTGATTCTGAGATATATCCGTGTTGAAATAATATAGTTCAGTATTCCATTGTATACCACACATTCAGTTTTCATATTGATGGTAGGTTGTTTCCAGTTTTGCATAAAATAGATGGTTGGAGCTGCTATTTGTTCTGACCAGAAAGCTCTTTTTAGTTATTTTTATCAGTGAAATATATGCAGACAGTTTATAAATAGTCAAAGAATATGACAAGTTTTGGCGGGGGGGAACAGCCCCATCCCTCTTCCCAGGTCGGCAATGTCCAGTATGGCAGCTACTACCCAAATGTGACTGTTGAGCAAATGTTCTTTGTCCTAATTGAGAAGAGCTATGTTAAAATAACACTACATTTTGAAAACTCAGTATGTAAACAAGAATATAAAATATCACATTAATATTTTTATGTTCATTACATGTTGACATGATAGTGTTTTATATGCCAGATTAAATAGATTATTAAAATTTAATGATTAAAAAATTTAACTTTGCTGCCATAATATGTAAAATGACATATTTTTGCTTACATTTGTGGCTCCTATTTCTGTTGGACAGTCTTGCTTTAAATGATAAGCTCTATGAGAGCAGGAACTTGATCTTGCCCACCACGAGAGCAGTGACAGGCACAAAGCTGATGCTTGATAAATTTAAATGAGTTGATGCATTCAGTAGGTAGAGAGAGGCATTTTTTTTTTTACATTGTTCACTTAGGGTGCTTTGAGTTTTCTTTGCAGTTACTGATTAGTATAAAAGTTACTTTGAATTTGGCTTCATTATCCAGTGTATGTTTTTCCTTTTACTACCCTATTTTTAGCTTAACTACACTTTCAAGTTTTAGGATATCATAATGTTTTTGTTCTGTCTCTATCGTTATATTTTTAATTTTCTATTTTGAAGTGACATGAAAGTTGCTCAGTTGTGTCTGACTCTTTGTGACCCCATGAACTATATAGTCCATGGAATTCTCCAGGCCAGAATACTGGAGTGGGTGGTGTTTCCCTCCTCCGGGGGATCTTCCCAACCCGGGGATCGAACTCAGGTCTCCCACATTGCAGGTGGATTCTTTACCAGCTGAGCCACAAGGGAAGTTAATCCTGTTGTTTGGAAAAATTCTAATGGATTTGTAAATTCTTTAATTATTTCAAGTTATCGGTTTCTTGAGATTATTAGGTGTCTTCAAAGAGAAAAGTCATCTTGGCCTGGCGTGTGTCAGGATGGCTTTAGCTCTGTTAAATTTTCTACCAAGCTGTTACTTTCTCAAGTCTGGGGTCATGGTTATCCTTTTATTCTTTTTTCTTAGCATATAAAATCTTTTTATTTTAAAAATTCTTCCTCTTTTTTTCCTCTAGCTTATTGGGATATAATTAACATAATATTGTGAAAGTTTAAGGTATATATACAGCTGTTGATACTTTTATGTATTGTAATGTGATTACCATTGTAGCATTATCTAACAACACTTCCATCAAGTCACATAATTACTATTTCTTTTTTGTGGTGAGAACATGTAAGATCTACTCTTAGCAGTTTTCAGATATATGGTATGGTGTTATTATAATCACTATGCTGCTGTATATTAGATCTTCAAAACTTGTTAGTTTTATAACTGGAAGTTCGTACCCTTTGACCAGTGTCTCCTCATTCCCTTACTTCTTAGGCCCTGTCAACTATCACTTTTCTCTCTTGCATCTCTGAGTGCAGCTTTTTTAGATTTCCACATATAAGTGATATCATATAATATTTGCCTTTTTCTGTTTGGGCTTATTTCACTTAGTGTAATGCTCTCAAAATTCATCCAAGTTGTTGCAAATGGCAAGGTTTCCTCCTTTCTCATGGCTGAAGTATTGTGTTGTGTGAATATATATACACACATATTTATCCATTCATCTCTTGATGGACACTTAGGTTGTATTCTGTTTTGGCTCTTGTGACTAATGCTTAGTGAACATGGGAATGCAGATGTACCTTCAAAATCTTGTTATCAGTTCCTTTGGAAATAAACCCAGAAGTCAGGTCATTGGCTCATATGGGACTTCTGTTTTTAGTTTTTTGAGGAACCTCTGTACTGTTTTCTGTGGTGGTTGCACCAGTTTACATTCCCACTGACAGTGCAGAACAGCTCCTTTTTCTCCACATTCTTGCCAGTCCTTGATATCTCTTGAGCTTTTTTTGGTGGCTTTTTCCCCCTCTCTGGTTAAATGATAGCCATTCTAACCAGAATGGTGTGATAGCTCTTTGTGGTTTTGATTTGCATTTCCCTGGTGACAGTGATGTTGAGCACCTTTTCATATACCTATTGGCCACTTGTACGTCTCCTTTGAAAAAGTGTGTATTCAGATTCTCTGCCCATTTTTATTTTTTTCTTTCTTTCTTTTTTGCCCTCATGGTACAGCTTGTGGCATCTTAGTTCCAGGGATTGAACCCATGCTGTCATCAGTGAAGCACAAAGTCCTAACCACTGGGACCACCAGGGAAGTCCCTGTCCATCTTCAATTTTTTTTACTTTCTGTTTTTGGTTGTGCTGCATGCATGTTATTGCGTGTGGGCTTTCTCTGGGTGCAGAGAGTAGGTGCCGCCCTCTGGTTTCGGTGCACGGGCTTCTCATGGAGGTGGCTTCTTTTGTTGCGGAGCACAGACCAGCTTCAGTAGCTGCAGCGCTCGGGCTCATTGGTTAAGGCACACAGGCACAGGGGCTTAGTGGCTCTGAGGCATGTAGAATCTTCCTGAACGAGAGATTGAGCCCGTGTTCCCTGCATTGGCAGGTGGATTCTCATCCTCTGTGCCACCAGAGAAGGCCTCTGCCCATCTTTTAATTGAACTGCTTTTATGCTATTGAGTTCTATAAAATTCTTGCTCCTAAAGATTAAGAGCTTGGTACACAGATGGTCGAGAAGTCTGTCTTAAATGGTTATTTCTCAGTTTTTCTGTAATGCACCACGTGTCTGTGGTTTTTGGTTGTCCTTCTAGCTTAGGACATTTTTACTCTTTTCGCTGGTTTCCACATTATTTGCCCTATTTTCCCTGTTTTCCTTATATTTATAGATTAGTCCTTATTGATCTTTTTTCAATACCTCACCGTTTTTTTTTTTTTTCGATTTTAAAGTTTCAACAAATTTATTTTTGCCTTACTTATTTTGAACTATAGGTATTACATACTCTCTGTAGTTACTTCTTTTCCCTTAGCAGTTTTCTGTGGTTAATATGTTTGAGTAGGACTCTTGGTTACAAGTGGGAAAGACCAACTGCAGATTATGTAATACACAGAAAATTTGTGTGGAGATAGTGGAGACTCAAGGACAGGAATGTAGTTAGGCTGGCCCAGAAACAGGAAGTGGAAGGCTGCTAAAATCTCAGGCAGTATTTATTTATTCTGTCTCTTGTTTAGTCTTCTGTTTGCTCACTTTATTATCTCTTAGACATTTAACTCATACCATGATTTCCTTTTTCTTTTTGGTAATCTTTTCTGGTCAAAAGGATGGTCCATATTAAACTAAGACTTCTTAGTTGCAGATTCTCAGAATTGGAATCACCGCTGTGATTGGTGGTCAGATCACCTCTGTAACATTGACATTTTAGGCTGAATGATCCTTTGTAGAAGTTTTCCTGTGCATTGAATTTAGCAGTGTCTTTGGCCCTATCAGCTAAATGCCAGTAGCACTCACCATCTAACTGTAACAACCAAAAAATGTCTCTAGATATTGCCAAAATTCCTTTGGAGGTAAAATCACCCCTGATTGAGAACTCTGATCTAGAGTGTATTTGACTGCTCTGGGCCTACCACTGTGTGAGAAGGCTGTATCAGAAAAGCCTCGTGAGCTAGACAGGTCCTCAAAATGTCTGAAAAGTATTTCCAGTTTTTTGTAGCAACTATGAATTTAACACTGTTTTTCATTATTTTAGGTGTTTCTTTTTAAAATATTTTTTTCTCATTTAAAGTCTTTACTATTAATATGTTTCTTACTAACATCTTAAACTGGCACTGTAGAACTTGCTGTTTTGGTCATTACTCTGAATCTCTAAATTTCTCAATCTCCTGCTGATTCGTTTCTTTTCCTTGAGGGTGAATGTATATATCTGTGAGGGTATTGGTTGTTTTAAGATAAAATTTATGAATTTGTAGCCAGATAGGCATAGGTAGAATATACTTTTTTTTTTTTTGGGAGGGGACACTGCACAGCTTGCATGATCTAAGTTCCCTTGCTGCTGCTACTGCTGCTAAGTCGCTTCAGTCGTGTCCGACTCTGTGCGACCCCATAGACGGCAGCCCACCAGGCTCCCCCGTCTCTGGGATTCTCCAGGCAAGAACACTGGAGTGGGTTACCATTTCCTTCTCCAATGCATGAAAGTGAAAAGTGAAAGTGAAGTCGCTCAGTTGTGCCCGACTCTTAGCGGCCCCATGGACTGCAGCCTACCAGGCTCCTTCGTCCAAGGGATTTTCCAGGCAAGAGTTCTGGAGTGGGTTGCCACTGCCTTCTCCGATTTTTTGGCTTCCCTGTTGGCTCAGAGGTTAAAGCGTCTGCGTGGAATGCGGGAGACCTGGGTTCGATCCCTGGGTTGGGAAGATCCCCTGGAGAAGGAAAATGGCAACCCACTCCAGTACTCTTGCCTGGCGAATCCCATGGACAGAGGAGCCTGGTGAGCTAGAGTCCATGGGGTGGAAAAAAGTCAGACATGACTGAGCAACTTCACTTAGTTTCCTTATCAGGGATTTAAACCTGGAGTTCTAACCACTGGACTGCCAGGGAATTCTCAGTATTCTGATATATTTAATTTACAGATTGATAAACTAATGCTTAGGTAGCTTAGTAGAAGAGCATAAAAAATTAGGGTAGTTTTTATTATCTTTCTAGGTTTAGTTTCTAGTTAATCTTTGCTTTTGGTAGTATTATTTATATAATAATATTCAGTATTTATGTGCCAAACTCCACGCTTCAGATGTTATCTCATTAGTCCTTGGCAAATAATGAAAACGGGTCTCATAGTAAGACATGTCTAACTCTTAATGTTATTCTCCTAACCATTGTGCTTTAATAGTAACATAATAGCATTGGGAAAGGATTGGGTACTTGTGTCCCAGACCCTTTATTCTATGATACCACTTAATCCTCAACACAACCTTGGAAGCTATACATATTTCTTGGTTTTACATATGAAGGTGTTCAGCTGAGAGGGAGTAAGTATCTTACTTACCTTAAGGCCACATAACTGATAGGAAGCAGAGCCTGACTTAACTTTTGTGGTTTTCTCAAGTTTCTGCTGCACCTAGGGGGAAATACTCTTAACATTGATGCTCCACTGTCTTCACAGAGCTTTCATGATAATAAAATAGAAGGGAAAATACAATATACCGTGTATAGTTCTTTATTAAGGATTAATACATATTACCATTTTGTTTGAGACCAGTCTTCGTGTACTTGTTTGTGCCTCCTTAGGTATTTTATAGAATTGAGTTTAAAAGAAATACTAATAAAAGACAGCTAGATAATTACTGTTAACAGGAAAATATATTTTTTTAATCATATTTAAGAGATTATCATTTATCCTACCAGGAATGATTTTTTGTTTGCTCCCTCATTTGATATAAACAGTTTTCACACTTTGTAGTTCTTGAAGCTTTTGGATTTTCTAGTTGAGTGCTTTCGATTATAACAGCAGTCAGTGCCATTTATAAGTATGCTGTTAATATTTGTGGTTGCTGGTGTTAGACTATTAGGTTTAAATCCTGGATTAAATTTATAATTTAACATACTAGTATTTTGACGTGAGTGGAAAATAAATGGCTTGCTGGGGTAATACATAGTTTCTAAGGTTTCTTAGTGTTCTGAATTTTTTATATGTATCTGTTTCCTCATCTATAAAATAGTCATGTGAAATAGTCCCTGCCTCATAGAGTTATGAGACTTAAATAATTATTATATGTAAAAATGCCCAGAGGGTACGTGATAAATCTTAAGTCCTCAAAAATTGGATTTCCCTGGTGGCTCAGGTGGTAAAGAATCCGCCTGCAATGCAGGAGACTTGAGTTTGATCCCTAGGCTGGGAAGATCCTCTGGAGGAGGGCGTGGCAACCCACTTCAGTATTCTTGCCTGAAGAATCCCCATGGATAGAGGAGCCTGGCAGGCTACAGTCCATGGAGTTACAAAGAGTCGAACACGACTGAGTGACTAAGCATAGCATAGTATGTTTTTTTAAAGTTGCCTTTCTAACATGTTTGTTGGTTAATGTACTTACCAATTATGGTAATGTTAAGACTGAGATAATTTTGATACCTTAATACCAAGCAGTATATTGTATTTAGGTTTCTTCTGTGTCTAAGTGTAATTCCCAGATTTCAGTGCTTCTGAATATATAGGTAAGTATAATGTATAGTTTTGTTTTGGTACACTTAGCATTCTGATTGGATATTTCTAGCTCTTCAGTTAGATCAGTCTTTCTTTCCTCTTTCACAGAGGGCACTTCGAAAGTATCCTGAAATGCCTTCTCATTCATACGAATAGAATAGTTGTAGGGGCCTTAAGAAAAAAAAAAGAAATGGTGAAGCAGTGGAGTGAACGCCAGTGGAAGCATGTGTTGTATGTGAGTGCTCTGGGGATCATGACACTCCATTGATGGGAATCGTTGTAGATCTGGGCCTAATGGAAACTGGAGCTAGTAAACCATTAGAAATCAGGACTGCATACTCCACCTTTCTCTTTTAGGGGCTGTAAGGTTTTGACAACTTGGTTTTTTGCTCTGTGCATCTGTTCGGTTTTTCCTGCTTCCAGCTGGCTTTCTCTGTTTCAGCTTGTGGTATACGGAGTGTAATGGCTGCTCAGCTTCTCCATCATGACAGCTCTCAGTGTATTCTTTTGGCATTTATCCCTGCTGCTAAATGGCTCAGTCTTTTTCTCTTGTAAAATTTAAGTCATTTATTTATTGAATGCTCAGTACCTTTGTATAGTTCAAAAATCAAATGGTGCAAAAGTGTTTCTGCAACCATGTTTTCCTTGGCCAGTCAGATTTTGGCAATCCAAACCACCAGTTTCTTGTGTATACTTTCAGAAGTACGTGTGTGTGTGTGTGTGTGTATGGATCATGTTTGGATGGGTGGATGGATACAGGAACGTGTGTGTGTGTGTGTGCGTGCGTGTGTGTGCGCGTGTGCGTGTGTATCTCCCCAGTGTGTGTGTGTGTGTGTGTGTGTGCTTGTGCATGTGTATCTCCCCAGTCCTTTTTTTCTTTAAGACCAATGGAAGCATATTGTGTAGACCGTTTTGCATCTCACTCCTACCCCTCCTGCTTAATTTGTCTTAGAAATTCTTCCATATTAATAAATAAAGAACGAACTTTTTTTTTTAATGCATGGCTTTTCATTGTATGGATGAATTATTTGTTTTCAAATGGTACTGTAGTGAAAAATAGGTATCATTTTAAACATATGCTAGGAATAGCTACGGGGAAGGCAATGGCACTCCACCCCAGTACTCTTGCCTGGAAAATCCAATGGACGGAGTAGCCTGGTGGGCTGCAGTCCATGGGGTCGCTAACAGTTGGACAGACTGAGCGACTTCACTTTCACTTTTCTCTTTCATGCATTGGAGAAGGAAATGGCAACCCACTCCAGTATTCTTGCCTGGAGAATCCCAGGGATGGGGGAGCCTGGTGGGCTGCCGTCTATAGGGTCACACAGAGTCGGACACGACTGAAGTGACTTAGCAGCAGCAGCAGCAGCAGCAGCAGGAATAGCTATAGAATAAAAGCCTTGAATTGGAATTGCTAACAGGACATAGGGATTTCAGAATAGCCACTTATTGAATAACTGTCTTTACCTCTTTGTATACTAAAATTCTGTGTGCATTTGGTTTTGTTTCTGGATTTTCTGTTCTTTCTGATTTGCCTAATTATGTGTCAGTATCACACTGTTTTAATTATTGTGTTTTTAGGATGTGCATTATAGCATGGTGGTTAATAATATATAGACTTTTGTGCTAAACTGCCTTGCTTTAAACCTTTACTTCCTGAGCTGTGTGATCTTGGGCAAGTTACTTAATATCCCTGTAATTCGGTGTCCTTATTTGTAAAATGGAAATGATAATACCTATTTAATAAGGTTGTTATAAAGAATAAATGAATTAATAAAGTGCTTATAGATATATAAGCAAAGTGCTTAGGAATAATGTTTGGCATGTTATTAGTGCTATGTAAGTATTAACTCTTTATTGTTTCTACCATCCAGTCTGGCTAGTTCATTTCTCTGTATTTGCAGAAAATTACTGGCTATTCCTCCTTGCTTATTATTTTTTGTATTAACTTTAGAGTCAGTTGGCTTGTCTAGTTAGGATAGAATAGGTTATGGGTTAGTAACAATAGCTCCTCCCCACCCCAGTCTTAGGGGATTAACACGTCAAAAGTTTGTCAAAAGTTTGTCATTCACACTACCTGTTCAGTGAAGATCACTGTGTGTACTGGGGGAGGGGGGTCTTGGCAGAGGTGGGAGAGGGATTCTGCCTGTTTGGAGCTTCCCTGGTGGCTCAGACAGTAAAGCGTCTGCCTGCAATGCAGGAGACCTGGGTTTGATCCCTGGGCTGGGAAGATCCTCTGGAGAAGGAAATGGCAACCCACTCTAGTACTCTTGCCTGGAAAATCACATGGACGGAGGAGCCTGGTAGACTACAGTCTATGGGGTTGCAGAGTCGGACACGACTGAGTGACTTCGCTCACTCACTCCAGAACGGAACACGCGTCCCATGGATGGAGGACCCTGATAGGCTACAGTCCATGGGGTCGCAAAGAGTCAGACACGACTGAGCGACTTCACTTTTGTCACCCAGAGACCCAGGCTGACATTCTTACACCATCATTCTAGAATGCTGGCAATTGCATTGCAGAGGGAAGGAAAGATTGTTGAATCAAGTGCTAGTGGAAACTTTAAAAACCAGAAGAGGCATACATCATTTCTTATATTTCATTGACCAGAGCACGTTGTTTGTTAACAATCACATCATGCCATGGGGATGAGGAAGGTACAGGTTTGCTATGTGCCTGGGAAGATGGAGAGCAATAATTAACTACCTTAGTTTGCTCTGTTGGTTGCTAAGTATTCGGTCATTCTTTGTGTTATATGCAACACACTTTTTGTTGTTTAGTCGCTAAGTCATGTCCGACTCTTTTGCAGCCCGGTGGACTGTAGCCCGCCAAACTCCTCTGTCCGTGGGATTTCCTAGGCAAGAACATAATGCAACACACTAAGCCTTTCCTTTAGAGAGAAGACCTAAATTCTATCAAGTAACTGTGCTGAGCTCAAAATCTTTAATCTCCGAGTCTGTTAGTCAGATTCAGGGGAGTTTCCTTTAGTCCAGCGAGGTGTGAATAAAAGATGTTATCAGCTGGTCTGTTAGAAAAGCATCGTAGTATCTTTTCAGGCTCTTTGGTTGTGGGAATGGAGCTGTGAAAAGAACTTCTACTTTCAACTCTATATCGCTGAGGTGAAGTTGCTCAGTCATGTCCGACTCTTTGCGACTCCATGGACTGTAATCTACTAGGCTTCTCTGTCCATGGGCTTCTCCAGGCAAGAATACTGGAGTGGATTGCCATTTTCTTCTCCAGGGGATCTTCCCGACCCAGGGATTGAACCCGAGTCTTCCTCATTGGAGGCAGACGCTTTAACCTGTGAGCAACCAGGGAAGCATTATTTGACAAAATTTTTTACAGTTAGCAGATACTGTGTAAAGAGAAATATCTTAAAGACAATCTACCACAAAAGAATCCTCTTACATTCTATTTGCATTAATTAAATAATGTTTAAGTGACATAGCNGAGTCTTCCTCATTGGAGGCAGACGCTTTAACCTGTGAGCAACCAGGGAAGCATTATTTGACAAAATTTTTTACAGTTAGCAGATACTGTGTAAAGAGAAATATCTTAAAGACAATCTACCACAAAAGAATCCTCTTACATTCTATTTGCATTAATTAAATAATGTTTAAGTGACATAGCCAGAGATGGACTGTAATGTAAGACTTATTCTAGCCCACTGTGCTTTCCAGTGTACCAAGCTGTCTCTCTTAATGCATGGACTTTGGTTTTAGAGCTTTTTAACAGTAATATGAATGTAGTTTTTGTTGTTGTTGTTATTTGCAATGAATACAGAAAGGAAAAAAGTTTACTTTGAGGAGGATAATTTTGGGGAAGATAATGAAAGTGGTTTTTCCTGTGGTCATGTATGGATGTGAAAGTTGGACTGTGAAGAAAGCTGAGCGCCGAAGAATCGATGCTTTTGAACTGTGGTGTTGGGGAAAACTTGAGAGTCCCTTGGACTGCAAGGAGATCCAACCAGCCCATTCTGAAGGAGATCAGCCCTGGGATTTCTTTGGAAGGACTGATGCTAAAGCTGAAACTCCAGTACTTTGGCCACCTTATGCGAAGAG
This sequence comes from Oreotragus oreotragus, assembly GCA_006410675.1. Lineage (NCBI taxonomy): Eukaryota > Metazoa > Chordata > Mammalia > Artiodactyla > Bovidae > Oreotragus > Oreotragus oreotragus. The sequence continues at coordinate 17,633 of SJYX01000594.1, read as the reverse complement.
TTGACTCATTGGGAAAGACTCTGATGCTGGGAGGGATTGGGGACAGGAGGAGAAGGGGACGATAGAGGATGAGATGGCTGGATGGCATCACTGACTCGATGGACGTGAGTCTGAGTGAACTCCGGGAGATGGTGATGAACAGGGAGGCCTGGCGTGCTGCGATTCACGGGGTCGCAAAGAGTCGGACATGACTGAGTGACTGAATTGCACTGAGTGAAAGTGAAGAATGATCTAAGACAGTTCCCTGTGTTATTTGTACAAGTATAAAATGTTCATTTATTACAGAGATCTTGCTTCATCTTTAAACTAGAAAAGGGGGTGAAAAGCCATATATTTACTACTCATTTCCTTCGTTTCTCTAAGGGGGAAGGAAAAAAATTAGTTTGTTTTTTTACTGTAAAAGTGGCATATTTCATTATAGAAAAGAAAGAACATGAGCAAAAAGTAAAACAAACCCCAAACCCACCTTCCTGTTCTGGTGTGTATCCTTTTAAACTTTGTTTTCATAGTTTGTGTTGTTAACTAGAAAGTATATAAAACGTGTGTGTTTAGTCACTCAGTTGTGTCTGACTCTTTTGTGACCCCATGAACTGTAGTCCACCAGGCTTTTCTGTCCATGGATTACCCAGGCAAGAATATAGGAGTGGGTTGCCATTTCCTTCTCCGGTGAATCTTCCCGACCTAGGGATAGAACCTGGGTTTCCTGCATTGGCAGGCAGATTCTGTACCACTGAGCCATCAGGAAAACTGTGTATAAAGCATCCATGAAGTTTTTTTGTTAATTATTTTTTTTACTTTATATATTTCAAAACTTGTAAGTTTGTTTCTCTTTCTAGAACTTCTGTTTTATTTATCCTCATTACATTATTTAACTTTCATGCTTTTGTCTTAGATTTTTGTTATTCCTGTTTCTTTAGATAAGTTCTTCATTGAAGCCCTGTTCTGTATTCTTTGGAGCTCATATTAAGTATATTTAAGGCCAGGAGACATTAATGGGAGAGACTAGAGAAAAAAGCAGAAGGCATTTCAGCAACTATTTCGGGGTACTGATCAGGATACAGATCAGTCACTAAATCACTTACAGTCCAGCGTTGCTTAATTTGCTGATATAAACCAAAACTAAGAAAGTGTAACTTTCTATATGTGTATTTAAAAACGTTTCCCCTTTTTAAGCTGAAGTAAGATATTCCTATGGTCTTAATTTTACTTTGAATAGCACATACTTAGTCTGAGGAACTGGCTCGAAAATAAAAATGTGGAGGAGGACAGCAAGGTTATGTTCTATTCCCTTTAAAATGTCATGAGTTGTTTAAATTCTTTCAAGAAGAAGGAAGCGTGGGTTTACTGTCTAGTTTTTAGGTGATGATTTATAAAAGAATGGAGAAAGCAATGGAGCACTCCTACAGGGTTAACAGCTAATTTGCAGCTAATTTGTTACTATACATAGCAATGTGTAGAAATGTAATGGAACCAAGGCTTCCTTTTTTCTTTTCCTTTTTAAAGTATTACAGTTTACTGGGTCTGTTGCAGTATAAACAATCAACAATATCAAATTGCATCGAATAATTTTATCCCAATGTGCTAAGATTTAACTGTCTTTAAGTCTTAAAAGGATTTTTTTCTCACAAATATTCTCCTTTAGGATAGATACAGAATTTAATCATAACATTGTGTATCTAGTATACTTGTGGCTTGTGAAAGAATTTTAAAAGTTGGGCATAGGTAGCTGATAAGTTATTAAAAAATATAAATCTCAGGAAAGGAAATTTTGGTTAAAATGATAGGAAATGGGGACGTATTTTGGATAGAAAGCAGGGATCGCCAAAAACAAAACAGCAAAACATTTTTTCTAAAGAGAACATCTAAGTGGTACAGAGAAAACTGAACATAGCCGACTTGAGATGATAATCCTTAGAACCCCCTGCTTACAAGGTTGGCTTTTGACTGGCGTCTGGTAACTTGGATTTTGAGAGGGTTTATTTCCACCATTCCCAGAACTGTGAAGAGTAGTTCACTGTTTAAACTGTTAGCACAAACAATGTGGTTTATGCTAAACACCTACTTTCCTTCTGGGAGTCCTACGAAGTAGATAGAGGGTGTCTACACGACCAGTCCTGAGAAGAACTTTGGATACTGAACCTCTAAGGAGCTTATTGGGAGAAGGCAATGGCACCCCACTCCAGTACTCTTGCCTGGAAAATCCCATGGACGAAGGTGCCTGGTAGGCTGCAGTCCATGGGGTTGCTAAGAGTCGGACACGACTGAGCGACTTCACTTTCACTCTTCACTTTCATGCATTGGAGAAGGAAATGGCAACCCACTCCAGTGTTCTTGCCTGAAGAATCCCAGGGACAGGGGAGCCTGGTGGGCTGCCGTCTCTGAGGTCGCACAGAGTCGGACACGACTGAAGCGACTGAGCAGCAAGGAGCTTATTACTTTGTGGACAGTATTTTCACGTATTGTTAAAACTCATGAGTGGAAGAAGCGTGTGTCTTTTGTGACTCCCCTGGCAGAAGACTCTTGGAAACTTGTCCCTGGTTTCCTGCAGCCTTCACTCCATCTGACTTTTCCCTTTGTTGATTTAGCTCTGTATCCATTCACTTCAATAAATCATTACTATAAGCACAACTGTGTGCTGAGTCATCCTTGTGAATCATTGAACCTGGGAGTGATCTTGGGTACCACTGCCCACCCTCCAACACAGCAGTGGATCCAAGAAATTTAAACTGGATTGTACCGTGCTCATGGAAAAAGCTTCTACATGGAAGCGAGCAATAATGTCATTTTTTTTTAATGTCTAAATAGGGCTTCCCCAGTGGCTCAGTGGTAAAGAATCTGCCTGCCAATGCAGGAGACGTGGATTTGATCCCTGGGTCAGGAGGATCCCCTGGGGGAAGGAAATGGCAACCCACGCCAGTGTTCTTACCTGGAAAATCCCATGTACAGAGGAGCCTGTGAGGTCACAAAGAGTTGGACACGACTGAACAACTCAGCACACATGTCTGAATAAATAAGTGAAATTAAAAGTAATTTGGGGGTCTGCAGGAGAGGGAAAAACTCTTAATCTATGACTGAGAAACTTCTGTCCAAAGCTCTATTCTTGTGAAAGTGGATCTTGATGGCAGGCTGTCTGCTAAGGTTCTGTACCTTATAGAAATTTTATTCTAAAAGGAGAACTTAAAATGAGACAAGTATGATGCAATGCACTACGATATAAAAAGCACAAGGATTTTGGAGCTAGACAGATTTCAGTCAGAATTATGGTTTATTGTGTGAATTGTTTGAACTTGCTTATTTCCTCATTATAAAATGAGGATGATAATACTGGCTGTGTGGGTGGCTTGATTGTTAAACAGGATAATGTATACAAATCTACCACTGTGTGTTGCACATAAATGACTTTTAAAATTGTTAGTCTTTTTCTGTTTTTCAAGATTAAGAGAGATTGGAGAAATTTAAAGGGGAAGAAGGAGAGAGTGTAGTGAAAGGTGAAGCTTGTTTTTCTCTTCTTACTGGTTTGATGGGAAGTTGGGTAGGAAGGTTAGTGAAGAGAGAAGAATCATTAAGTTGTAGAACATGGAATTTTAAATTTATCTTCAAAATCACCCAGGAGCTTTTTATAGTTTAAAAACTAAGAATATTTTAAGTGCAAACTCAAGAAGGGATGAGAGGAGGCATAGCAACTCGATGAATGTTTTCCTGTACCTTTGTGGTGAGATTGTTATGAATTAGTTGACTCTCGAGTGTTAGCAAGTTTCAGTAACTGATTAAACACATCCAGTCTCTAATCTGTCATGATGAATACTCCCTGGTGATAATGGGACAGTTTTGACTAATTTATAGGCATGATTTCCCATTAGAATTTTTAGAACCAGTGTTTAGAAATAATGGCATCATAAAATAGAATTGTGTAATTCTGGTATATATGTGTTCTTTTTATAACTTTATTTTGAAAGTTATGATAATAGAATAATTACAAGAAAAAATGAAGAACTCTTTTACTCTTTGCCCTGTTTCCCTTGTTGTTAATGTTTTCTGTTTTTTTTAAAAAATTATTTATTTTTGGATGTGCCGGATCTTCGCTGCTGGTCAGGCCTTTCTCCATCTGTGGTACTCGGACTTCTCATTGAGGGGGTTTCTCTTTTTGTGGAGCACCGGCTCTAGGGCACACAGGCTTCCGTGGCTGCGACACGTAGGTTCAGGAGTATGGCTCCAGGGCTCTAGAGCACAGGCTCATTAGTTGTGGCACACGGGCTTAGTTGCTCCATGCATGTGGGATCTTCCCAGATCAGGGTTCGAACCTGTGTCTTCTGCATTGGCAGGCAGGTTCTTTACTACTGAGCCACCAGGAAAGACCATCCCAGGTTGTTAATGTTATATCTCGTTTGTTTTATTATATTGCCTCCTTCCTTTTCTGCCTTTTCCTCCTTTGCTTCCTCTGCTTAACTAGAAGTATGTATCAAAATCACCTATAGAATATTAAAAAGAAAAAAAATGTGTTCCTGCTAAAACAAGGAAAAACACCCTGCCTGGTAATTTGGATAGGTACATTAGATTAAGAATTAGTTCACTGTAATACGATAATGGGGGCTTCCCCGGTGGCTCAGTGGTAAAGAATCCTGGCAGTGCCGGAGATGCAGGTTCAGTCCCTGGGTTAGGAAGATCCCCTGGAGAAGGAAATGGCAACCCACTCTAGTAGTCTTACCTGGAAAATCCCATAGAGAGAGGAGCCTGGTCAGCTACAGTCCATGGGGTTGCAAAGAGCCAGACACATCTGAAGTGACTGAGGACAGCACAGCCATCGTAATAGATGTGAGGTGCTAATATCATTGTGGTTTCAGTTTGCACTTACCTAGTGATTAATGATGTTGAGCATCTTTGCATGTGCTTATTGTTCATTTATATATCTTCTGAGGAGAAATGTCTGTTCAAGTCTTTTGCCCCAAAACAAAGCAGGTGTTTTTGTTGAATTGTTGGCCTTTAAAAAAAAATGAATTACTTATTTATTTTTGGCTGTGCTGGATCTTAGTTGCTGCACAGGGGCTTTGTGTAGTTGTGGCAGGTGGGGGCTACTCTTCGCTGTGATGTGTGGCGCTTTCACTGCGGTGTCTTCTCTCGTTGCAGAATGTAGGCTCAGTAGTTGTGGTGCACGGGCTTAGTTGCTCCAAGGCATCTGGGATCTTCCCAGGCTAGGTATTGAACCTCTGTCCCCTGTGTTGACAGGTGGATCCTTAACCACTGGACCACCAGGGAAGTTTCTGTTGGTCTTTTTTTTTTTTTTTTTTTCTGTTGATCTTTTTTGAAATGTCTTTTGTTTCTTCATTTAGAATCATTACTCTCACTCACTGGAAAAGACCCAGATGCTGGGAAAGATTGAAGGCAAAAGGATAAGATGAGATGGTTAGATAGCATCACTGACAGAACCTCCTGAGTTCTTTGATCATCTTTATGATCATTACTCTGAACTCTTTCTCTGGTAGATTGTCCCTTAGTTCTTTGGGTTTTTCTCTTGTTCCTTTATCTGAAACATATTCCTCTGTGATTTTGTCTAAATTGTTTTGTATCTTTATGTATGTAACAGGCTAGTTATTACATACATGTGTATGTAATAGGTGTGTAATAGGCTTGTAACCTGTGTAGTAGGTTTCTCGACCTTGGAAAGGTGACCCTCTGTGGGAGATGACCTAAGCGTCCTAGCAGTGCACGTCCCTCGCAGTGTCACCCAAGGACCAGGCACCAGCTGGTGTCAGGCTGTTGTCTGGCTTGAGTTTATGGATTTGGTCTGCAGGTGGCTGAACTGGAGTTTTCTTGGCTCTAGTGTCTGCCCCCTGGTGAGTGAAGCTGGTCTTGTGCACGGCTTCCTGGCAGGAGGGGCTGGTGCCTGCCCACTGGTTGGTGGAGCTGGGTTGGCCTTCTGGTGGGTAGGGCCATGTCGAGGGGTGTGTCTCAAGGCAGTTGTGGGCTTAGGAAGTCTTAGGCAGCCTGTCTGATGATGGGTGAGACTGTGTGCCTGCCCAGTTTGTTTGGCCTGAGGTGTTCTAGCACTGGAACCTAAAGGCTGTTGGGTGGGGCCACGTCTTGGTGCCAAGGTGTCAGCCTCCAGGAGAGCTCACTCAGATGAATTCTCCCTGGTATGTTTTCTGTGTGAAGTCGCTCAGTCGTGTCCGACTCTTTGTGACCCCATGAACTGTAGCCTACCAGGTTCCTCCATCCATGGGATTTTCCAGGCAAGAATACTGGAGCGGGTTGCCATTTCCTTCTCCAGGGATTGAACCCTGGTCTCCCGCATTGTATGTTTCCTACCAGTGTCTGTGTCCTTAGGATGAGCCACAGCTGGCTCTCCTGCCTCTCCAGGGGACCCTCCAAGACCAGCAGGTAGGTCTGGTCNACCAGGTTCCTCCATCCATGGGATTTTCCAGGCAAGAATACTGGAGCGGGTTGCCATTTCCTTCTCCAGGGATTGAACCCTGGTCTCCCGCATTGTATGTTTCCTACCAGTGTCTGTGTCCTTAGGATGAGCCACAGCTGGCTCTCCTGCCTCTCCAGGGGACCCTCCAAGACCAGCAGGTAGGTCTGGTCCAGGCTCCTATCAATTTATTGCTTTTGCTCTTGGTTCCGGTGCATGAGATATTTTACGAGTGAAGTGTTAATTTCCTCTAATTCTGTGGAGCTCCTGCAGTCAAGCCCTGCTGGCCTTCAAAGCTGTATGCTCTGGGAGCTCCTTTTCCTGGTGCTGAACCCTTGGGACGAGCTGTCTTATACGGGACTCAGAATTCTCACTTTTATGGGAGAACCTCTTTATTCTCCAGCTTGTGGGTCCCCCACCCAGGGGTGGGAGGGTATGGAATTTAATTATATTGCAGGCCCATCCCTCCTACTTGTCTTGTTGTGGTTCCTTCTTTATGTCTTTAGTTGTAGAGGATCTTTTCTGGCGGGTTCCTGTTTTTGTCATTAATGGTTGTTCTGCAGTTGTGATCTTGGTGTGCTCCTGAAAGGAGATGAGCTTAGGGTCCTTCTACCCTGTCATCTTGGCTGCTCTCCTTTTTATGGTATCTTGAATTATATTTGTCGTATGTTGAAATCAAGCTGGAATCAAGATTGCCGGGAGAAATATCAATAACCTCAGATATGCAGATGACACCACCCTTATGGCAGAAAGTGAAGAGGAACTAAANTCTGACCTGCCTCTTGAGAAACCTATACGCAGGTCAGGAAGCAACAGTTAGAACTGGACATGGAACAACAGACTGGTTCCAAATAGGAAAAGGAGTATGTCAAGGCTGTATACTGTCACCCTGATTATTTAACTTCTATACAGAGTACATCATGAGAAACGCTGGGCTGGATGAAGCATAAGCTGGAATCAAGATTGCCGGGAGAAATATCAATAATCTCAGATATGCAGATGACACCACGCTTATGGCAGAAAGTGAAGAGGACCTATAAAAAGCCTCTTGATGAAAGTGAAAGAGAGTGAAAAAGTTGGCTTAAAGCTCAACATTCAGAAAACTAAGATCATGGCATCTGGTCCCATCACTTCGTGGCAAATAGTTGGGGAAACAGTGGAAACAGTGGCTGACTTTATTTTTGGTGTCTCCAAAATCACTGCTGATGGTGACTGCAGCCATGAAATTAAAAGACGCTTACTCCTTGGAAGGAAAGTTATGACCAACCTAGATAGCATATTCAAAAGCAGAGACATTACTTTGCCAACAAAGGTCCGTCTAGTCAAGGCTATGGTTTTTCCTGTGGTCATGTATGGATGTGAGTGTTGGACTGTGAAGAAAGCTGAGCGCTGAAGAATTGATGGTTTTGAACTGTGGTCTTGAAGAAGACTCCTGAGAGTCCCTTGAACTGCAAGGAGATCCAACCAGCCCATTCTAAAGGAGATCAGTCCTGGGTGTTCTTTGGAAGGAATGATGCTAAAGCTGAAACTCCAGTACTTTGGCCACCTCATGCAAAGAGTTGACTCACTGGAAAAGACTGATGCTGGGAGGGACTGGGGGCAGAAGGAGAGGGGACGACAGAGGATGAGATGCTTGGATGGCATCACCGACTCAATGGACTTGAGTCTGCGTGAACTCTGGGAGTTGGTGATGGACAGGGAAGCCTGGTGTGCTGCAATTCATAGGGTCGCAAAGAGTCGGACACACGACTGAGCGACTGAACTGAACTGATAGTCCACAAAGTAAAATAAGTATCTGTCTATACTAACAAAGATAAATAAATAAGTAATGACAAAGAAAGAATAGCTGTTCCAAAGAGAATACTAATTAATACAAGTGGAAAAAGGAGGAAAATCATATTCAGTAAACAATATAGTAATAATTATTTAAAGAAAGATCCATCAATAGATGTTAAAATTAGTGGGCTAAAATTTGATGAGAAACAGTGCTTGCATAGTCACAAAGTATCTCCACAAGATATTTATTATATTAAAAAGGGAAAAATAGCAACTTTACAATGGAGGAATTGGACAGATACCACCCCCTTGCCTTACCAAGCGATCAACAATAATACCACTAGGAGTAAGACATATCAGCATCATGTAATGCCTAACAGTATGTAGAGAAGGGCACAATGTCACTTCTTTGATATTTCTGCCAAAAATGTATTACCTCAATCCAGCATGAGAAAATATTAAACAAATTCAAATTAAGAAACATTCTATGGAGGTAAGAATTTTCTGTTTTTAGCCTTAGAAACCCGCATTCAAATGAAAGATTATATAGATAAAATTCACTTAGGGATGCTCTGCATGAAGGGTTGGTGGTAGGCAAGAGACCAGAACCCCCATTCAATTTCTTCAATGGTCCTTGTCTGCAACAGAATACTGGATATAAACTGACCCAAGATAAATATTAATAGGACTAGTGTTACAAAACATTAAGGATTTTGCTATGGAGAGAATACTGTGAATTATCAAGTAAGCACAAATTTAATCACAAATGTCCTTTAAGAAAGGAGGCAGAAGGCTATCTGACTACAGCAGAGAAGACCATGTGACAATGGAGATTACAGTGATGCGACCAGAAGTCAAGGAACGCAGCAGCCTCGGACTTGGAAAGAGGCAGGCAACAGACTGTCCTGGAGCCTCCAGAGGAACCAGCCCTGCTGACATTTTGATTCTAGCCCTTTAACACTCAACTTGGATTTCTGACTTTGAGAACTGTCAAAGAATAAATCTGCATTGTTTTAAGTCACTAAACTTACAGAAATGTATCATAGAACAAAAGGAAACTAATTTATTTCCAAATCACTCTGTAATAAAGAATTATTTTTTACTCCCCTAAAGCCTTAAACTAAAGATGAGGGAGTGATGTGTATATGCTGTGTTTTGATGATACAGATAAGGTCTCTGAAAATGGGACATGGTAGTATGTAAAAACAAATACTGATGGAATTCCTGTCATCATTAAAAAGTTTATTTTAAAAAACAGAACTAAAAATGAATAAAAGGTAAAAACCTGAGTATTGTTGTTTCCAATTATTTATTCTTATGGAAAACCAGAAAGGGCATGGGTGCTGAGAACAGTCCCAACCAATTACCCATTTGCCATATAAATACTAATACTTTTCATGTGAATGATGATGTACGATAGTTTGGAAGCCATTAATCCAAGGAACCTCCCACTTATTTAAGAATAGTTGTGAAAAGTGAAAGTGAAAGTGAAGTCACTCAGTCGTGTCCGACTCTTTGTGACCCCATGGACTGTAGCCCACCAGGCTCCTCTGTCCATGGGATTCTCCAGGCAAGAATACTGGAGTGGGTTGCCATTTCCTCCTCCAGGGGATCTTCCCGACCCAGGGATCGAACCCAGGTCTCCTGCATTGCAGGCAGACGCTTTAACCTCTGAGCCACCAGGGAAGAATAGTTGTAGGGATGGAAAAGTGAGAAATAATGGGTAAAGCTAAAGCATTTTTCAAACATAATGAAGTACTACAGTTAATATTTGTTATTTTAAATTTTAAAACTCTTAAACTATTTAGAATTTGTGTAAAGGAAGATGTACTTACCCTAAACTGTCCATATAATGATATCATGGAAAAGAAAAGAACAACAGCCAGAGGACCCCAGAAGTCAGGATTGTCTCTCACCACTTGTCTATTAAAACCAAGTGATGGCATTGGCATCAAAACACATCGAATTTTGTAGTAAATATCCTTTAGATCAATATCCAATTCTTCCCTATAATTTTAAAATAAGAATTCTTAGAAGGCACATACTTTTGAATATTGAGCCAGTAGTAGAAGAATTTAAGAAAAGTTTAAATATAACAGGAGTCTCCACAGGTCAACAAAACATTTGCATTTGAAGTACATTTCCAAGATGTACATTTTCAACATCTCTAAAGTTGGGATACATCTCACAATAGCTGGTGTCTTAACAATTGTTGTCAGTCTGGCGTGACGCCAAGTGCTTCCAACATCTGCTTTTCCTTTTGCCAGTCTCCTGGAGGTACTACCAATTTGAGACTTTAAATAAAATTCTTCTCTTGAGAATTTTTGGGACCATAGACTGCAAGTCTATATTCTCATAGGAACTTTTTCTTCCAACACTTTACCCAGTGCCAAACAGACAAGCAAACTTCCTTGGTTTCTCTTTTTGCATGGTTGATCATTTCTCATTTATCCTTACAATAAGGAGATAAGATAGCCATTTAATGTTCTAGCTTTATGCTGTCTTAGCCACTTTTTCTCTTTTATTAATAAATGTAAAATAACTACATCTTATAATCTATAACACCTTAGATTTGATGAAATTCAGTATATTAACATTAAGAAACAGAATGTTTTTAGTACTTGATCTACCAATAATTACTATAGAGAATAACCTGGTAATGCCTTGATTTTACAATGCTATAGGTTGCTCTTAGGGGAGAAGGAAATGGCAACCCACTTCAGTATTCATGTCAAGAGAATCCCGTGGGCAGAGGAGCCTGGTGGGCTGCTGTCCAATGGGTCACACAGAGTCAGACACGACTGAAGCAACTTAGCATGCATGCATGCATTGGAGAGGGAAATGGCAAACCACTCCAGTATTCTTGCCTGGAGAACCCCAGGGATAGAGGAGCCTGGCAGACTGCCGTCTATGAGGTCGCACAGAGTCTGACACGACTGAAGCAACTTAGCAGCAGCAGCAGGTTCTTCTTTCCAAACTGTTAAATTCTTCACTTTTTCTCCCTAAGTGATACATATGCATGTTATTGATTCTTTACATGTGCTAAGTTGCTTCAGTCGTGTCTGACTCTGCGACCCTATGGACTATAGCCCGCCAGGCTCCTCCGTCCATGGGGATTCTCCAGGCAAGAAAACTGGAGTGAGTTGCCATGCCCTCCTCCAGGGGATCTTCCCAACCTAGGGATCGAATGTCTCTTACATCTCCTGCAATTGGCAGGCGAGTTCTTTACTACTAGCACCACCTGGGAAACTCAAGGGATACATAATCGCTTAAAAATCTTCAAGTACTATGAAGAAGGTGAAAGTATCCTTGTAGTCCTCCCAGGGGTAGCTTGAGAATTGCTATATGGGAGAGAGTTTGGAGAGGTAATCTTTTGGGAATTTGTCTTAAACTGAACTTTCAATGCGTTAAAAATATTATTATTCCAGTTTTACTAATTACAGGTGACCTTGAACAATGTGAGGATTATGGGTGCCATCCTCCATCAAAGATACATGTATAACTGTGACTTCCCCAAAACTTAACTGCTAATAGCCTACTGTTGACCAGAAGACTTAGCAATTACATAAAAAGTTGATTAACACATATTCTGCACATCTATATTTTATGCATTCATGATACTTCTAGGCTATACAGTTCACCTGTGAGGTTTTTTTGCACTATTGCAAGTCTCAAAAAAATTTTCCAATACAAGTGCTGAAAATAATCCATGTATAAGTAGACCTACACAGTTCAAACCTCAAAAGTTCAAGGGTCAAATGTACTAGCGAACTGAAAATAGCTAAAATTTTTGACCAAAAAGGTTAAGGTTTTCCATACCTGTCTTAAATAATATGAAAGAATATAATCATTTCACAGACTAGCTCTAAAATCCAAAAAATGTATATTATTTTTACATACAGGAGTGGCTTGTTATCTTCAGGGTCATCATCTTCAACTTCCAAAAGCCAGCCATATCCTCTTTGTCTCAGAAATGTTGTGGCTGTAGATTCTTTGATAAAATCTCCACCAAGGTTTAACTTGACATCTGGGGGTGCTATTGAACCACTGAGATCTTAGGAGAAAAGACGACAAAACTCTAAATCAAGGTAAAATGTGTGGATCCTAACCAACATAAGCAAATATTCAACCAAAACTTATCACTTGAAGATCTCTAAGTATGAACACCTGCTAGTGCATACAATTTTCATATTTTATAGTTGCTAGTATTAAAAACAAGACAACAAACACAAAATGGGAGCCACTTATGCTAAGTCCCGTGTTACCAAACCAAAAATTAATTACAGTTATGGCTTCTCCCAGAAACAGACTCTTAAAACTAGGGAGTCAGAAATCACCTGGTCATCATGAGTGAGGTAATCTGTCTGAAAGACCCTGCAATCTCCTAAAGGAAAGTGACTTTACCATAACTAACCCACTTCCAGCTAATACAACTTCCTTTGCCTGCTTCCTTCTGCTTAAAGTCTTTCATTTTGTACAGCCCCTCAAAGCTCCTTTCATCTGCTAAATGGGATGCTGCCCAATTCATGAATCACTGAATAAACCAATAAAATCTGTAAAAGTTACTCAGCTGAATTTTTTTTCCACCAAGATACCTCACTTTTATTTTTACAGAAAAATGAAAATCAGAGTAGTGAAGACATATGAAAGATTTCACGTCTAATTAGCTAACCTTGTACCAGAATCTAGACTTGTTAACGGTAACTTTAAATTTTAAATGGAAGATATATAAAAATAAATAGATTACAGGATATCATTTTCTTTTGTTGTTGTTTGGTACATTGGTTGGTTTGGTTTTGGCCACCCCTCAAGGCTTGTAGGATCTTAGTTCCCCTACCAGAGACTGAACCCTGACTCTGGAAGCAAAAGCATCAAGTCCTAATCACTGGACTACCAGGGAATTCCCAACAGGATATCACTTAGAATTTCCTTCATTATTATGTACATTATGTGCTTCAGAACAAAGTGACTGCATACATTCTTTTTAAAGGCACTGCATATTTATATATGTAAACCAACAGATATTATTATTTGCTAAAGGAAAACCACAGATAATTTCTCCTACTTTTTCATGTACTTATTAATATTCTTTTTTAAAAATCATCAACCATCTATGCTAAGTGTTTTATATATTAATGCTTAGTTCTGGATAAATCTAAGTAGTAAGAGTTCCCTGTTATTTCAGCTAACTTTTTTTCTTTATATAATTACATCATTTATCTTTAGTTTCGGCATTTTGGGTAAATTCTAAGAAGCAGTCAAGAGATCCTGTTTATCCACATTACAAAATAAATCCATTCACAGTCTGTACCAGTGTCTCAGAGGTTACAGATAATCACAGCAATACATGTATCACATGTTCTGGTCAAAAAAAAAAAAATGGGAATAGTGAAGAACTTGCCTGAGGTCATAAAGGAACTAAATGAAAAACACATTTGTAGGACCAAACATCATGCACTAGTAAACAATCATCAATGCTGCTGCCTAGTCACAAGACTGGAGTGGTCCAGCAAAAANTACCTTGCCTGCACAACGACCATTCTGTTCTCTGCTTCTGAGTTTGACTATTTTAGACTCTATGTATAATTGAGATTATGGAATTTCCTGCATTTTTTATAGTGTGGAAATTCATAATGTGATTTGTCAGCTGCTTTTTCTTAGACTTCAAGCATTTTAGAAAAACTGGTTATTTTTTCATCCTTAGTACAGGAAAGTAATGGTTCTAATTTATTTTGTAAGTTGTATTCTTCCTTGGAAGGTCAGAAAAGCTGATACGTGGTTTTAATTTGTTACAGTTTTCTTCATTATATCATTATAATAACATACCTCTTAGCAAATATAAAATACAAACTTAGTTGCACATAATGCAGAGGATAATTTATGCTACTGTTAAAGGAATTCAGCAGAGTTTAATATTACCTTGATTTCTTTTTAGTAATTTGAGGAGACTAGATGCAATTACTTATTGCCTTAAAGAAAAATGTATAAAAAGTTGAGTTCCATTTTTAAGTTAACAAAGACTCAAGAAAATAATTTACTCTTTTGTGTTTATTAGGAAAAGGTTATCACACTTAGTATTTCAGAAAATACTTTAGTTAACCAAAAATTTATTGTTTTTCCTAAGCCATTTTTTGATTTTTGTGTGATGTGATTGTATGAGTTTTCTACAAAGCATGAAGTTCATTCCTGTGTACCTTGAACATAGGTTCTTTTTTTATAGTTTTTTTTCAAAGTTTTTTTTTTTTGGATGTGGACTCTTTTGAAAGTATTGGGTTTGTTACAATATTGCTTCTGTTTTATGTTATGCTTTTTTCGCCCTGGAGGCATGTGGCATCTTCGTTCCCTGACTAGGGATCGAACCTCCACCTCCTGCACTGGAAGGTGAAGTCTTAACACCTGGGCCACCAGGGAAGTCCCTGAACATAGGTTCTTTAAAGTGACTTGTCAGATTTAACTCATCAATTCATCTGATTTCTGCTATTTATAAGTACAACAAATGGGTGAAATCGTGATAGCATGATTTGAAAATAGAAAGTCAGGCAATCTGGAATAAGAGCAAGTATATATATTTCTCCAATAAAATTGGAAGTGGTATAGGAATTACTGAGAATTTGTTTTAATGTGAGCTTGGGTGATAATTTGATAGGATATTATGATGATAACAGTGTTGTACAGAAGGATTGCACTTTATTTTCTTTTATCTTTATATCCCTGGCTAGATAGGGAGAGAGCTAGAGAGTGTTGGGATAATCCAGCNGGAATTACTGAGAATTTGTACAATGTGAGCTTGGGTGATAATTTGATAGGATATTATGATGATAACAGTGTTGTACAGAAGGATTGCACTTTATTTTCTTTTATCTTTATATCCCTGGCTAGATAGGGAGAGAGCTAGAGAGTGTTGGGATAATCCAGCCTTTTAGTTATGCATCTGGTAGGTTTCCCTAGTGGCTCAGTGGTAAAGAATCTGCCTGCTAGTGCAGGAGACATAAGAGACACAAGTTCGATCCCTGGGTTGGGAAGATTTCCAGGAGAAGGAAATGGTAACCCACTCCAGTATTCTTGCCTGGGAAGTCCGAGGGACAGAGGAGCCTGGTGGGCTGTAGTCCATGGAGTGGCAAAAGAGTCAGACATGACTTAGCAACTAAATAACAATACTGGAGCATATCTTAGAATATTCTTTGTTACTGCTGTCCTGGTGACAAAATTTCTGGTAACAGGGTCCTTGGCAAACAACCTCATAGTTACTTAGTAAAGATGTTACCACACTTGGTGGTTTGATGGCTGTTTTACCTTGTCGGAATGAACTAGTGAATGTAGTTAACAGCTTGCTAGTGATACTAGAGTAAGAGAATTAGTTAATATGATTCAAGAGTAAGGGAACATTTAAAAAGGAACATAGCACTTCTTGTTGTGCTCTGAGAAATTCCTGAAGAATCTTATTAAACTATCCTAGGACATGAAGAATGTCATACTTTTACCATTAGTATTCCACATCTTGAAAATACAGAATGAACTGGGAAGGTTATGTTATTCCAGCATTAATATATATATTTTTAGTTAATTTATTTTTTAATTGAAGGATAATTACAGAATGATTTCTGCCAAACATCAACATGAATCAGCCATAGGTATACGTATGTCCCCTCCCTCTTGAACTTCCTTTCCATCTCCTTCTACCTTCCACCCCTCTAGGCTGTTACCCAGCATTAGTATTATTATCAACTTTTTAAATGTTATTAAAATTAATAGAAGGTTAACATATTAATATAGTTCAAGATTGAAATTAATGTATTAATATAATAAATGAAAAGTTAACACACGAATATAGCGTTAACACATTAATACATTTCAAGACTTAAGAGATATACATTTAATCATCCTGTATCTCTCTGTCTTCAGCCATCCAATTCTCTTCTCAGAGGCAATCAATATTCCCAGTTTAAATACACTTTTAACATTTATTATTTAAAGGACTTCTTTGGCATACATGAATAATTAAAGTCGATAGCATGGATTTTAGACTCAGATGTTTAAATTTTTCATTTACAGTTATCCCTCGGTATCTGCAGGGTTTTAGGACCCTCTGCAGTTGACAAAAATAAGAGGATGCTTAAGTTTCTTCTATAAAATGGTGTAGTATTTGCATATAACCTACACATGCCCTCTATATACTTTAAATTATTTTGTGATTAGTTATAATACCTAGTACATTGTAAATGCTGTGTAGGTAATTGTAAATACTGTGTACAATATTTTCACCCTAAAAGTCTTTGCTGCAGAGAGTTTTGCTGCAGTTTTACCACACAACAGCTTGATCATAAAATAATTTTGCCTCAAATGATAAAATAGCAAAAAAAGAAAAGAGACATTAAAAAGGGCCTAATGAAATGTGAAAAATTGAAAACAAAAAATTTAAAAGCAGTAATACTCCTATTATTAAATGTAAAAATAGAAAAATACTTGAATATTATGTGAAATGAGATAAAATTCATTGTTATAGTTGTATTCAGATTATTGGGAAGAAAGCAATACTTCTTTCTCAAAGTCAGTCATTAAGGATATAGGATATAATGTTGAATATAAGTTCTTTACACTATAAAAAATTTTGCTGTTAAGTCTCTTCAGGTCTCTTTGGAAGTAAAATGGACAAGGGAGATGGCTGTTCCTTTACAATACATGTAACATAGAACTGGTAGTATTTGTCTGGACTACATCTAACCATTCTATCACGTGTCCATCCTTATATTTTACCAGATCATTTAAGCTAGATTAAGTGCCAAATACCAAAATTCTGTCAGCATCACATTCTTCACTATTAAATAACAAATTTTCACCATTTTCAAGAAACTTACACTCATCAAGAATCATGTAACCATTTCTTTTTGGGAGGGTAGGAGTAACTTGAGTCTTCTTTTGTCTCTAACTTCTAATATTAAGTGATAAAATTGCTAAAGATGGTATCACAGAACAAGCTGTTGTGTCTAAATTAGCTGAATCAATAGTTACTGCTCTTGAAAACTGATGTGAATTATTAACTGCCTCTTTTGTATTTGCAATAGCTTGGTAAACTTTTGGTTTTGTTGAGTGGAAAGGATGACTGTGCCCACCAAAAGATTTGGAAGAACTGATAGGTTATCATTTTCTAGTGTAATAAATCCAGAACTGTTCATCAGTTACCTTTTAATGCAAAATGGCCTTATGGCCAATAGGTTGTTTGGCCAAACAGCTTGCCACAAAGTGTGTCATGGTGAAAATACCTACAACCTGTAAATACAGTGTAAATGCTATGTAAATAGATGCTGGCGTGTTGCAGATTCAAGTTTTACTTTTTTGAAATTGTATGGTTTACCCTTTTCATTTGAAAAGACCTTGATGCTCTGAAAGACTGAAGGCAGGAGGAGAAGGGGATGACAGAGGATGAGATGGTTAGATGGCATCACCGACTCAA
>SJYX01000593.1:298985-376743 GCA_006410675.1 Oreotragus oreotragus | reverse complement strand
TTGCCATTTCCTTCTCCAGGGGATCTTCCCTACCCAGGGATTGAACCCGGGTCTCCTGCATTGGCAGGTGTGTTCTTTACCAGTAGCACCATCTCCGAAGCTGAGATAGGAATCAGATCCTGTTTGGGGAATGTTTACCTAAAATAGGGGGAGCAAGAACAAAATCACTGATTTACTTCCACTGGAGGGGTGGGGGGAGGGAACTAGCAAAACGCTTAATTTTCTTTCATAATTGTTCTGTCTTGAGTTTTTCTCAGTTTGATGGTGGGGGGGGAGTTCTCAGATGGGATGTTAGTGCTTTTTAATTTTAAATAAGAAAAGGAGTCACTGTTTTGTTTTGTTTTTTTAAACAACTCCAGGTCATACACTATTATCCCATTTCAGAATTTTGTATGGTTTTACTGACAACTTCAGGCAACTGTCAACCCATGGGTCAAGGATTGGTGTCTGGATCAATATCACACCCTCTAAGATGCCAAGTGTCACTAATATGCTCCAAAGACCTGGGTCAGGACTGGCAGGATTTATTGTTTTTATTATTTTTACTATTTACTTGAGGATACTATTCATTTCATTGGGAGCAGGAAATAATTACATTTTGCCAGTTTTATTAGTCTCCTCGGGGCATAAGAAATTACCATAAACTTGGTGACTTTAAACAACCAAAATTTATTCTCTCACAGTTCTGGAGACTAGAAGTTTAAAATTAAGGTGTCCACGGGGCCATGCTCACTCCAAAACTCTAGGGAAGAATCCTTCATTGTCTCTGCAAACTTCTAGTAGCTCCAGGCTTTGTGCCCCCATAATTCTGGTCACTGCCTGTCTTCACATGTTTTCTAGGCTCTGTGTCGGAAGGCTCTTGTTTTATCTAGTCTCTTGTCATTGGATTTAGAGCCCATCTGTACCCAGGAGGATCTCATTTTGAGATCCTAAATTACATCTGCAAAAACTTTTTTTTCCAAATAAGGTCACACTTACAGGTTCTTTTAACATGCCACCACTGGACCCATTACACCAGGTATGTAAGAAGAAGAGGATGTGGAAGCCTGAGTCAGCTGGTCCTGTATTCCTGATGTCTTTTAAGGATTTCAAGCCCCTTAAAGATCACACTGCTGAAGTGGATGAACCTAGAGCCTGTTATACAGTGAAGTAACTCAGAAAGAGGAGAAACGATTATCGTTTATTAACGCACATATATGGAATCTAGAAAAAAAAATGGCACTGATGAGCCTATTTGCAGGGCAGGAGTAGAGACGCATAGAGAACAGACTTACGGACACAGGGGAAGAAGGGGGGCAAATTAAGAGAGGAGCACTGACCTATACACACCACCATGTGTGAAACAGATCGCTAGCGGGAGGCTGCTATACAGCACAGGGGGCTCAGCTCGGCGCCCTGTGATGACCTAGAGGGGTAGGATGGATGGGTGGGAGGGAGGCTCAAGACGGGGGGATATATTATGTGTATACACATGGCTTTTGTGTCCATGGGGTCATAACAGAGCTGGAAACAACTTAGTGACCAATCGTCTCCAAGCTACATAGGGCTTCCCAGGTGCTACAGTGATAGAATCCACCTGCCAATGCAGGAAACACAGGAGATGCAGGTGCAGTCCCCGAGGTTGGGAAGATCCCCTGAAGGAGGAAATGGCAACCCACTCCAGTATTCTTGCCTGGGAAATCCCATGGCCAGAGGAGCCTGCCAGGTTTGAGGTCGCAAAGAGTCAGACACAGCTTAGCGACTGAGCACACGCACATGGCTGATTCAGCTTGTTGTACAGCAGAAACTGACACAACATTGTACAGCAAATACCTTCCAATTAAAAAAAATTCACACAAGTATTTTAATGATGGACTTACAAGTGGAAAAATATCCTCAGCTATCCACTACTGAGAAAGAATAACAAATAAAATTTAGTTACATTAAAAAAAAAATCACAGTGCCTTTCAAAGCTTCCCAGCAGGTTCCATCCAAATCTGGCTTTTGCCTAGTGTGGAGAAGAAGATACACTGATTTAAGATAGAGACATTTGAAAGAAGTCTTATAAGTCATTCTGTACATTCTTCCACCAAAACTCCACTGGTGAGTGTTCAATAAACATTTCATGAAACTAAACCTACCAATATAATTAACACAGCTTCCTTCATTATCCCTTCCAGTTCAAATTACCATCCTGCTTAAACCTAACATCTACCTTCCCCTCTTATTCCCAAGTATTGACCAAAGTACTCACGTACCTCATATTAAATTCATGACCATCACCAACAAATTGACATTAAACATTGATCAGCCATCCTACCTCACTTTCCTCGCTCTCCACCTTCTAGAACTATTTTATATCTTTTCCTTAATCATCAAATAAATATTATCAGCACTCATAATTGGTAATCTTGCTTCTCAATGTATTGATGAAATTGAAACAATCTTCTCATCCTCAAATTAGTAATTAGCTGACATCTATATCCAAAATCTCTATCTCTGCCTTTCCTCTTGTTGTAATATTTTCCTTTCAGACACCACTACTTTTGGATAGCTTCTCATAACTCCTTCTGAAAGACCTCACTCTGGCAACGAGCTCTTCTTCCTATCATCAGCTCTCCTCCATGAATCATTCCCATTTTCATGTATCAGTCCCACTAGTACCTAGGTTTGTTGCTGTTTATTTGCTGAGTCATGCCTGACTCTTTGGGACTCCATGGACTGCAGCATGCCAGGCTTCCCTGTTCTTCATTATCTCCTGGAGTTTGCTCAAACTCCTGTCCATTGAGTTGGTGATGCCATCCAACTATCTCATCCCCTGCCACCCCTTCTTTTGCCTTCAATCTTTCCTAGCACCAGGGTCTCTTCCAGTGAGTTGGCTCTTCGCATCAGATGGCCAAACTTTTGGAGATTCAGCTTCAGTGTCAGACCTTCTAATGAATATTCAAGGTTGATTTCCTTTAGGATTGACTGGTTTGATCTCCTTGCAGTCCAAGAGACTCTCAAGAGTCTTCTCCAGCACCACCATTGGAAAGCATCAATTCTTTGGCGCTTGCTCAGCCTTCTTTATGGTCCAACTCTCATATTCATGCAAGACTACTGGAAAAACCATAGCTTTGACTATACAGGCCTTTGTTGGCCAAGTATCCAAGTATGTTACAGCAACTCCAATATGTTATGAGAAAACTTTTCCTTGGCCTAAAAACTCTTATCTATTTGGTGATTTCTTCTCCTTTCCCCTTTTCAGCTATTCTTTTTCATTTTTCAACACATTTTCTTTGGATTTCATTTCTTATTACACTATGGACTCTACCCATGATTAAGTTCAAAACTCCTTCATGTTGTCTTTTTCATTGGTTATCTCTGCATCTTAAACTTCTTTAAATTTACTTGAAATTTTTTCCTGTTATTTGTTTACTTCTGCACTCTTTTTTTAAACTACATCAGTAATTCTTTCTCTCTCTCTTTTTTTATATCCAACGTATGCAGAAATAAAATCCTGTGGAGAATCTACCTACCTCAGTTTTCAACTTGGGGGACTGATTTTTTAAAATATTGGAGAGCTGTTAAATTATGTATGCATCTACTTTAGCAACATCATTTAAATATCCTTATTAATATAAATTCTATGTATCATACAAAATAGTTATTGGGTTTTAAAATCTACCAGAATAATGAATAATTATCTTTAAAAATTGGCAGGACCTCTGTTTCCTTAGAGGTGATTAAAGCCTGACATTTTGTGCAAATTAGATTGTTAAACTATTTCTCTGGAGCAAAAGGGTCTAAATATAAATCTAATCATGCACATTGGTATAACCCTTTATAGTTTTCAAGGAAATTTTATATCCATTATTTTATTTGATCCTTACAAATGCCCTGTAAGATACTGGTATTTATCTAATTTACATAAACAGGAAGAAAGAGACTCAGAGTGTATAGGACTCACCTGTGAAAAAATAAGTGCAAGTGCCAGTCACTCAGACATGTCCAACTCTTTGCAACTCCATAGAGCCCACCAAGGTCCTCTGTCCATGGAATTCTCCAGGCAAGAATACTGGTGTGGGTAGCCATTCCCTTTCCCAGGGGATCTTCCTGACCCAGGGACTGAACCCAGAACTCCTACATTGTGGGCAGATTCTTTCCTATCTGAGCCATCAGGGAAGCCCATATGATTCACCTAACACTCTCCAACTAGTACTCAGCTTAAACCCATGGTCATTATGCCAGTGGCTCAACCTGGAGTGCACATTAGAATCACCTGAGGAGCTTTGATAAATCTTGAAACTCAGGCTGGACCCCATACCAATTAAATCAGAATCTCAGGGGGTGAAAACAAGGCACCAGTATTTTTGAAAACTCTCCAGGTAATTTTAGTGCACAGCTAAGTCTGAGAACCAGTAGATTATCTGTCCTTTATGAAGGAGTGCTGTCTCTCCAACTCCCTATGCTCTCCCCTGCAAAATGGATTTAAAAAAGAAAAAAGGATTTTTACTTCAACTTAAAGGAGAAGATGACCCTCTTGG
Organism: Oreotragus oreotragus; assembly: GCA_006410675.1. Lineage (NCBI taxonomy): Eukaryota > Metazoa > Chordata > Mammalia > Artiodactyla > Bovidae > Oreotragus > Oreotragus oreotragus. The sequence continues at coordinate 372,238 of SJYX01000593.1, read as the reverse complement.
GGCCAAGTTTCTTACAGCATAGATATCAGCCATTTATAAGGGAAAAACAGAATAAAGAAACAATATCAGTCACTTGTCTCTCCAACTCCCTATGCTCTCCCCTGCAAAATGGATTTAAAAAAGAAAAAAGGATTTTTACTTCAACTTAAAGGAGAAGATGACCCTCTTGGGGCCAAGTTTCTTACAGCATAGATATCAGCCATTTATAAGGGAAAAACAGAATAAAGAAACAATATCAGTCACATTAGATATATAACTTTCTCTGAAGCCTCTGATAGATGTTTCTACATCTGTCTTTTTTTTTTTTTTTTGACCGTACCACATAGTCATGCAGGATCTTAGTTCTCAACCAAGAATCAAACCCACTCCCCCTGCAGTGAAATCATAGAGTCTTAACCATCAGGCTTCTAGGGAAGTTCTTCTACATCTGTATTGACTGGAAGATAAAAGGTATCAAAAAAGTATACAGTGTGATTTATAGTAAGCGTTGAAACATTTGGGCCTATCTCATAGGTTTTCACACATCACATGGACTTTCGTATTCAAATTTACATTTAAATATCTTATGAATATCATCATCTTCTTACTCTCCCTAAAGGAATTACAAATGTGACTCTGACAATATAGCTTACCCATGTCTTTTTAATAGCTGAGGATAACATTAGAATGGTTTGAGAAAGAGCTTAAGTATCTTAACAGGTCCTAGAAATGTATCCAATATATGTAAGTTCTGAGAACTGTTGGTTGTAAAATAATTTTTAAATGTATCCCCTTGGCTCTGAGGCTGAACTGGAAAGTGGCGGTTATTCTTCTATGACAATGAGATAGCTCTGCTCCTAAGCATGCGCTGGGGAGGGACAATGTTGGTAAATTGTAAACTAGCATCTCACTGCAGTCCTTCAATTATTAAGAGAGCATTTTTCTTGCAAAGTTGGGCTGTGAATGAAAAGTAAATAAAAAAATAAACATTCCCAGAGTACAAGTATCTTCCAAGACTGATAGCAACATTACTGAAAGAAGAGTATAAGAACTAAATTTAAAAATGATGATTCTTAAATATTTAAAATGATAATCAGGTCTTAAGAATATAAGGTTTATTGTTACATTTTATTCTGACACCATTGCTTCAGTTTGCTATATGTAGAAATGGGAATGTAATTTTTAAATTTTTTGAAAGTGATTTATTTGTTTATTTTTGGCTCTGGGTCTTCGTTGCTGCCTGCAGGCTTTCTCTAGTTGTGGTATGCAGGCTTCTCATTGCACTGGCTTCTCTCGTTGCAGAGCGCAAGCTTCAGGTGTGCATGCTAGTTGCTCCGCAATATGTGGGATCTTCCCAGATCAGGAATCGAACTGGTGTCCTCTGCACTGTAAGGCGTTCTTAACCACTGGACCACCTGGGAAGCCCTGGGGATGTAATTTTTAAATTTACGCAAAGCCTGAAGAGTTTGCTTCTTAATTTTCTCAGCACATAAAGAACAGAATGAAATCATTTTTATGTTGTTACTGAACTAGTTTTCATTGCTATGTTTTAAGTGAAATATATTTAGTTATGATGGCTTAGGTGTGATTATATGGAAGTTGTCAGAGACCAGTATTCTGACCATTTACTTATCTCTAGATATTAAACTAAAATGGTCATGTCACCTCAGCTTTGGGGAGAAAATATGGCAAAGCAGTAGAGCATAAAGAATATAATGTCAGATTTTGAGCTAGGAGAACAGCAGTTTCTGCAATTTAATCTCAAACTGGTCTTCACCAGATCTGTAACTTGTATACATAACAAGTTATCTTTGTAGCAGATTTATATGTGTTGAACTGGTGTCCTCTGCACTGTAAGGCGTTCTTAACCACTGGACCACCTGGGAAGCCCTGGGGATGTAATTTTTAAATTTACGCAAAGCCTGAAGAGTTTGCTTCTTAATTTTCTCAGCACATAAAGAACAGAATGAAATCATTTTTATGTTGTTACTGAACTAGTTTTCATTGCTATGTTTTAAGTGAAATATATTTAGTTATGATGGCTTAGGTGTGATTATATGGAAGTTGTCAGAGACCAGTATTCTGACCATTTACTTATCTCTAGATATTAAACTAAAATGGTCATGTCACCTCAGCTTTGGGGAGAAAATATGGCAAAGCAGTAGAGCATAAAGAATATAATGTCAGATTTTGAGCTAGGAGAACAGCAGTTTCTGCAATTTAATCTCAAACTGGTCTTCACCAGATCTGTAACTTGTATACATAACAAGTTATCTTTGTAGCAGATTTATATGTGTCTGTCTCTGTGTATGTGTGTGCTGTGCTTAGTCACTCAGTCCTGTCCGACTCTACGAGTCTGTGGACTATAGCTTGCCAGGCTCTTCTGTCCATGGAGATTCTCCAGGCAAGAATACTGGAGTTGGTTGCCATGCCTCCTCCAGAGGATTTTCCCAATCCAGGGATCAAACCCAGGTCTCCCACATTGCAGGTGGGTTCTTTACCAGCTGAGGTACCTGAGAAGCCCATATCTATCTTATGAAGAGAAAAATATATATTTACTACTTTAAAAAAACTAAAAAGAGGTAACATAGTAATGAATATACTTAAATTGACTGTTTATTGGATATAAAGAATAGCACTATGTTAGAAAATAGATTGCAAAGGGCCCAAGATAGTGGGTACCTGGGAAGCCCATATGTGTATATATATATATGACAAATATATATTTACTACTTTAAAAAAACTAAAAACAGATAATATAGTAATGAGTACACTTAAATTGATCATTTATTGGATATAAAGAGTAGCACTATGTTACTTAAGAAAATAGATTGGAAGGGTGACCAAGACAGTGGAGTAGAAAGACCCTGAACTCCTCAACTCTCACAGGCACACCAAAATTACAACAATTTACAGAGCAACGATCTACAAGAACAACCTGAAGACTAGCAAAAAACATTTTTCCCACAACTGAAGATATAAAGAAAGAGCCACAATCAGATGTAAAAGGTGGGGGGCGGGGGGCGAGGCGGTAGAGAAGTAGTATGATGTAAGACCTAGACCTCTGGGTAGGAATCCCACAAATGGGAGGATAGTCACAGTTGCAAAGGTTCTCCCCAAGGAGGAAGAAGTTGTGGAGAAGGGGAACCCTTGTGCACTGTTGGTGTGAATGTAAATTGGTGCAGCCACTATATAGTATAGAGAGTCCTCAAAAACGTAAAGATAACAGTGCCATATGACTCAGTAGTTCACTTGTGGATATTACCTGAAGAAAGAGAAAACACCAATTTGAAAGATACGCGCATGCTAATTTCACTGCAGCACTGTTCACAATAGCCAAGATATGGGAGTGACATAAGTGTCTGTGTGTGTGTGCTAACTCAGTCACTCAGTCTTGTCCAACTCTTTGTGACCCCATGGATTGTAGCCTGACAGACTCCTCTGTCCGTGGAATTCTCCAGGCCAGAGTACTAGAGTGGGTAGCCATTCCCTGCTACAAGGGATCGTCCCAGCACAGGGATTGAACCCAGATTTCCTGAACTGCAGGGCAGATTCTTCACCATCTGAGCTACCATGTCCCTTTAATCCATGCCCAGCCGCTAGAATGTAAGCTTTGTCAAAGCAGGGAAAACCTCAGCACCTACAATGATATCTAGAGTACAGCAGCAAAAAAAAAAAAAAGTGTAGAGTAATTGAATGGATGGATACATGTGAGATATTCTGAAGGACTGGAGGGCTCTCATTTGACAGTCTGAAAACAGAAAAAGTCCTTCTGGATATAGTGATGTCTGTGGACAAAGGAACAATGACTAGTCAAGGGTACCGTGCATCTGGAGTACACTGACCCACCTGGACAGTCTGGGACATGTCTGATGTTTGTGTGATCCGTAAAACCCTGGCGGGTCAAGTCCACAGAAATCTTGTGATTTTTCTGATGCAGTTCCCTCAGAGGAGATAATTAAGATTTGAAACGTGAAATGACTTGCTGAATTCACATAGCAACCAGGGGAGACAATAGACTTTCAGATTCCTGGTTCGGATATCTCCACATATATCCATATCCCCCAGCCTACTTGCTATGGACTAAAATTGTGTTCCCCCAAATTAATGTGTTGAAGCCCTAACCCCTCAATGTGACTGTAATTGGAGACAGAGCCCCTAAGGAAGTAATTCAAATAAAATGAGGTCATATGCTGTTCTGATAAAATTTGTACCCTGATGAGAAGAGATTTTGTGACCCCATGGACTATACCCCACCAGGCTCCTCTGTCCATGAGGAGTATTTCAGGCACGAATACTGGAGTGGGTTGCCATTCCTGTCTCCAGGGGATCTTTCTGACCCAGGAATTGAACCCAGATCTCCTGCACTGCAGACAGATTCTTAGCCATCTGAAACACCAGAGAAGCCCCTATATGGAGACAGCAGAGAGCTTGCTCTCTTGCTCGCTTCCCCATGCACACTGAGCAAGGACCCTGTGAGCACACAGTGAGAAGGTGGCTGTCTGTAAGCCAGGAAGAGAGCCTTCACCAAGAACTGAACCCTGAGTACCTTGATCATAAAATCTCCCAGCCTCCAGAATGGCTCCTCTGTCCATGAGGAGTATTTCAGGCATGAATACTGGAGTGGGTTGCCATTCCTGTCTCCAGGGGATCTTTCTGACCCAGGAATTGAACCCAGATCTCCTGCACTGCAGACAGATTCTTAGCCATCTGAAACACCAGAGAAGCCCCTATATGGAGACAGCAGAGAGCTTGCTCTCTTGCTCGCTTCCCCATGCACACTGAGCAAGGACCCTGTGAGCACACAGTGAGAAGGTGGCTGTCTGTAAGCCAGGAAGAGAGCCTTCACCAAGAACTGAACCCTGAGTACCTTGATCATAAAATCTCCCAGCCTCCAGAATTCTGAGAAAATAGATTTCTGTCTCCTGAGCCACTCAATTTAGAGTATTCTGTCATGGCACTGAGCTAACTAAGACACTGCCATGCTTTCTCAATCAGTGCCTTTTGATAAAACCAGCATCGAACTGCTAATCTACATCTCTGGGTGACTGTGGCAATCACTTAGAGGGGAGCAAGGAATAAACAGGGAAGTGGGTTATAGATAATATCTTTAGCCAGCTCACATTCTTAGACATCGTCTTCACAGGTGATTCACTCAAATAATTCAGTGGCTTCGACTTGATGTCTATAACAGCCATCAGAACTCTATCTATGTGAACATTTCAGAAGAGATTCAAACTGTCTTCTCCTACTGTCTTGCTCTTTGGGAACAAGCTGCATATGAAGCTGGGGGCTGGGACAGTCAGGGAAAGACAAGCTGCTATTTTCTTTTTCAGTCTATCAGTTTCTCTGGGTAATTCATCCAGCATGAAAGCAATGAAGCATGGATTCCACTTGTAATGATATAGACCCAAGCATATTAACCCAATTATTTTATTAAATTACTTACAGAAAATTTCTCTTATCTGGTGCTCTAATATCACCTTTTTCTTCTTAGAACTCAAAAAGAAAACTGGAGACTTAAGTCTTATTTTAGAAGAATCCCTTCCAGCAAAAATATTGATATTTAAAGCCTGAGTTTGGAGGCAAGAAAGTGGGAGAAATTGAATTAGAATTCAATTCATTTCACCCATGGTTTATAAAATGTAAATGATATGCAAAGCACTGGTTATGGTGTTGAAAATGCAAGAAAACCTAAGGCTTGCTCTGTGATCTGGTTAGAGATACGTATAAGATTCAGCAGAAAGCATTCAGAAGCAATGTGGAGGCCAGACAAGATGTGATATGTGTACAAATATCAAATTGCTTCTCCCCGATTCCTATCTAAATGACCTAAACGACGATAGAGATTATGAAAAGATATTCAGTGCTGTAGTTCCAGAAATGATTTTATATACCAGAAACCTAGAGGAAATCATTCAGATATAGCAAGATAGGGAGATAGGATTAGATTAAAATAAAGAATCATCGGGCTTCCCTGGCAGCTCAGGGGTGTAACGTCCATCTGGCAGTGCTGGAGACATGGGTTCCCTCCCCGGTCCGGGAAGATCCCACATACCGCAAAGCAGTGAAGCCTGTGAGCCGTAACTACTGAAGCCTGTGTGTCTAGAGCCCACGCTCTGCAGCGAGAGAAGCCAGCCTCAGTGAGAAGCCCCCGCACCGCAGCTAGGGAGTAGTCCTCTCTCGCCACAACTAGAGAAAAGCCCACACAGCAGCCGAGACCCAGAACAGCCAAAAATAGATAAACTAATTGATTTTTTAAAAAGCAAGAATCGTTGACTACAATGCTGTCTGCCCAGAAAGTAAGAGGAAGAGAATCCAGCAAAACTGCTTTAATATCTTAGGATGCAAAGGAGCAGAGGAGTGAGGATTCATACCAGCAGGCTGTAGGGTAATGTGGAGAGAGACGGTGAGGTCTTCCCTCCACCATTCAATATCCAAGGTCATGTTGAAGAGCTGGGTGAATCATCTCCATTCTACCAGCACATGTGGAACATCCTTCTGATCTGGAACCAGGCAGAGGGTACATACTAGGGGCAAGCATCAGGGGATCTGGTTCTCCAGGGATTCAACACAGGGAAGGTTCCTGCTGAGATGCCTTCCAGGATCGGGTCAGGCTTCCATATGCTGTTTGGTGCCTGACATTGAAGAGGGAATGGAGATGTGTCAGCAGGCAACTGCCGCAAAATAAACCAGAGAAAAGCTGAGCTCCCCTGTCTCCCTTCCACTAGACTGAGAGATTGAAGAAGAGATAGAGTCACCCAATCTTAGACAAAGCACACACACATACACACACAAAATAATGAATTCCTAACTCTACGAGCTAATCTTGAGCAAATGTGGACCTCCCTCCTAAAGGAACAATAAACAGAAAAGCCATTTAAACCATCATATTTCATAGCAGGAGGAACAAATGTCAGCTTCTGAAATCCACAGGTACTATCAGAAGGAGGGACATTTTAAAGCAATTGTGTAATTTTTTTTTTCTCAGTTTCTTATGGTTTGTTTTGGCCCTGTGTCCAACTTTAGCATTTAATGCCCTTCACCCTCATCAGAGCTGATTCTTTTTGCATTTTTTTCTTCTCTCAGTAATTCATGTGTTCATCTTCACTTACTTCCCAGGAAGCATTCCATAGTGGTTCAGCTCACAGTAGTAGTAACCATTTTAATTCACATCAAAAGAATAGAAACCTTTAACCAAAACATTTTATCAAAACAGAGCATTGCAAATATGCACCTCTGATGGTGGTGTCTTATTTCAAAGCAGTAGATGCCACAGGACTTCTTTTTAACAATGACTGAAAATAGAGTTGATTCCCACCTTCACAGCTTATTATTTTCATTGTGAAAAGTAATTAAATATTACATTGGAGATGAACAATGAAGTATATAATAATATGATATTCCAAACTAATCTTAGTTGAAGATAAACACGGCCCCTTTCAGTTGGCATAAGATCTAAAACCCAGTGACAGAGCACTGACATAACAAACCAAGTCAGATACTTAAATGCACTGGAATCACCAAACCACTGGATCACCTTCAAAGTCATCTTTAAGCCAAACCTCCCTAGGCAGTCTGCAATCTGTGGCTGATAAACCTTAGTAATTGTACATCCATTCCCTGTGCAGAGCCAGTTGAGGGCTATGCCAAGGCGGACAGCGTTTAACAGATGAGAAAACTGAGGTTGAATAGCCTGTTGTTTCTCACACAGTTAATGAATGTTATGCCAGAACTGGGCTTTTTTGTGTGTGATTATACCTTCCCCCAGATCAGCTCTTCATATACCCTGACTGCAGCAAAACATTTTTTTCACTTCGGTCAAAACTCTTAAAATATATTCTGTAAACTTAACAATATTCCACCATGCAAATAGTCGATGATCTGCTCATGCATTCCTGAATCATTGGATATTTGTTTTTCTAATGTTTTGCTATTAAGTAAATATTGGAAGCAACAGCCTATATAAAATATTTTGCCTGAACTCCCTTCTGGAAGGTAGGATCTGACTGAGGGTTGGCTTTCAGGAGCCAGGGAACAAAAATGAGAACACTGTAGGGCTAGTCTTCAGCCACTGACCAAGGAGTCAGGAGACTGCTGCCAGAGGCAAGCGAGCATCAAGAACTGAATGGGCTGCCAAACCAAGCATCAGTCCAAAAAAGACAGAGAAAAGGTAAAAGCACACCCATGACAAGTGGGTTATCAGTGGGAATGTGTGTGTTCCCATTCAGCCGTGTCTAACTCTTTGGGACCCCATGGACTGTAACCCACCAGGCTGCTCTATCGATGGAATTCTCCAGGCAAGAATACTGGAGTGGATTGCCATTTCCTTCTCCAGGGACTGTCTCTTATACACATCTNAGTGGGTTATCAGTGGGAATGTGTGTGTTCCCATTCAGCCGTGTCCAACTCTTTGGGACCCCATGGACTGTAACCCACCAGGCTGCTCTATCGATGGAATTCTCCAGGCAAGAATACTGGAGTGGATTGCCATTTCCTTCTCCAGGGATCTTCCCAACTCAGAGATGGAACCTGGGTGAGACAAACCAAGCAGGTACAGGAGAGAGATACCAGGAGGATCCTTGAAACATTATGTTGTCTGTAATACCACAGTGGCAGACAGAAGGAACTTGGCAAATCATGTATCTGATGTTAAGTTTCTGTCTGAAATGTCTCATGCCTTCTCCTAAATTCAAAGGGCAAAGAACTGAAATTATACCCCATGTAGGAAAGGAGGAAAACCAGAAACACAGATAAATACTACAAAAGACTATCACAGATAATCTATTATAGTGCAGACACCTAGAGGTTTTCAATAGTAAATGTATGTATAAAACACTATAGTCTTATATATAAGAATCTCAAACAAGTGAAAATGAGAACAAATAAGTTATCATTTTAACAGTAATGACTTAAGATGATCATATTATTGGTGGCCTTTTTCTGCTTCTTTCAACAGTTCAGTTCAGTCGCTCAGCCGTGTCTGACTCTTTGCAACCCCATGAATCGCAGCACGCCAGGCCTCCCTGTCCATGACCAACTCCCGGAGTTCACTCAGATTCGTGCCCATCGAGTCAGTGATGCCATCCAGCCATCTCATCCTCTGTCATTCCCTTCTTCTCCTGCCCTCAATCCCTCCCAGCATCAAAGTCTTTTCCAGTGAGTCAACTCTTCGCATGAGGTGGCCAAAGTACTGGAGTGTTATTAATTTTATATAACATGTCTAGGTTACTGTTAAAACGAGCAAGACTAGTATTTATTGCTGTTTATGCCTAGCTATTTTAATCAAGTTTTAAAATTCTGTTAACCACAGCTCTTGCCTGGAAAATCCCATGGACAGAAGAGCCTGGTGGGCTGCAGTCCATGGGGTCATGAAGAGTCAGACACGACTGAGTGACTTCACTTTCACTTTTCACTTTCATGCATTGGAGAAGGAAATGGCAACGCACTCCCGTGTTCTTGCCTGGAGAATCCCAGGGACGAGGGAGCCTGGTGGGCTGCCGTCTATGGGGTTGCCCAGAGTTGGACATGACTGAAGCGACTTAGCAAGCAAGCAAGCAAGCATGTGTTATCAATTTTATATAACATGTCTAGGTTACTGTTAAAAAGAGCAAGACTAATATTTATTACTGTTTATGCCTATTTTAATCAAGTTTTTAAATTCTATTAACCACAACTCTGGAAGGTCAGCTATTTGGATGATGAACTCATAACCAGGGTTTAACTAGTAGGGGAACAAAAAGGATATACAAATTGTAAGCAGAAAAACAAGTAAAAAGATAAGCAGACTATGTATAGCTAGCATCAGAGATATGAATGTTCATTTTGAACTGATGAAAAGAATAAAGAGAAAGAAAAACTTTTCTCTTTATTCTACATATCCATATGTCAAAATTAATATCTGCAGAGAGCTAAGTGGAGGCAGGATTAACAGTGAATACAGTGGGTCTTATCAGGAAATTTGAGAAATGGAAAGGCAATTCCTGGGTGTTTCATTTATCTTAAATACAGATGTATTAACCTAAGTGTAAGCTTCCCCAATAAACTGATATATAAACAAAAAAAGATTTAAATGTTCAATTGATAGCAAATGTCAAAATATAGGAGTAACAATTTGTACTGCAAGTAACATTGTCATAAGATACTACTAATGAGACTCTTGTCTAATGAACAACCTATTTCCAAATTGTTTGGAAGTTTAAAGTCAAAGTTTAAAGTCTTCTTCATGTTCAATAAAATCAAAAACATTATAGTCTTTGGTTAAAATATACTTAAGCATATAAAAAATCATAGCTTTTGTAGTAGGAAAAAGTAACTGTTTCTAAAAATTCTCCTAAGACTGAAGAAAACTCGAAGCTTGTTATCTAATAAACTATAAACTCATTTTAATGATATTGCAGATCTAATGTCCTCTGTTAAATTTTCCCCATTCAGCAAAGAAAACATTTTATTCCTGTCTCTTTTTGCAGTTATCAGTCACTGACCTTGCACCCCAGTCTGACTCCCTGGAGAACTGTGACCCCAAAGTCTGGGGATGGGAGCTGGTTGCTTTGAGTCATGCTGTCTGAGCCAAAGATGTCAGTTTTGTGCTGTTTTGTTTCTTACTGAGAATAGGGTTATCAGAGAGAGGATGTTGAGTTAAATGGTGCTTATAAACCAACTCAAGGCAGCATAATATTGTACTTCTGCTATTGAAGAAAATGCAGGCTAATAGCTTATTTGCCATCAAGATTTTTATTTTCTTCAACAAATTAATGTCATTAAAAAAGAAGAAAGAGGTTTCTTGATATTTAAAGCACAACCCAGTGAAATGTGTGGACTCCAACAAGTGCAATAGAAAATATCCTGGATACACAGGGAAATTTAAAGGCTGAGTATTGTGTGCATGCTGCATGCTCCATTCAGTCATGTCCAGATCTTGGACACATGACCCCATGGACTGTAGCCCAACAAACTCCTCTGTCCATGAATTCTCCAGGCAAGAATACTAGAGTGGGTTGCCATGCCCTCTTCCAGGGGATCTTCCCCACCCAGGGATCAAATCTGAGTCTCCTGCACTGCAGGCAGATTCTTTACCACTGAGTCACCAGGGATGCCTGCGAGCATTTAGGCAGCTTATAAAATTGCAAAATGTCTAAAATAGGAGCAATTACATAAAAGTCAAGACTCTGCGAAAGAAAGCCAAGTGTTCTTAGGCCCTTTATTGTTTCAGAGGAGGGTAAAACGATCGATTAATATTAGACTTTAATGTGTATACACGCTGAATTTCTAGAGTAACTACTAAAATAATAGTTTAAAAGTACATGTATTCCAAACTAAGGGAAGAAATAAATAGAACAATATAGTGAAGACAAAAGTCAAGAAAAACATACTACTAGGGGGGCAAATGGGAAGTACAAAGATCTTTTGAAAGTTCACCAACTTGAATGGCTTGTCTAAACTCCGGGATTTCAGTAAAAGAAAAGTTTTTATGACTCAGTTTTGGTTGTCAAATGATCTGCGATTATGGGAGAGAAAGAAACAAAATCATCCAGTTATCTCAAGACTTGAACTTAAAGAGTCCTGATGCATCAGACAAGGTGACCTCAACCAAGTTTTACTTAGCCAGGACAGTGAGGTCCCTGAAATACAATTTCATTGAGAAAAGTGGAGTACAGTCTCAGAAGGAAGATTCAAGATAAGAACCAAAGGTTCCATATAAAAGGATTCGTTTCTTCAGTGGGGTTGATCCTGGAAGATCCTTCAGATCAAATGCATTGTCATAGTGCTTCTAACCGTGGAAAACTAGCTGAGAATGAGAGCTTTACAGGAGCATCGTGGAATGAACCTGGTACTCATCTGCCCTCAGAGGACTTTGACAGCATATGTATTAATAGTTATTGCTGGTTATAAATTACTCCCCAAAATTTGTGTCAGAAGGCAACAAATACTTATTATCTGTTAGTGTCTGTGATGAAATTAGCAGGTACGGCATTTGAGATTTAGAGGAGGTCATACAGGCAGAGCCCTCGTGGTGGGATTCGTGTCCTTAAAAGAAGAGAAAGCAGAGCCTCTCCATCTCTTCCCCATGTAATGACACAGCAAGTAGGATGCTGTGTGCAACCCGAGAAGCGGAGTCTTCCAAGACACTGAATCAGCTGGCACTTTGATCTTGGACTTCCCACCCTCTAGAACTGTGAGAAATAAATGTCTCTTTAAACCACACATCCACGGTGTTTTGTTACAGCAACCCAAACAGACTAAAACTTGTGAACTGATTCATTTAATCCTCACAATGACTCAGTGAAGATGTGTTACTGCTTCACATTTCACCATGGAAGGAAAAAGAGGCACAGAGAGGTCAAATAACTTATCCAAGATCATAAAGCTAGTAAATAAACTTCCTGGGCATTCAAACCCAGGAAGTCTGGTCACAGAGCCCAGGCTTTCATCCACTCATTCCACTGAGTGGACATCAGTGTGATCAACTGAATGGACACCAGGGTCCTCCCTTAAGATTGTATAAGCTGTTGGAGTTTTGGAAAACTTGGAGTGAAGCAAGAAGTCAGATTTATCTGACTTCCTTCCAATACAGCAGATGGGGGATGAGCAAGTGTTAACCTGAAAAACAAAAAGATCCAATAACATCTGTAACATCTGTTCCTATAAAGGCAAAGAGTTATGAAGTGTTTTGCTCTGGTTTTTCAGTGATTTGCTGACTCTAGGGGTGTTCATCTTCTTTGGATTGAGCTGCAGATTTGGGTAGCTATGGTAGATTTCAGGGACCGGGGAGATTGTAAAATCCCAGGAAAGGCATCGATGGTTCTTACTGAACCCCACGAGTATTAGCTCACAGAAAATCCTCAGAAGACAGCCGCTTTCCTTAATGGCTTTTTGTGGCAGTTCATCCTTTTCCTGTACTCACCCTGAAAGTGTGTAATAGATAAGCCTTGCCTTACACTGACAGCTACCATAAAAATGAGTTGGGACCAATTGACTTGCGTTGACATAATCTAAAAGCAAAGATTTTTCACTTAGCACCTCTGAATCTCTTCCTCTTCAAAGAATATTGTCTTCCAGAGGCCCCCACCCCTGAAGTCATGGTCCATCCGTCAGTAGTCGTCGCTGTGTCTCCCCATAGTCCAAGCCATTTGCAGCACAGCGTGGGATGAGCTTTCTCACAAACTCAGATGGTAAAGAATCTGCCTACATTGCAAGAGATCCAGGTTCAATCCCTGGGTCAGGAAGATCCCCTAGAGAAGGGAATGGCAACCCATTCCAGTATTCTTACCTGGAGATGGACAGAAGAGCCTGGTGGGCTACAGTCCATGGCGTCACAGTCAGACACGACTGAGTGATTAACACTTTCACTTTCAAAGTGAAGGGAGCCCTCCTCCAGATGCCTTCGCATAAACCGAAGTTTTCATTGGCCTGAAAGGAGAATGACTATTTCCATTTGAACTTGGCCTGGCATCAACACTTTTTGCTTCTCTGGTTTTGAGACCCCTGCTCCCTCTGCCAATTTCTCATAGTTCATCTGGAAGCCTGGGACAACTCAAAATGCCCTGATAGCCAAAGAAACTCTAGAGCGTGAGAAAGTAATTCTGTAAGCATCAGTCAGCAACATCCAGTTTAGAGGGAAGCAAATGCTCCTTCTGGAATCTCTGAGTACAGAGCGAAAACAAATTGCAATGGGTTGGGTTGGTATTGGTGATTCTTTGGCTTCAGATGCGCCATCTGAAAGGGAGTGAACAAAATGGGAAAGTGAAAAAGCAGAGGCAGTCTGTAATGGCAGGAGACAACACTTATTCTGCTTGGGCTCCAAAATCACTGCAGATGGTGACTGCAGCCTTGAAATTAAAAGATGTTTGCTCCTTGAAAGAAAAGCTATGACCGACCTAGACAGCATATTAAAAGACAGAGGCACCACTTTGCTGACAAAAGTCTATCTAGGTAAAGCTATGCTTTTTCCAGTAGTCATGTATGGATGTGAGAGTTGGACTATAAAGAAAGCTGAGCACCAAAGAACTGATGCTTTTGAACTGTGGTGTTGGAAAAGACTTTTGAGAGTCCCTTGCACTGCAAGGAGATCAAACCAGTCCATCCTAAAGGAAATCACTCCTGAATATTCATTGGAACGACTGATGCTGAAACAAACTCCAATACTTTGCCCCCGGATGAGAAGAACTAACTCATTGGAAGAGACCCTGATGCTGGGAAAGATTAAAGGCTGGGGGAGAAGGGGAAGACAAAGGATGAGATGGTTGGATGGCATCACCGACTCGATGGACATGGGTTTGAGCAAGGTCCTGGAGTTGGTGATGGACAGGGAAGTCTGGGGTACTGCAGTACATGGGGTCAAAAAGATTTGGACACGACTGAACTGAATGAACTGAAAACTTAGTTGCATGAGTCAGAACAAGGGGCAAAGAGGGGTGGGAGGAATTAGGAAATTGCGATTGACACATATACACTATTGATACCACATATAAAACAGATAACTAATGAGAACCTACTGTACTGCATGGGGAACTCTACCCAGTGTTCAGTGGTGACCTAAATGGAAAGGATATCCAAAAAAGAGGGGATATATGTGTACATAAAGCTGATTCACTTGGCTGCACAGCAGAAACTAACACAACATTGTAAAACAACAATACTCCATGAAAAGTAATTTTTAAAAAACTAAAAAAGTCTTAAGAGTGTATATGTGTGTACTCTCCCAAATTCTTTTTTTAATATAAATTTATTTATTTTAATTGGAGGCCAATTACTTTACAATATTGTATTGGTTTTGCCCTGTTCCCTATCCTGAACCCCCCTCCCTCCTCCCTCCCCATACCATCCCTCTGGGTCATCCCAGTGCACCAGCCCCGAGCATCCTGTATCATGCATCGAACCTGGACTGGTGATTCATTTCACATATGATATTATACATGTTTCAATGCCATTCTCCCAAATCATCCCACCCTCGCCCTCTCCCACAGAGTCCAAAAGACTGTTCTATACATCTGTGTCTCTTTTGCTGTCTTGCATACAGGGTCCTCATTACCATCTTTCTAAATTCCATATATATGTGTTAGTATACTGTATTGGTGTTTTTCTTTCTGGCTTACTTCACTCTGTATAATAGGCTCCAGTTTCATCCACCTCATTAGAACTGATTCAAATGTATTCTTTTTAATGGCTGAGTAATACTCCATTGTGTATATGTACCACTTGATAATGAGTAATGTTGAGCATCTTTTCATGTGTTTGTTAGCCATCTGTATGTCTTCTTTGGAGAAATTTTGTTTAGGTCTTTGGCCCATTTTTTGATTGAGTCATTTATTTTTCTGGAATTGAGCTGCAGATGTTGCTTGTATATTCTTGAGATGTAATACATTAACAAATTGAAAAATAAAGCCATATGATTATCTCAATAGATGGAGAGAAAGCCTTTGAAAAAATTCAACATCCATTTACAAAAAAATCCTCCTGAACTCTTAAGCCTAGAGAAACATTTGACAGAAAAGCAGAAGCCTCCAGGCTTGCTTAATACCAACCATACCATAAAATAGGGATCAGCACAGTTTGTTGTAAAGGACCAAATAAATAGTTTAGGCTTTGCAGGTCACATAACAGTTGCAGTTTTTTCTCTGCTTGCTTGATTTTACAAACCTTAAAAATACAAAAACATTCTTAGCAGGAGGGCACCTACAAAAAAATCAATGCGGGAACGAGATGTAGGTCATGGGTCATAGTTCACCAACCCTTGCAAAAGGTCAAATGGATGCTCTTTTACTTTGATGATACCTCCAAACCAACAGTAAGTTTATTTTTTGTGGACCTTCTCTTATTAAAATGTGTTAAGGATTTAGGTTCTGAAAACCTAGGTTTTTATTGCTAAGATACTGTGTGTTGGGTCAGCTCATTTGACTTCTTAAATTGCAGTTACATCATCTTAAAAATATGAGCAATAAATGAGTATCTTATATTTGGCTGTTCAAATTCCCCAGTGACAAAACATATGTCAAAGTTCTTTGTAAACTATAAACTCTATTTAAATTTTAGCTGTTATTACTCAATGTTATTGAACTCTTAGGAAATAGAATCACTCTGATGACATTATGGTTTAGTTTGTATATATACAGCCCCAATGATAGACTGTGGGAAAAGTCCCAAAGAAGTATTTGGTTTGAATCATAAATTATTAGAAAGCTTCTAACTTTTCTTAGAAGCTATTATTTTGTTTATGTGGGAAGTTTCTTGTATGGAAAAGAAGCTGTGGCTTTTTAAACCTTTCACATTCAAAGGAGAAAAACCACAAAAGAAAAACAAAATATTTTTGTAAAAACTATTTGCAGAGATTTGTTTTCAAATGCCAAAAATTCTATCCTCCAGAAGTTAAAATGAGCAAGGATCTGTTTCTTTAGAAAAAGAGAAATTCAAAATTTTGCTACAAATTAATATAGTATATTATATAATATATAAGGAAACAAATAGACATATTATATATGAAGAAATATATAAGGATATAATATATAAGGAGAAAGACAGATTTAAGTAAATGATGTTGGCTTATTGCAACCACAATGCTACCTTGTCTAATACATTGAGGAATTGAACAGCTAGTAAATGTTACCAAATTTGGCAACAAACAAAACAAAAAGTGAATTTATGTTCTACCCATGTGCCTTTTGAGGTATTTCTCCCCCAACTAAAGTTATATAAGAACATCAACAAACTGTCATAAATAGTGATAGCAAATAGTGTGTCCATTTACAAAATGTGTATAACAGATTATCTTTAATGCTTCAGTCTTTCTTTTCAATTCTTTGTATTTGACTCTAGATCATACTTGAAAAAAAAAGCCTCAAACTTTTGATATTTTATTCTCCCAGCTCTTTATTAGTTTCTAGCTCCTCTTCCATGTCCCACCTTGAAAACATGAGCATTTGCCAACATTTTTTGATTGACCCAACTGTCTCCTCAGCTCCATCCTCCAGACAACAAAATCACTCATAAATAGTTGCCTAAAACACTTTTTCCTGTTAGATTATAAGGTCCATGAAGCAGGAACTTTCTTTCCTGCTAAATATCTCTGTAAGAAATTTGGAACCCAGCTCATGATAATAACGTTCAGTGTTTTAATCACTACTGTTAACCACCATACTCTGTAGAACTGTATTCTGCCACAAAGCTCACTAGCAACATCAGCTTCATCATATTCAAACCACACTTCCAACATTTATCAGCCATCTCATAAATCTTCTCCTCCTGATTTCATAAATGTCACCAACTATTTTCTCAGTGACTTAGAGGTCTTTCTTTTCATCAAGTGGCAATTTAATTGCTATGATATAATTAATTCTGTCTTTTGCAGGGGAAACTTCTAAACTGCATAGGGTGACCAAATAGTGCCACATATAAACTAGACAGTGTTTCTATTAAAGTATCGTTGATTTACTCTGTTGTGTTAATTAATGCTGTACAGCAAAGTGAATCAATTATACATACATCCATTCTTATTTTTTAGTATTCTTGTCCATTATGGAAATTTCTATTGTTGCAGAGGCTTATTGGAAAGCACTAGTCTAGAAGCTTGAGAAGAAATAAACTAATGCTATATGCAATAATAAGGTGACTCTCATAATGTACAATTGATACTAAATACAAATGTATGTATATTTGTATCAGAGACAGGGGAGCCTGGTGGGCTGCTGTCTATGGGATCGCACAGAGTTGGATTGAAGCGACTTAGCAGCAGCAGCAGCATGAAAGGTCCTCCTGGGATTCTGGTAAGGACGGATTTCTTAACCAGGATGTTTCCTTTGTGAGTATTCTAGCTAGCTGTACAGTAATGATTTTATTGGTTGTTTTTTTTTCACATTTTATCCCTCAATGAAAATTTTATTTTAAAAAAAACTAAGAAAACAATATCAGATAACTCAATAGGAATTTCAAAAACAGATCTGAACACTGCACAAAAAAGATAGTCAACCAATAAATATATAAAAAGTTTCTCAAATTCATTAGTAATCAGGAAAAATGCAAACTAAAACCACAATAAGCTATTTCTACATACACATCAAGACGGTTAAAATTAAGAAGACTGACAATAGACATGTTTGTACCTCTGATAGGAATGTAACTGGTACAACTACTTTGCAAAAGTATGCATCAATATATACTAAAGTAGAACATCTTTAATTTATACTTTGCCCTAAGATCCAGTAATTCCATTTCTAGGAAATATATCCAATGGAAATTCTGGCCATGTGCACCAAAAATCTTCACACAACGTTCATTGCAAGATTATCAATAATAGTTGAACACCTGTGGCAGATTCATGTTGATGTATGGCAAAACCAATACAATATTGTAAAGTAATTAGCCTCNATACTTTGCCCTAAGATCCAGTAATTCCATTTCTAGGAAATATATCCAATGGAAATTCTGGCCATGTGCACCAAAAATCTTCACACAACGTTCATTGCAAGATTATCAATAATAGTTGAACACCTGTGGCAGATTCATGTTGATGTATGGCAAAACCAATACAATATTGTAAAGTAATTAGCCTCCAATTAAAACAAATTTAAATTTTAAAAAAGAAAAGATAATAAAATATTAGTTTATTTATACACTTAAATACTATTATATAAAGCAGCATCAATAAATGATCCATGTGATATATATGAAAAGCATGATTGAATCCCATAAATGTAATCTTGAACAAAAGAAGCTAGACATGATTGAATATATATTGTATGATTTAAATAAAATTCAAAAATAGACATAAGTATAAAGTTAGACATTGAGATAGTGATTACTTTTAGGAAAGAATGTAATTACTATGAAAGAAACTGTGAGGAATTGAAAGTGTTCTTGTTCAAAATCTGGGTGATTGTGATAATCCATCAAGTTGCACATTTACAGTCGGTGCACTTTTCTGCACCTGTGTTTTATTTCAATTTTTAAAGTTTAAATGAAGAATAACAGATGGAAATTGTTCAGAAATAATCACTCTGAAAAGACACCATAATATTCAACAGAATGGAAACAAGTTCACATTTTTATGAAAATGCAGAACATAAAAGGTAAAAATAAAAACTACTAGGGAGATAAAAGATTACACACAAATGCCAGTTAGACTGATAGCAAAATTATCAGCAGCAAAAAATGAGTAATAGCATAAAAGAATTAATCTTCTAAATACTAAAGAGAAAAATCAATGTTAACTTATAATTTTATCACCAATAAAACTATCTTTCAATAGTAAATATGAAATAAAAATGTACTTGAATTCACACAATCTTCAAATAACAGATTTTCTAATTTATTTATACTGTCCCAGAGAACAGAAAAAGAGGGAGAGCCAGATATCATTTTTTTGGTGAGTACAATTATAATTTCAAAGCAGAATAAATAAAATATTAGAAAATAAAATTATAGTCCAATCTTACTGGTAAATAGCACTAGAAAAAATTATGAATAAATTGCCAAAAAATGGAATTTAAAGTATATAAAAGAAAATATATTAGGGCTAAGTAGTATTCATAAATTAAGAGCAGAAAAATATTCAATATAAAAATCAATCTATGTAATTCACCATATTAATAAATTTAAAATGAAAAATCATAAAACCTTAAAAGTGAGAAGAATTTTAAAAAGCCACTTAGCAAATTAGAAATAGATGGGAACCAATTTAACAAATTATTAGCAAAAGATATACAAACATCATCCTAACTATTGGAAGTCTAGAAGCATTTCCGTTAAAGTAAGTATTAAGGCAAGAATGTTTATAATTATCCCTAAAATTCAACATTATACTGGGGCTATAATTAAATATAAAAGCAGTAAGAAGAGGTATAAGCATTTGAAAGAAAGACATAAAGTTGTTAACTAAATATAGATAATTGTCTTTGTAGGAAATACAAGATGATGCAGAAATTTTAAAAATCAATATTAATTTTTGAGAGNTGTGTATAAGAGACAGAAAGTAAGTATTAAGGCAAGAATGTTTATAATTATCCCTAAAATTCAACATTATACTGGGGCTATAATTAAATATAAAAGCAGTAAGAAGAGGTATAAGCATTTGAAAGAAAGACATAAAGTTGTTAACTAAATATAGATAATTGTCTTTGTAGGAAATACAAGATGATGCAGAAATTTTAAAAATCAATATTAATTTTTGAGAGGAAAAAGAAATAAAAGAAATTCAGTACATAAGATTAGTGTACAAAAATTAAGGCCATTTCCATATATCAGCAAATCAAATAAGGTAAAGACACTTTATAATAAGAACAAGAAATATAAGTTCTCTAAAAATTACTAACCAAAGTCAAGCCAGATGCTTATGAAAAAATTTTTTTCAATTATTAAAAAATATATTTTGAGTAAGAGGAGAAATAGAACTATTATAAATGTCAATTTTCTACAATCTAACTCTTGCAATTACAACTAAAATTCTGGTAAGATTTTTGTTGAAAATCAATGAGCTCATTGAAATTCAAATGACATTTCTAGCTTCTGGAAATAGTGGAGTATTTTGTCATAGCAATCCTGCACATAACAATTATAAATTCTAGATTATCTCTATATACATGTGCATATGCACTCTGTGTATGTGTGTGTGTACAGACATACCCAGACAGACATACACAGTTTATTCACATTCATGGTAGTTATGTTCTACATCACTGCAAAAACTGAGTTAGTGAGTATGGAACCATTTCTGGGAAATTCAGAGTTAGGTTCCTGCAAGCCTCTGGTCACATTTTCATCAGCTGACTAATGTAAATCAGCTGGAAAACAAAAACTATATATTATCTACAGTGACAAAATAATATTAGACAGTAGAACATATATACTCCAGAGAATAATTTTAGTGTGTTACACATTTTACAATATTTGCTCCCAATTAAAGTTATTCTTTAATCTTGCCCTTTTTTATCTTTTATCAAACTGCAAAGTATTGAATATTGATGGAAATTTGTCAATTTTTTTCAAAAATTTTATTCTTTATGTTTTATTTAAGAATTCATATGTATATATAAATTCATGAGGTGTTTTCCTTTAAATATCCGTGACTGGAAGAAATGACAACATATATCACAAAGGGCTGACATCCTTAATATATATATCAATTTTGTACCCCAGTAAACAGACACCACAGTTCCAAAGCATCAATTCTTTCATGCTCAGCTTTCTTCACAGTCCGACTCTCACATCCATACATGACCACTGGAAAAACCATAGCCTTGACTTTGACCTTTGCCATGGGCGGAGCTCCTCGCGCTGGCCCCCGGCAGCTTTCTCATTAGAAGCATTGATCCTGGCTTCTATACTCCTGCGTGAGGTACTGTAATCATCTGTTTAAACAGACCATCATATCCACACCCCAGTGGGAAGGCAAGACTCAAGGGAGGTTCTCTGGATTATCTTACTCATGATCAGCCTGCCTTATGTTCAGCCATATAATAAAGTGAACTTAAAGAGGAACTACAGAACACAACAGTGGTGGGGGAGGTGGGGTCCACATTCGAATTAAGCCAGTGAGAAAAAGGAAATCCAAAGATATTTCTCAGTCATTTTCCCTTAGGCTCAGACAATACTTTCTATTATAAACTACACACAATCTCTAATTACACTTTGATGACCCATTTCTTTTGTTAGCACCTTAGTCAAGTCAAAAAGACAGCATAAACCTTCTCAAATGACTCTCTGCCACTTATACGAGTTTCAAAATTATGGAGAGTGATTCAATGTGTTAGTAAAATCTGTTGTTTAAAATTTCTCCTTTTGAGGATCCCTGGAAACAATTTGGCTTTCCAAAGAAAGATGCAGAAAGTGTTCCAAAGAGGTTTATAGAATGACAGATTTGGATTACACTTTGAAGAGTTCAAAAGAACTGGTTGAAAGTGTAATTTCTGGTTATCACTCGATAGTTTACAATGCCCCACTGGACTTGAACTCCTGAATGACTCAGGCATATCTGTAAAGTACCCTCTATATACTTAATAATGCTCAATAAACACTTTGCTGATTTTTCCTGCAAAACTGAATCCAATTTTAATGAAGTAAATACTATTTAAGTAATTTGCATACAGTTTCAGTGGCAGTAGTTAAGAGCATAGATGTATAATACAACACTATCTGAGCTTGGCCAATTTTCCTAATTTTTCTATCCCCACTTGATTTCTCCCCTGTAAAATGGGCATGATAAAACTTCCCCCATTGAAGGATTAAAGGAGCTAATACAAGTGTTTGGGGCCATACATAGGACAAAGTAATTGCTTAGTAAATATTAGCTACTGCAATTTAATCTGCCCAGAAGAGAGGCTATACAATTTTCTTTGGGAGGCAGTTTCCTTTGGGAAGGCAGCATCCTAGATCATCCTGATATATGTCAAATCCTATCAAAGAACCTAAGTTAAAATTTCAAGCAAATATTCTTCAGCACTAAAAACAAGTTCAGTGATACAACCTGTGTGTGAACCTGGAGACCCAAGCTCTCCTTGGGAACCCTCTTCACTGGATTCTCCAAGTACACCCTGTCAAAATGAAGAGAACTTAGCTGAGTTCACCAGGCATCTTCAGTGTTCCTGGAAGGCAGTTTTCCTTGCAAGATGGCACTTGAAAGCAGTAAGAGAAAGACAAAAAATATCTGTGAGTCTGTGTTCAGTCATCCTAGGATCAGGGTTGAAGAGGAAATGAGGACGGCCCACCTACTTGGTTGGGAAAATGAAAAATCATATTCTCACTGTCTTTCCTAGTCTCCTTCCAACACCTAAGCTAGTCATAGAAGAAAAAGCACTTTGTTTAAATGACCCAAACTCTCATTTTACATAATAACTGGTTCTTAAAAGCTCATCCACTCCTTTTAAGGGCTGGGGGCTAAATGCTCACTGGTGTTAAGGATCTTTACCCCATTTGAGGAGACTCAGAATGTTGAGCTCAGCAGCAAGTGTGACATTTTGGAACAAAACACAAAAAAGCACACCAAAAAATCTCCAAAAAACTGGCTTTAAAACCCTACAGCGTCTTACAGCATGAAGCTAGTTTTCCAGGCAAGGGATGATCTGTTAAGATGGATTCATCTGGTAACCAATTTAATACCTCCTTCAAATTAATACTTTCATTTCTACAGAGAAGATACATTTTCCACGACTGAGGGTGATAATCTACTTTGTGAATGATGCTGCCTTTTTTCTCACATTGCTCACAAGTTGCCCAGATTACTGGTTACTCATAGATTTACAAATAGAAGAAATCCTATACTCAGAATTAATCCATCCGTGGACCAATGATTTGTGTTTCATAAGTTTTTAGACCATTCAGATAAATGGGAGGCACATCTGTTAGTCTTGACTGTTAAGTCATTATGTTCTTTAAGAGCTGATGTCTAGATTTATAAATGTGGACCAGGTCTGAAGAGGCATGAAGCTAGAAATGTTGACACTGGTTGTGAAATGTTGCCTAATCTGCATATCACATTAGTGGCATCCATGGTGTAACATGTCAGAAAATGACGTGGTTATAGACAGCAAAGCCTAAACTCTTTCATTGTAACTCCACGCCTATACACATTTCAATATTTTTTCAAGGAACTGTAGTTAATTTACAATGCTGTGTTAGTTTCAGGTGTGCAGCAAAGTGACTCAGTCATAAACCTTACACGTTTGAGCGTATTGGAGGCCATCAGTTTTGTCAAAGAGCTTTATGATTAACTAGTAATAGGCGAACAGAACATAAAGCAAATGGGGAGAGAGGGTGACTCAAGGAAGACCAGAGTTAAATAGCTGTAAGTACTATGTATCAGTCACCATCTGAGCAGCAAATTGATTGGACCAAGAGTGGAGAAAATATGTATATTGTGAGATGAGGTGGGGGGGGGGGCAGCATATGGAGGAGATGGACAGGTTAAAAAATATTCTCCTCCACTGGAAGAAATCAAAAGAAAAACATCTAAAATTGAAAACCAATAAATAACAAAGGAAGCATGTTCTTTAGGAAAATAGCAAAAAAAAAAAACCAAAACAAAACAAAACAAAAGGAACAGCCCCACAGGATGAAAACAAATGCTCCTGAATCCCTGGGAAACAACAGGCAGGGAACCATTTTTCATGACATACTTGTGAGTGCAACTAGATTTTAAATTTATGCACAGGCTCAGCTCTGGTTTAAATTGAATAAAAAGGAAAGATACAGGAGGTGGAGTTTAGTTTAGGGAACCAAAAACCCAAGACCCTTCTGAGAAGAAGACCCTCTATCGCTGGCTATTTAGATACCATTGCACATAGCAGAGCAAAAGTATTAAATAACTCAAGAGTTGGAAATTCCTTCCACCAAGTAGAGCCACTGAATTTCTCTGAAACTGAGCCTGGTCAACTCATAGTCTATCTCTTTCTGCCTTGTGGGGGAATGCAAACAATAAGCTAAAATGACAGTCCAAGACATTATTTCTTTCACAAATGTTGAAACTGAAGTCAAAGCACAGAAATGGTCTATTTAAGAATTTTTTAAGATCTTACAAGAAATAATACTTTAGTTGGTGTCAACAAAACTTGTTTGGACGTGTGAGACTTGGGATTTCTCAATAGCTATGCCTTTGCAACATGTGTGAATCGCAGACCCACAGGCACACTCACTCACTCACCACTTCCCAACCTCAGAGATGACTTAAATCAGCCTCTGACTTCTCCTTCATCCTCAAACATGAGACTTCTAGAAAAAAAATGCCAGCACAGCATGACCAGAATCTGTTAGAAAGGAATGTACCTAACAAATCTTACTCCACTTTCTACAAAAATTTCCAAGAGTAACCTTGATCTTTGGATCTTAATCCAAAGCTATGTGGCCTCTGACAACAACTTCACTTTGCTAAACCGATATTTCCTCTCTTAGCCATAAAAAGTAACTAATGATGCTCATAACTCCTGGGGCTGCAGAAAGGTTTACATGAGGTTATATAAATGAAGGTCTAGTGCAATGAGTGGTACTGGATAAGTGCTCAGTAAAATCACAGAGATATCCCATTCCACCTGCAAACCATACCATTCCTTCTTTGGAAATAGCAAGATCTCAGTCTTTTACCTTTATTTAGTGACTATGAGATCCCTTTATGCACCCACTGAAATGGAAAAATCATTACTTCAGAGGTAAAAGCAACCCTTTGAGGTATTAGCTTATTTTCCATCTAAATGAAATAGCAGGTTGGAGAGGCAGCAGGGAACCATACAAACTTTCCTTTTTCCTGGGAAACTTCCCAAGGATGATACAGCCTCCAACAACCCAACCAACATTCCCCTTGACCTCAGAGAGGACTTAGATGAAATAGCCATATATGTGGAACAAAAAGGAACTCTCCCCAGCAAGCACTGACCTTCAGCCCTGGCAGGCCTCGTCTTCCTCTTGAACCCTAAGGACGGAAGGGAAGCAGAGTCCTCACAGAAGGAAACAAGCCAGTTTTCACCCCAGCCTACCTTTCTCCCCCACAATAGCAGGTGAACCGCCTCCCACAAGCAGCCACACCTACCTGAGGGCCAACATTCCCTATTTCTCCCAGAGGCCCATCCATACTGGAACTTCCCTGGAAAGCAAGAGGATCGATTTAGATGTCTGGGTTGACTCTCTAGAAGTGGGCTGTCCCATAAGGAATCCACTAACTAGCCCAATGTGGCTGAAAGTGAAAATTAAAGTCGCTCAGTCGTGTCCGACTCTTTGCAACCCCATAGACTGTGTCTATGGAATTCTCCAGGCCAGAATACAGGAGTGAGTAGACTTTCCCTTCTCCAGGGGATCTTTCCAACTCAGGAATCAAATCCAGGTCTCCCGCACTGCGGGTGGATTCTTTACCAGCTGAGCCACAAGGGAAGCCCAAGAATACTGGAGTGGATAGCCTATCCCTTCTNTCTTTGCAACCCCATAGACTGTGTCTATGGAATTCTCCAGGCCAGAATACAGGAGTGAGTAGACTTTCCCTTCTCCAGGGGATCTTTCCAACTCAGGAATCAAATCCAGGTCTCCCGCACTGCGGGTGGATTCTTTACCAGCTGAGCCACAAGGGAAGCCCAAGAATACTGGAGTGGATAGCCTATCCCTTCTCCAGTGGATCTTCCTGACCCAGGAATCAAACCAGGGTCTCTTGCATTGCAAGCAAATTCTTTAGCAACTGAGCTATGAGGGAAGCCCTCGGTAAGAATACGTAAATTGGGAAAGTATATGAAATGCAGAAATGAAAACATTTTATGCAGAGCTGTTCTTCCAACTGTTATTTATAAAAGATGAGATTCTAAAACAATGTACATATTCCACAATATAGTAGAAATGCTTATTGAAATTATGTTTATCAGAAGTTTTTATGGTAGAAAAAAATGTGCTCTCATGTTGTTCTTTGCAAGTATGCTAAATTTTATGAAAAAATAATTTATTCCGAATAAGGAGAAAGACAAAATGATGATCCCTCACTTTTTATATTGTTTTAGGACATTTTTTAATTAGCTCATGGAGTCCTCATCTGACTTTCTCACGGAGAGGAACTTTGCCATCAACACAAGTTCAGTAGACTGATGGCTTTCTCGGTTACTGGAACTACTGATTTTTTTCTCTACATTTTACTTTCCTGAATTTCAAAGTATCTCTAGTAAGTGTTACTTTTATAACAAGAATTTTTAAAATAATAAAGTAGGTCATATGAGGGAAAAGGCTTTACTAACACACTCTCATAATTGCTCTAGATATAATATTCTTTCTTAAACTATCATTTTCTCATTTCTATATATATATATATATATATATATTTTTGCAGCCGGCATAGTAAAGGAACTATTTGGGCAGATGCTAGAACCATTGGATAAAAGATGGTACAGAAAGAAGAAATACAGAGTCTCAGAGTAACACTTCCCAGACTAGTTAATCTTGGAAAGAGAGACAAGCATGTTCACACTGGATAAATCTGGTGAACATTATCTTAATTAAGTGACAAAATTAATGTACCAGTAACGAAAGAGCCGGTAAAGAATCCACCTGTAATGGGGAAGACACCAGTTCAGTTCCTGGGTCAGGAAGATCTCCTGGAGGAGGGCACGGCAACCCACTCCAGTATTCTTGCCTGGAGAATTTCATGGCCAGAGGAGCCTGCTGGGCTATAGTCCATGGGGTTGCAAAGAGTCAGACACGACTGAGTGACTAAGCACAGCAATGAGATAAATGACAGTGTCTCTTCTACTGACAGAGAAGGATTCAGGATTAATTAATCTCCTTCCAAAAATATTTAGCCTGGCTGGCCACAGTCCATGGGATCATAAAGAGTTGGACAGGATTGAGCACACACACATATTCATAAGGAAACAATTAGAAAAATCCTTATTGAGGGATATTTAGCAAAATAACTGGTCTGGAATGTCAATGTCGTATAAATAGACAAATAACTGGGAAACAGTTGTGATTAAGATACCTCAGAGCCAAGGCAGCTGAATGCACCATCAATGCTTGGCTGGGTCCCAGAATAACAATAAAAACAGCCATAACGGCATTCTTGGGGTACGTATGGAAATCTGAACAGAGACTATATATTAGAAAATAATTTTGCACCCATATAGACATTTTTTAATGACTCTAAATAGTCATCACAATGATGACTCTACTGTGCTTATGTAGGAAAATGTCCTTGCTCTTGAAAGATACAGGCTGAACATTCAGAAGCAAAATGCCATACTTCCAACTGATCCTCAAATGACTCAGCAGAATATACACATCTATTATCTATGTACTCGTACAGAGAGACATTAAGCAAATATGGCCCAGTAATAACAATGGGTGTCCACTGTGCTATTCTTGAAACTACAACCTTTTTCTCTAGTTTTAAATTTTTTCAAAATAAAAAAACTGGGAAAAACTTAATACAAGTTCATCACAGACTATTTCGACAATTCAGAGAATAAGATTACGAAAAAGAACTGTATAGCTTTTGGGTGTTTATCCTTCTAGGATAAATAGATATAGATACATTCTACCACTTTGTTGAACACCGAGTTTTGTAATCTGTTTTTTTCACTTGAGTACTATACCATGGATGTTTTCCTCATTACGAAATAGGCTTCTAAACTATTTTTCATGGCTTAATAATAGCTTAACATGTGAAGGGTCCCACTGTTTGTATGAACAACTTGCCACTGGACTTTCAAGCATCGAAGTGATTAAACGTCTCTACATCGCGCATCCTTGGAGCTAAATCTTGGAGGTGGCCCATAATAAGCTTCTGGATAAATTTCTAGAATTGTGAGGACACCTTAAGCCATGGCAGACACAGTTGTGGCTACACAATGCTCTCTCGACCCTTCCTTCCTCGCTAAGAAAACCTCAGCTTTGTTTTCTGCAACAACACACCAGGTTCCAAGGGGCCAACTTAAGATGGGTCTACACCAGTCTTCGCAATCTCATGTCCTTTGGCAACTGACTGAACTTGGCAGAGACTTGCTTTCTCCGGCTCTCTTTAAACGGGGTGAGGGCGGGTGGGGAGCACAGGGCCCCGCCAATGGGCCAAATGAGCTCTAAAGAGAATATTGCTTGGTGTACTCTGGTGAGGAAAAGCCCCTTTCCTTCCGGCATCTTACGGGCATGTTATGCAAAGGTGAAGACGAAATGCTTTATAGTGTCAAGCCCAAGAACCACACTGAGGATGGCACTGTGGAAAGAAAGGGGCTGAGTCCCTGAGCACACCGCTGGGTTTTGAGGACATCATTGAGCTGGTGTAACAGACCTGGAGTCACCTACCCCTGGACTATTAAACACATTTATTAGCTAAACACTGCCAGTCAGGCTTTCTGTCACTTGCATATTAAAAAAAAAAAAAATTCCTTTTCCTATTTGGAACCAGTCTGTTGTTCCATGTTCAGTTCTAACTGTTGCTTCCTGACCTGCATATAGTTTCTCAAGAGGCAAGTCAGGTGGTCTGGTATTCCCATCTCTTTGTGAATTTTCCAGTTTATTGTGATCCACACAGTCAAAAGCTTTGGCATAGTCAATAAAGCAGAAATGTTGGGACAGTGAAGAAAGCTGAGCACCAAAAAATTGATGCTTTTGAACTGTGATGTTGGAAAAGACTCTTGAGAGTCTCCCTTGGACAGCAAGGAGATCCAACGAGTCCATCCTAAAGGAGGTCAGTCCTGGGTATTCATTGGAAGGACTGATGCTGAAACTGAAACTCCCATGCTTTGGCCACCTGATGCGAAGAGTTGACTCATTGTAAAAGACCCTGATGCTGGGAGGGATTGAGGGCAGGAGGAGCTAAGGGGACGACAGAGGATGAGATGGCTGGCTGGCATCACTGACTAGATGGACATGAGTTTGGATAAACTCCGGGAGTTGGTGATAGACAGGGAGGCCTGGCGTGCTGCAATTCATGGGGTCACAAAGAGTCAGTCACAACTAACCAACTGAACTGAACTGAAATGAAACAGACACAGAGACATGATTAATCATGCGAAAGATATAAAGGGGAAACTCCTATGAAGGAAAAAGGGAAAGTTGGAGAAAGAGAGCCTTCAAACTATGATCTAAGTCAGAATCCTGTGAAGAAGAGAGGAAGGAAGAAGTACTGGAAAAGAAATATATCAGACCGTTGCACAGTTAGAAGAAAGTTTTGGCCAGCCAATGAGGAGCACATGAGACAAAGTCCCCATTCAGGAAATCCCAGGTCTTATAGTAACAGACCTGCAGTAGAACCTCTTCCATGCTTAGCCATTGGTTGGGAGTAGCCCATAGGAAGTATAGCATAAGCACAGGGATGAATCCAGAAGGACAAAATGTGGGACTGTCAGTCAGTTTATGCATCAGGAGATCTTGATGGCACATTTTCATGGCTGCCATAATATGTAAAGAGTACTTACAAACCAATAAGACAAAAAGGGGAAACACCACTATAAAAATGCCAGTGGACATTATACCAAATTACCCATCAGCCACTTAGAATTGTTTTCCCTTCTCTTATGTTCCTCTCTGCATTCCAATGGATGGAAGAATCTCTGCCAGCCATATTTGGGGTTATAATCTACCAGTGAGAGGAATTCCTGTGGAAGTTCTGAAAGGAAAAGAAAAGCAGAAGTCATCGTGCATTGTGTACCACTGTTGCATAGGAATGAAGACTTCAGCCCACAGCACATGTGAAGATTTGCAAGGAGATTTTTTTTTTTCTGGATATGCTGCACATTATTGATACTTGAGGCAGCCAAATGCACTATTGCAATGTCCTGATATTCCTGTACTTACAGATTCCCTGTAAGCAAATAGCAGTTTTCCCTGATCTGTTTTCCAATCTTTCTTGTCTCCAGAGTTAAAAAGTGAAAGTGAGTTTCATCCTGGTCTCACAGGAGGGCAGGAACAGACCTTTACCACTTCACAGCCTACGCTGACCTCACTGCCCCTTCTCATGGATCTCACTGGACATCTTCTGGGGCATTCATGTCAACAATTCTCTGTGGAGATGAATAGTTTCCTCTTAGCCAGTCTGTGATTAGCTACGGAAAGATTGGTTCTGAGAGTTAGTTTAGCAGATGTTGATATTCACAGGTTTAGAAGCAGATTTGAAAGACCTACCTGGCACCATCCGGGGGCCAAGCTGGAAATAAAGAGCTGGCTCGGGTTTCTCTGTTGAGGGGGCTGGGATTGTGAGTATGCTTGCTAGTTAGGGATGGGAGATGGAGAGTTTCAAAGTCTTTGTACATTTTGACCCTGCAGAGTTGAGCAGTTTTTACTTGCTCTTCTTGATTACGCTATTTCCTTATCTACCATGGAACAGATCTTACCGGAAAGCTTGCATTCATGCTAAAAAGTTAGTGGATAAGAAACTAAACAGTAATATAGTCCCCTGGTGGGTGGGCTTTCTGAAGAACAGACCTTGTACACATATTGGATGATAAGATGTAGGAGTCTCAGGGAACTGGTACAGCCTTTCCAACCCAGGGGACTACATCTCAGAGAGCAAGTGATTTAAGGATGACAGCAAACCCAGATTTCCTGTCTCCTCTCATGTCTGCTTCTCCTTCAACATAGAATTCAGTTTACGAATAAAAAAGCCATTTGTGCATTTATTTTTTAAACAATATTAAAGTCAAGTCAAAAATTAATCAAATCATATTAAAGTCTAATTAAATGTGATGTGTCAGTTGTTGTCTGTTGTTGTTCAGCCTCTAAGTTGTGTCCCACTCTGTGACCTCATGGACTTTTAGCCCGCCAGGCTCCTCTGTCCATGGGACTCTCCAGGCAAGAATACTGGAGTGGGTTGCCATTGCCTTCTCCAGATAAGTGTCGGTACCACTCTTGTAGATGTGGGGGTAGAATGGCATTGTTTTTAAGAAAGAGGTCATCTATGCACTAGGTCTTGGATGAAGCAAAAAAATCCCTTCTCCCTGCTTCCTCCTCCCCTGATCTTCCTGAGGGCATTTCTATGAGATATTTTGAGGTATATTGCTATGATAAAAGTCTTCCAAACATTTCTCTTGAAAAAGGTAATAATAAACTTCTGTTAAGGGGAGGAAATTCAAGTACTTACCTCTCTGTTACTATATAACAGAACATACTATATTTTACCAACAGAATGTTTTGCCTGAATCAATAAAAATGAAAGGAGGGGACTTAGGAGATGGGAATCAAGAATGGAAAAAATTCTGGCATTTCCCCAATATTCCAAAATATAGATGACTTTATTCAACTGTAAGGTAAAAAGCAGGTGGGATTTATGAAAAAAAAAAAAAAAGTAAATAAGACTGGCAATGTCAACTATTCGAACTCTAATTATTCATTCATTAAGAAAATTAAAGAGAAGTAATACTCTTTTGTGGGGCTGGGGGCGGGGTGGGGCGGTGGAGGGGGAGCATACTTCCCAGGTGACACCAGTGGTAAAGAATCTGCCTGCCAATACAGGAGACACAAGAGACACGGATTTGATTCCTGAGTCAGGAAGATCCCTTGGAGGAGGAAATAGCAACCCACTTCGACACTCTTGCCTGGGAAATGCTATGGACAGAGTAGCCTGTCAGGCTACAGTCCCTGGAGTGACAAAAGAGACACCACTTAGTGACCAGACAACAGCACTCTTTTAAAGGATTATCTGCCTGCCAATACAGGAGACACAAGAGACACGGATTTGATTCCTGAGTCAGGAAGATCCCTTGGAGGAGGAAATAGCAACCCACTTCGACACTCTTGCCTGGGAAATGCTATGGACAGAGTAGCCTGTCAGGCTACAGTCCCTGGAGTGACAAAAGAGACACCACTTCGTGACCAGACAACAGCACTCTTTTAAAGGATATATTTTCTTATAGAAACTGGAAAATAATAAACAGCGCTTTAAAAACACTAAGCTGTGTAAGAAACTGCAGTGGAACCAACATGCTTTCTTAATCCATTTGTCTGCAGAAATGAGAAGTGAATCATATTTCAAAAGGTTTAGATATGCTCACTTTATTCTTCTGGAATTATAATTTTATTACAATCAGATTTATTAAAACTTATCTGATTTTACATTCTTCTTAAAACATCTGCAAATAATATAATTCACCTGCATATTTGGCATAACAATACACTTCTTTTCGATTTTAACAGAACCTAGTCCAAGCGTTAATTGAATCAAGCTGTTCAAAAGTAAATCTACTGGGCATTTCTTTGAACACATCAGACGCACTGTAATACTTGTCTGGCAAATGTCTATTTATTTTTAAAATCAAGATCATGTAAAGAAGTTATTTACTACAAATAAAAAAATTCCTTCTCCCTGGTTCCTCCTCTCCTCTCACACACTTTCTTAAAGTAAAGCGAGAACCTAATTCACTCAAGGTAAAAGGCAAAAGCCAAAAATTAAAAAAACAAAACAAAAAATCTAGTGGGCGCATAGCGCCTATTACCGCCGAGTAATACGGTAACAGCAGGAGATTACGGTACTAGCCGGGGCTACTGACTGTGTTACGTCAGCGAGAGCCGCAAAGTTCCTTGCCAGTCTTTGCTGATGTAGGGGAGCTGAATATTAAAAGGGCGAAGGTGGAGTTATTGCTTGACTGTATTTTTTTTTTTCTTTTTCTGTTCTCTTTATTGTTAAAATCTCCAGGTAAAGCGTCTGTGAGCCAGGGTCTTAAAGACGTCTCTGGTAGAGGTGTGAGTCAGAGGGTGCAAAACGACCGGGAACTGTTTGGTGGGAGAGACGGTCCCCTCTCCCCGCAGGGAGGAGGCAGCGGAGTTGCTCGGGGGACCGCGGGCCGCTCCACTTCTCACGGCGCGCGCGCACCAGTGGCTTTGCATCCGCGCTCCAGGTGAGTGCGCTGCAGGGCCGGGCGGGTGAGGGCAAACCTCCCGGGGCCTTCAGGCGAGACCCTACTCCCCCTTCCCCAAGCTCCTGCTCCGTCTTTCACCCCCCTTCCCCACTCTACCGCGTTTCCCTCCTGTATTCTGGGAACTTATCTCCTAGTTAACAAGTGTGTTTTTAACAGCGTATTTATCGCTCCGCGGTAAGGGGAAACCGGTTTCTGCGGTTGCTTGCGTTCTGTTATCACCTGTGAGCTCTAGAACTTGGGATTTTCACAGAAGCCTTTGCTGAGGGAATCCCGCCTCGGGGCTCAGCCGCAAGGTGGGTCCCCACTCCCCCGCATTCCCACCGGAGTCCCTGTGGTCTGCTCGCAGCTATGGAAATCTACCTTTCTTACGCAGACGGTGGCCCCCGGCTCGGAAAATATATACGAGGCGTCCCCTGGCCGCCGGCTCGCGGACTTGATTTTTACGCCTACGAAATCCGCAGTGACTGCCGCCAGCAAAGCCCCTTAGGCTTAGCAATGCTCCCTGCTCCCACTCCTCCCCGGAACACTCCGGGCCCTCCTGGGCGTGGCTAGAGGCTCGAGTCCTCCGGGACCTCTGATCCTGTGGCTCGGAAAGGACTCTCGGACCTTTCCTAGAGTCGGGTTCAGCCCTCGTTGTGTCCCGAGGGCTTTGCTCTGGACCCGGCTTTCAGGCCGGCTTGGCTGGTCGACAGACCGGCGCGCTCCGCACACTCAAGTGTGAATTCCTCTGGCGTGAGCGTGCGCGTGGCACTGCCTCTGCGGTCCCCAGGTCTCGGCGACTCCCTCTCCCAGGCCGCCCCCTCCAGGTGACTGCGAAGCAACCTGTGCCAGTGGCCACCGGGTAGATCCTCCGGGTTTCCATCAGCTTGGCTCGGCGCAGCATACCCTTCAGCCTCAAAGCGCGCCACTCGGGCTAGATTTTAATTTCAAGCTAGATTTAAATTAATTTATTTTCAGATTTTAATTTCACGCCGGCCGTGCTGGAGCTTGGGGTGTGTTTGCCTCGGTCCTTGAACACCGCCGGAGGCCGCGAGGAGGAGCGCGCCAGGGCAGGTGCCCAGCGGCTGGGCACGGCTCGCGGTCCCCTCCCGCGCGCCGGGCTGCGGCAGGACGGGTCGCTTCGGGATCTGAGTCGGCGGGGCTCCCGGCCGGGTCAGACCCCGCATCTAGCACGTCCTCGTCCCCCGAGGCGGCTGGCTTACACTCTGCATTTCTTTGCGCTCTTTCAGGACAACGCTGGCAAACTACGCTCCGCAGCCATCTCGCTCTTGGTGAACATTTCACATCCGCGTTTCCCCTTGGCCTGCGCGATCTGTCATGAATCCAACCACACCGAGTGTAACTGCGGGTGGGGAGAAGCGCCCAGATGCCAACGGTCCCCGCCTTTGAGAGTCGACGGCAGACCAGTACTTGCTTGTGGTTTGTTGGGGGGAGACTAAAGTTTTGAATTCCAATTATGTGCAGAATGCTCAAACTTCTCACGCGGACGGAGCGGACAGTGCAGGAAAGGGGACTCCCATAATTCTGGGATTGCATTTTGCATCGCGTCTCCCTGAGTTCCGTGCTAAGGCTCGGATAGGGAGGGAGCCGGGGCCCTGGGCCAGCACTACGGGTGGAGAGGGTCTGCTGGCAGCTCCGCGCGCCCCTGGCCATGTCGCCTTTAAAGCCCTACCCCTTTGCGTGGCCTACTGAGGGTTTCCCGGGCCGGCCGGGGTTGCTTCCTCCCTGCACGTTCTCTCTTAGCGCCAGACAACCCCAGCAGACGAAGCTCCTGGGAGCCGAGAGCTTTTGACTCCCCGATTCCTCGCTCCCCTCCTCCGCGCCCGCCGAGGGGTGGCCCTCAAGAGCCGGACTTTGCCGGGCCCGGCCCCGGGGGGCTGGGACCATGGTGTTTCTCTCCGGAAATGCCTCCGACAGCTCCAACTGCACCCACCCGCCGCCACCGGTGAACATTTCCAAGGCCATTCTGCTCGGGGTGCTCTTGGGGGGCCTCATCCTTTTCGGGGTGCTGGGGAACATCCTCGTGATCCTTTCCGTGGCCTGCCACCGGCACCTGCACTCGGTCACACACTACTACATCGTCAACCTGGCGGTGGCCGACCTTCTCCTCACTTCCACGGTGCTGCCCTTCTCCGCCATCTTCGAGATCCTGGGCTACTGGGCCTTCGGCAGGGTCTTCTGCAATGTCTGGGCGGCGGTGGACGTCCTGTGCTGCACGGCTTCCATCATGGGCCTCTGCATCATCTCCATCGACCGCTACATCGGCGTGAGCTATCCTCTGCGCTACCCCACCATCGTCACCCAGAGGAGGGGCCTCATGGCCCTGCTCTGCGTCTGGGCGCTCTCTTTGGTCATCTCCATCGGGCCCCTCTTCGGCTGGAGGCAGCCGGCCCCGGAGGACGAGACCATCTGCCAGATCAACGAGGAGCCGGGCTACGTGCTCTTCTCGGCTCTGGGCTCCTTCTACGTGCCGCTGACCATCATCCTGGTCATGTACTGCCGGGTCTATGTGGTGGCCAAGAGGGAGAGCCGGGGCCTCAAGTCGGGCCTCAAGACGGACAAGTCAGACTCGGAGCAGGTGACGCTCCGCATCCATCGCAAAAACGCCCCGGTAGGAGGCAGCGGGGTGACCAGCGCCAAGAACAAGACGCACTTCTCCGTGAGACTGCTCAAATTTTCGCGCGAGAAGAAAGCGGCCAAAACGCTGGGCATCGTGGTCGGCTGCTTCGTCCTCTGCTGGCTGCCTTTTTTCTTAGTGATGCCCATTGGTAAGTCTTTACATCAGCTCTGCCCCTTCTGCTATCTTAGACTCGCAGTCCTGGGTGGCCGAGGAAGGATCTGCATCTGCATTTCAGACGGCAAAGCTAGGAGGGCAGTTAGGAAAGACCTCCCTGTAGAAAAGTAAATTTTCATTCCCTTTCTACTCCAGTCTCACTCATTTTCAGTCCTAGGGCACTACTGCAAAGTGGTTTCCCACCGATGCAGATTAATTGGTCTTCCTAATAAGAACATTAACTTCTGCTAATGCTTTTAAGCCTGTGTTTGACTTAAAAACATCCATCCTTGGATTTCAAGTCTCTGAGTCTCCTCCACCAGGCACTTAGGCAGGGGCAATGGAATGTCACTTTCATCTCTGCTGCTGTGGACTGCAAATTCTCTTGGCCTAAAAATAAGCACGATGCTTATCCTGAACAAACTTGTGCAATTTGATTATTAGATTAGATTATTCCTAAGGGTTAGTGAAAATGGTCTGCTTATGTTCTATATCTGTGTTCATTTTGTTTTCTGGATTCTCTGTGGAAGAAACTATAACGGGCTACTGGCAAGAAAAAATATATCTCCGAAACAGTTTAACCTTTAAAGAATTCAATATACTGTTTCCAATAAGTAAATACATTCCCCTTTATTTTAATGCTAAGTATTAAACCAAACAGTAATGTTACAGATCCAATTTTCACAAATGCTGAATGAGCTGTTGTCAAAACTAATTAGTTCATTATAAGTGTCAGCAAGCTGATGCACTTGGATTCATCATTTACCTCTGGAAGGCCTTCCTGACAACCTAGAATGGTTGTTTACTATTTTTAGTTTGTGAGCTCAAATGTAGAGCCACACACATTGGTTATCCACTAGCTCAAGCAAACAAAAAATTACAATAAAAAGTCATAAAAGTCTGTACTTTAGGGTTAATTTACATGGCATGTACTGAAAGTCCTTTTATTGGCAACACCAAGTGGTCATTGCAGCTATTATTTTTTGAGGGCTAACTATGTTTCAGATGTTGACAATTTGATATCATTAGTCCTCCCAATAACTAAGTGAAGTGATGTTATTATTCCAAAACCAAAAGTCAGGGGAAGGAATTCTTCAGGTTCTAAAGCTTTGCTACTATCATAACCACTAGCCCCATGTGTCTATTGAATGTAAATTAAAATTAAAGAAAATTAGTATTCAGTTGCTTAGTCCCACTGGACCATTTCAAGAGTTCGGCAGCCACATGTGGCCAGCGGCTACTGCCTTGTACAGCAGAGACAGAGTATTTCAATCATTGCAGAAATTGCTACCTAACACGGCTGCTTGAGAGGCCCTTCCAAGTCCATTCCCTGGCCTTTCATCATTACTGCATTCTCTGCTTCTAGAATGACATCACAGCTTTGATTGTATTTATACAACCTTCTTTACCTGAGCCACTGCCTCCTTACCTATCATCTGCATCCCATCCCTTCCTCTTGAAGTTTGCACATTTGTTATGCATCTGTTCACCTGTCAAGTATTGTATTTATTAAGCACTTGTTCTAGACACTTAGGGTGAACAAGGCAGAAAAGTCCTTGCCCTGAGATGTTTGCAATCTTTGGGGGGAAATAGACAAAAACAAACAAATATACCTTTAAAAGTCAAGGATTAACAAGCACTATTTTAAAAGTAAACAAGATAATAAGATAGAGACTGGGATGACAATGCGGTGAATGGCATGAAAAGTCTTCTCTGAAAAGGTGATATTTGAGCAGAGACCTGACTGAAGTGAGGAGCAAGCTTTGCAAATTCTAGGAGGAAGAGTTTTCTGGGCAGAGGCAATAGCCAGTGCAGAGCTGGCAAGGAACCTGACCTGTCTTTTAGGCCAAAGTAGAATTTGCATATTATTCTAATTGTGATGGGAAGTCATCCAATCAGAGAGGCTTTAGCACGTGAGTGGCTGGTCTTATATTTTTAAAGGATGGTTCTGGCTGCTGGGAGGAGTAAGGGCTGTTTCCCAGATAAGAGTTGAAACAGGGAGACCACTTAGGAGACTGTTAGATATATCAAGAAGGGAAAAGTAGGGAAGCCCTGTAGTCAGGTAAGACAGGTGGGCATGGTTCAAAGTGATCCCAGTTCAGTTCAGTTGGTCAGTCATGTCCGACTCTTTTCAACGCCATGAACCACAGCACGCCAGGCCTCCCTGTTCATCACCAACCCCGAAACTCATGTCCATTGAGTCAGTGATGGCATTCAACCGTCTCATTCTCTGTCATCCCCTTCTCCTCCTGCCCTCAATCTTTCCCAGCATCCGGGTCTTTTCAAATGAGTCAGCTCTTCGCATCAGGTGGCCAAAGTATTGGAGTTTCAGCTTCAACATCAGTCCTTCCACTGAACACCCAGGACTGATCTCCTTTAGGATGGACTGGTTGGATCTCCTTGCAGTCCAAGGGACTCTCAAGAGTTTTCTCCAACATCACAGTTCAAAAGCATCAATTCTTTGGCACTCAGCTTTCTTTATAGTCCAACTCTCACATTCATACATGACCACAGGAAAAAGCATACCCTTGACTAGACGGACCTTTGTTGACAAAGTAATGTCTCTGCTTTTTAATATGTTGTCTAGGTTGGTCATAACTTTCTTTCCAAGGAGTAAGCGACTTTTAATTTCATGGCTGCAGTCACCATCTGCAGTGATTTTGGAGCTCAAAAAAATAAAGTCAGCCACTGTTTCCACTGTTTCCCCATCTATTTGCCATGAAGTGACGGGACCAGATGCCATGATCTTAGTTTTCTGAATGGTGAGCTTTAAGCCAACATTAAGTTTGGACATAGCATATGAAAAAAAGAAAGGAGTAGAGATAACTTTTGGGTTTTAGGCCCTAACAACTGGGTAAATAGTAGTATTTCCTGAGATTGGAGAAACTAAAAAATGATGGAGTGGTAAGGGGCTGGCAGGAATGTGAAGCATTATTTTATACAGTCCATGCTGAGAAGTGTCTATTAGATGCACCATAGATATGTCAAGTAGGCAGTTACATGCATGTATTTGGAGCTAAGAGGGGAAGCTGTTTATATTTATCCAAGTTTATGATGTAAACTTGGGACACATCAACATATTTCCACAGAAATGAAAGGATATGCAAGTGAGAAAGTGTGGAGAGAAAAGAGAGATGAAGACTGAGCCTTGGACCCTGATATCTGAGGGTCAGGAAAAGGAAGAGAAATGATCAGCAAAAGAAAGTGAGGAGTGGCCAGGGAGGTAGAAGAAGGTGATGTCTCGGAACCTGAATGGAGATGTTTCATGACGGCAGGAGTCATCAGCTGTCACGTGCGGTTGCTAGACCGAGTCAGAGGAGGACTGGGGATCCACACTGGACTTGGCCTTGTAGAGGTCTTTGGGGATATGGGGAAGTCCTGAAGGAAATGGCAACCCACTCCGGTATTCTTGCCTGGAGAATCCCACGAACAGAGGAGCCTGGCAGGCTACAGTCCATTGGGTCGCAAAGAGCTGGACACGACTGAGCAACTAACACTTTCTCTGAGGACAGTAGTTTCAGCAGAGTGATGGAGACGAAAGCCTGATTGTGCACTTTTTTGAGAGAATGAAAGGTGACGTGAAAGGGTTTTACTAGACTGTGGAACAGGGAAAGGCAGTGTAGCTATAAGGATCTAGGGAAAATTTTCAAAGGTGGGAGATAGGATATCATGTTTAGTTTCTGATGGAAATGATGGCCTAAAGAGATCCTGATGGTACAGGCAAGGNGATATATCAAGAAGGGAAAAGTAGGGAAGCCCTGTACTCAGGTAAGACAGGTGGGCATGGTTCAAAGTGATCCCAGTTCAGTTCAGTTGGTCAGTCATGTCCGACTCTTTTCAACGCCATGAACCACAGCACGCCAGGCCTCCCTGTTCATCACCAACCCCGAAACTCATGTCCATTGAGTCAGTGATGGCATTCAACCATCTCATTTTCTGTCATCCCCTTCTCCTCCTGCCCTCAATCTTTCCCAGCATCCGGGTCTTTTCAAATGAGTCAGCTCTTCGCATCAGGTGGCCAAAGTATTGGAGTTTCAGCTTCAACATCAGTCCTTCCACTGAACACCCAGGACTGATCTCCTTTAGGATGGACTGGTTGGATCTCCTTGCAGTCCAAGGGACTCTCAAGAGTTTTCTCCAACATCACAGTTCAAAAGCATCAATTCTTTGGCACTCAGCTTTCTTTATAGTCCAACTCTCACATTCATACATGACCACAGGAAAAAGCATACCCTTGACTAGACGGACCTTTGTTGACAAAGTAATGTCTCTGCTTTTTAATATGTTGTCTAGGTTGGTCATAACTTTCTTTCCAAGGAGTAAGCGACTTTTAATTTCATGGCTGCAGTCACCATCTGCAGTGATTTTGGAGCTCAAAAAAATAAAGTCAGCCACTGTTTCCACTGTTTCCCCATCTATTTGCCATGAAGTGACGGGACCAGATGCCATGATCTTAGTTTTCTGAATGGTGAGCTTTAAGCCAACATTAAGTTTGGACATAGCATATGAAAAAAAGAAAGGAGTAGAGATAACTTTTGGGTTTTAGGCCCTAACAACTGGGTAAATAGTAGTATTTCCTGAGATTGGAGAAACTAAAAAATGATGGAGTGGTAAGGGGCTGGCAGGAATGTGAAGCATTATTTTATACAGTCCATGCTGAGAAGTGTCTATTAGATGCACCATAGATATGTCAAGTAGGCAGTTACATGCATGTATTTGGAGCTAAGAGGGGAAGCTGTTTATATTTATCCAAGTTTATGATGTAAACTTGGGACACATCAACATATTTCCACAGAAATGAAAGGATATGCAAGTGAGAAAGTGTGGAGAGAAAAGAGAGATGAAGACTGAGCCTTGGACCCTGATATCTGAGGGTCAGGAAAAGGAAGAGAAATGATCAGCAAAAGAAAGTGAGGAGTGGCCAGGGAGGTAGAAGAAGGTGATGTCTCGGAACCTGAATGGAGATGTTTCATGACGGCAGGAGTCATCAGCTGTCACGTGCGGTTGCTAGACCGAGTCAGAGGAGGACTGGGGATCCACACTGGACTTGGCCTTGTAGAGGTCTTTGGGGATATGGGGAAGTCCTGAAGGAAATGGCAACCCACTCCGGTATTCTTGCCTGGAGAATCCCACGAACAGAGGAGCCTGGCAGGCTACAGTCCATTGGGTCGCAAAGAGCTGGACACGACTGAGCAACTAACACTTTCTCTGAGGACAGTAGTTTCAGCAGAGTGATGGAGACGAAAGCCTGATTGTGCACTTTTTTGAGAGAATGAAAGGTGACGTGAAAGGGTTTTACTAGACTGTGGAACAGGGAAAGGCAGTGTAGCTATAAGGATCTAGGGAAAATTTTCAAAGGTGGGAGATAGGATATCATGTTTAGTTTCTGATGGAAATGATGGCCTAAAGAGATCCTGATGGTACAGGCAAGGGAGGACACAAGAGGGTTTGAAAACGATGGGGAAGCCAGGGTGTATGAACACAGAGGCAGTAGGTAAGGAGAGGAAAGGTCAAGATCACTCCAAATACATGCATGTTCTCCATGAAATAAGACTCATGGTCATCTCAAAATTTGATGAAATTTATGTCAAGGCTATGGTTTTTCCTGTGGTCATGTATGGATGTGAAAGTTGGACTGTGAAGAAAGCTGAGCACCGAAGAATCGATGCTTTTGAACTGTGGTGTTGCAGAAGACTCTTGAGAGTCCCTTGGACTGCAAGGAGATCCAACCAGTCCATTCTGAAGGAGATCAACCCTGAGATTTCTTTGGAAGGAATGATGCTAAAGCTGAAACTCCAGTACTTTGGCCACCTCATGCGAAGAGTTGACTCATTGGAGAAGACTCTGATGCTGGGAGGGATTGGGGGCAGGAGGAGAAGGGGACGACAGAGGATGAGATGGCTGGATGGCATCATGGACTTGATGGACGTGAGTCTGACTGAACTCCAAGAGATGGTAATGAACAGGGAGGCCTGGCATGCTGCGATTCATGGGGTCGCAAAGAGTCGGACACGACTGAGCGACTGAACTGAACTGAACTGATGTATTTTTAAAACTAAGCTGATTTTAATTTCAGAATGACTAAGAGAATAGAAAACATTCATTTCTGAAAAGCAAATGTTCCTACCAAGCCAAAAGCATCATTGTGAGAGTTAAATTTTAGATGTCGATAATGCTGATGGCTTCAGCCTGGCTTTATACATCAGGAGCAAATTGTAGTCAGATGAAAGTACACATCAGCTTAATTTCTCTTTCTTTGGGTTCCCTTCTGTATAATTCTGCTCAACATTTAAAAGAAATGAACCGAATATCTAAGTGTTTATGAAAATGTCCTGTGGTATCTCTATTCCCTATTTTCAATAAATTGAGTTGGAAAGAAAAAAATAATTAAGATCATCAACTAAGAGTGAGGAAGGAATAGGAATTGATGGTAGTTTGAGGAGTAAAAGAAAATGTGAAAGATCAGTCTTTGAGGTGAGAGAGTAAATAGATTATGGAAATTCTCTAGAGTAACCAGGAGGTCCTGAGGACATGTTTGAGACTTAAGGTCATATATTTAAAGGAAGACCACTCAAGAAGGCTGAATGCAGGTCTCTCACAGCTAAGAGGTTGGGAATGATAGGGAATGTTACTGATGACTGAGTATATCTAGGGACCAAAGTAAAGACAGGGAGACTGTGAAGGAACATAGATCAGATTGTGCTGTTTGTGTGCTCACTCAGT
Organism: Oreotragus oreotragus; assembly: GCA_006410675.1. Classification (NCBI taxonomy): domain Eukaryota; kingdom Metazoa; phylum Chordata; class Mammalia; order Artiodactyla; family Bovidae; genus Oreotragus; species Oreotragus oreotragus. The sequence goes on along the minus strand of SJYX01000593.1, from coordinate 329,470 downwards.
CGTGTCTGACTCTTTGTGACCCCGCAGACTGTGGCCCATTAGGATCCTCTATCCATGGGATTATCCAGGAAAGAATACTGGAGTGAGTTGACATTTCCTCTTTCAGGGGATCTTCTTGACCCAGGGATAGAACCACATCTCCTGAGGCTCCTAGATTGGATTGGGGTCATACAGAGCCAGATGGTGGGAACAGCTCAGATAAGGATGGGTGACTGGGAGTTTGAGACTTCCAGTGGTGGCTTCGCTCTCCAAGATGATGAGCGTGATAGATTGGATCTTGAGTCCATCTAGGGAAAAGAAGACTCTGGTCTTATCAGAGCTTCTCTTGTGGATCTGCTGTCTTGGGAAGCTGGTAACATTGAAGTGAAACTGGGCACAAGACCACCAAACCTACCAAATCTATGATCCACAGTTTCTTTTTGACACCAAACAAGTATGACATTGTTTCTTCCCAGAGTGATTGGCTGTATAATAAGTGCTAGGCACTGTGTTAGAACAAAAAGTTGACCAAAGCACAGACTCTGCCCTCAAGGGTCTCACAGTCTAGTTAAGGAGACAAATTGAAAACAATGGTCATAAATCTATGAGATTGGTCCTCAAAGTGATATTACAAACGCTAAGGAATAGAATAGTGAACGATGTCTGGAAATCACTACAGAAGCATCTAGGCGTATCGCAGTTAACTAAGCAGGGACTTGAAGACTGCACTACATCTCATGAGCCATCAGTGAAACGTTTGTTTTTAGTAACTATCTTAAGTACATTTTTCATGCAAAATGTGGAGAGAAGAATAAATATGCCATTATGTTATTATACCCAAGGGACATGAGCTCTTAAGTAGGACAAGTAGTCTCTTGGGAAGAGAGCTTATGGGTTTGCCCTCAGCTGCCAGAGGACAGAGGGCTTGGAAACTGAAACCAGAGCAGGGGTGGGTGTACTGTGCAAAGCTGAGGGATGAAGCACCCACCTGTGCAGGAACCAGACCAGGATAATCAGGTGAGGGGGGACCTCCCATCTCGTTGTGAAGGCCCCTCTGGATTTGTGAGAAGGCTCTGTCTCCCCATGGACTCCACACTTCACTCTCTCCTCGGTTCTTCCCCACCAGGGCTGGGTTGGTTGGTGGGCTGAATAGCCTGATTACAGGTAGAAATCTGACTTTTCTGCCTTCAAGTCTAAGTCTTACTAGCCTTGTCGCCTTCCCATATCCTAAATATTTTCCTGAAACCGAGAACCCCTTCAGGGGAGGGAGATCACACTTGACATAATGATCAGTCATTTATACCTTAGAGTGAAGTTTTTAAATTTTATTTTTGCTTATTTATTTGTATTATTTTGGGTTGTGCTTGGTCCTTTCTGCTGTGCAGGGGCTTCCTCTAGTTCCAGTAAGTGGGCTTCTCTTGTTGTGGAGCATGGGCTCTAGGGCATACGGTCTTCAGTAGTTGCAGCTCGTCAGGTCTAGAGTAAGAGCTCCGGTGCTCCAAGGCGTGTGGGATCTTCCTGGACCAGGGATTGAACCCATGTCCCCTGCATTGGCAGGTGGATTCTTAACCACTGAACCACCAGGGAAGTCCTAGAGTGAATGTTCTTAGAAAACAAGTTTTGATCAAAAAGCTAAATAAAGAGAAGCTGTTAGTCTTCAACACTGGAGAAGGCAATGGCACCCCACTCCAGTACTCTTGCCTGGAAAATCCCATGGATGGAGGAGCCTGGTAGGCCAGTTCATGGGGTCGCAAAGAGTTGGACACGACTGAGTGACTTCACTTTCACTTTTCACTTTCACGCATTGGAGAAGGAAATAGCAACCCACTCCAGTGTTCTTGCCTGGAGAATCCCAGGGACGGGGGAGCCTGGTGGGCTGCCATCTATGGGGTCGCACAGAGTTGGACATGACTGAAGTGACTTAGCAGCAGCAGCAGCCTTCAACATATGAAAGAAGGAAGGGTATAAACTGTGCCTCAAGGAACCTTGGGACCTGGAGTGTGTGTTTCATCTTTGCCTATTACGTTCTTTTGTCTAGAGCTGACGTACCAAAGACAGTGTGCTGGATAGAGAAAGTATTTACCTGAGATTTCAACCTAGGCTTTCTTTTTTCATAAAATATGGGATGTTATATGGGTCAGCTGCCTAGTATAGCACCTAGCACAGAGCAAATGGCAATAAATGTTAATCTTATCTGAATTCATACGTTTCACAGATCATTACTGACATATGTTGATGTGGGATGTTGCCATGAAGAGTGGATGCCTTTGGAGGTCTGGGCAAAAGAAAGCAGCAGAAAGAAGGGGATTGGGGGTGGGGGAAGCATTTACTGAACACTCTGTTATATGCATCAGAACTCTGGACACATCTGATTTACATTCAAAATAAGTATTATTATTGCACTGAGCATTATATCTGAATGAAAGGAGAGAGCACTGGGCTGAGCTGTGGTTCAGATGGACTAAGGGGATTGGGGGTGGGGGAAGCATTTACTGAACACTCTGTTATATGCATCAGAACTCTGGACACATCTGATTTACATTCAAAATAAGTATTATTATTGCACTGAGCATTATATCTGAATGAAAGGAGAGAGCACTGGGCTGAGCTGTGGTTCAGATGGACATTCAGTTCAGTTCAGTCGCTCAGTCGTGTCCTACTCTTTGCGACCCCATGAATCGCAGCACGCCAGGCCTCCCTGTCCATCACCAACTACCGGAGTTCATTACTATTTGAGAATTATTTTAAAATAAAAAAAAGACAGCACAGCAACTTCCCTGGCAGTCCACTGGTTAAGATGCCATGCTTCCACTGTAGAGTCTGTGGGTTTGATCCCTGGTCGGGGAACTAATATCTCACATGCCACATGGTATGGCCAATTAAAAAATAATTTTTGAAAAAGTTTATAGATTTTTTTTTTAAAAGATAGCACATGGTAAGGAGGGAGAATGTTTTAAGATGCAGTGTCCAGAAGAAGGCAATGCAGGCAAGATGATTATGAGGTGGAAGCAGTGCTGCTGCTGCTGCTAAGTCGCTTCAGTCGTGTCCAACTTTGCACGACCCCACAGACGGCAGCCCATTGGGCTCTGCCATCCCTGGGATTCTCCAGGCAAGAACACTGGAGTGGGATACCATTGCCTTCTTCGGGAAGCAGTGAGGCATAGTCATTTATTCATTCAACAAAATTTCATTGAGCATCTCCTATGTGCAAGGTAGCTAGAGAATCCCTGGAGATAAAGACAAATCCTTGCCCTAGTGGAGCTGAAAATCTGCACAGTTCAATACTTAGCAAGTTTCAGATGGTGATATGTGAAAAGTAGCAAGAAAAAGGGGTGAGTGCACATAATGACATAGAATTATGCTTGTGGATGCCCAGGCCAGTTAGAAATTGCATTTCTTTGCTGCAGGTACAAAAGAACAGCCCCCTGATTCTTATGGAGAAGGCTGACTTCTGAGAGATAATGGTGTGGAGAGAATCTAAGAACCACTTTGACTTTAAGATAAGAGACCAGTTTTTCAGTTACTCTAGCTGCATCACATAGGTAGGTGTGTGTGTGAAGTCATGTCCAACTCTTTGCGACCTCATAGACTGTGGCCCCCAGGCTCCCCTGTCCATGGGATTTCCCAGGCAAGAATACTGGAGTGAATTGCTATTTCCTTCTCCAAGGATTATCATTTCCTTCTCCAGGGGATCTTCTTGACCCAGCGATTGAACCCACATCTCTTGCATCTCCTACGTTGGCAGGCAGGTTCTTTACCAGCTGAGCCATAGCCCCTTGCTGCACCACAAATCATCTCAAAACTTGGTAACTTAAGGCAACAACCCTGCTACGGCTTGCGACCATAGGGCAGTTATGAGTCAAGGTCTAGGTTATTGGGCTGTCAGGATGTTAGAATTGGTGGCCGCTCTTCCCCCAGTAGTTGAAACCAGCTCTCCTGCGGTGTGGCACTTCTCTCCAAGAGAATCAGGGCAGAAACTGCCAGGCTTTTGAAGCATAAAACCCAGACCTGGCCCAGGGTCACTTCTGCCTCGTTCTGCAGGAAAACCAAGCCACTGAGGCCAGTATACCTTCAAGGGGAGGGAAACAGACTCACCTCCTGGTGAGAGAGCAGATTCGCAAAGGGATAAGGGGATTTATTGCAACCATCTTCCAGTACATTTTCCTCACAACTGTATCAGGCCGCATTTCTCATTCATCTTCCAGTTACTTATTGAGAATGTCCCATATATTGGGCTTTATGAAATGTAACCATGTAAAAACAACCTGGGTGTTTGCCTTCCTGCAGGCTTCTAATCTCCATGAGGAGATAGACATGAATCAGATAACCACATAAAAACACCAAAACTGTGTACAAGGAAGAGGATGGAGTGGTACCTTGGAAATATGGCCTGTGGAGAAGAGTGACCCTGGGCAAGAGGGTAGAATAGGCTTGCTGGGAAGGAGAGCTTGACCTTCTTGACCTTGATCTTTGGGGCTGAGATCTGTAGACCAAGGAGCTGTTCATTGGTTAAAAGGAGACTGGAGGGAATGAGATGATAAAGACTCTGATAAGACTGGACTGAAGCTGGAGAAAAAGGGAGCTAACTGAATAAGCCCTGAGAGTCATTTTTATGAGTTTGCGTTTTTATTTGAAGATGACCAGGAACAAGAATGACATGATCAAGTTTATATTTTAAATTATCAGAGGCTTAGCAAAAAGAAGACTGGCCAGACCAGTTGGGAGACATTGACCCAGGACAGGTGAGAGATACCTTGCCAAATAGGATCCTTCTCACTCGAGGTTGAAAATATTTATTTCTGCGAGCTGCCACAGAGTTCTCAAATGCCTCTTGTTGTCATTGCCTCCAGAGCAGATTTATGAGAAAAGCTTTCCCTGATCACAAATAGTCTAACCAGACTTGGCTTTAAATTAATTGTGGCTCTTTCCACAAGATGAATGTGTCATTGGAGATTTACCATCCTATTCCAAAGAATGTGCCTCAGGCTCAGAAGACGTCTACGATGAGTTCTAACAAAGCTTTGAACAATAACTGACTCTTTTAAACCAGCTGCGTACCGGCAAGTCAGTACTCTGAAAGAAACACCACTTAGGTATTACTGTGTTTTCTTATTTTGTGGTTTCAGGTTCAGGCGGGAGGATTTTTCCTAAGGCATTTTCCTCATTGGATAGGTTCACCATCTTTCAGTCCTTTAACTTGGTTTTCCATCTGGACATGTGTATAGTGACTTTTCGCCTTGAAACTGCCTTTTTCTTTACTATTTGAAATCCCCCCATATTTTTATATTTGAAACCCACTCCCCCAGTATCAGCCATTTTTATTCCAATTTTGTATTGTGCAATCACTCATCTGTGCTCTTTGGCCAGTGTTTGTTAAGGCACTGAGTTTTACTTCTTTTCCATTTGTAAGTTTATTGTGTACATTGACCATACTAATCACTTATTACTGTATATCCTGGGTTGCCGGTTTTCTCATGCTGTATTCAGACATGCTGAGAAAATATAGCTTCTTTATTTTTCAAAAACTGATGTGATCGTTTTCATGAACTCCCAGGGGACACACACACACACACACACACACACACACACACACACACATACACTTTTAGTTAAACCCAGTAAGTCCAGTCAAATCCAATCATTTAAGCAGCATCTTTATATACTCTGCATCTCTTGGATAACTCAGCATTGCAGCTTTGCCTGCTAAATTGTTAATCAGGGGCACACATTATGGTTATTGGGGTAGTGGGTGATAGGAAATTATCAGGTCCTAGGTTGATCTCTCCAGAGAAGGCAATGGCAACCCACTCCAGTATTCTTGCCTGGAGAATCCCGGGGACGGCGGAGCCCGGTGGCTGCCGTCTATGGGGTCGCACAGAGTTGGACACGGCTGAAGCGACTCAGCAGCAGCAGCAGCAGGCTGATGTCTCACGGTGAATTTTAGTTTCCGGCTCTGGGGGTGTTGTTTTAGCCTAGTGGCTGGCCCCAGGTGCCAGTCCCCAGCCATCACACAGCTGTCCTCGATGAGTCTGAGGGTGCTCACCCACCGACAGTTGCCCCACCTGATGACTCAGCCCTCCTAAGTCACTATAGGTTTATCTGTTTTGCCTCCATTTGGTTCCTGACTGGGGTGATGCTTGTTCTGTTGCCATTGGCCAAGGAGTCACTTTGTCCGTAACAGCCCACATGATCACTGTTCACAGGCTCCTGAGCTAAATTCTCGATGATGTTTCATCATTGTCTGAAGGCATGGAGAGCCCTATGGGTTCCTCCAAGTCCACACCACTCACACCACACCTCACCACACCACACCACACCACTCCATACTACACCACACCACACTACTCCACACCACACCAAACATTTGTGCCAACCCACACCTACTCTTCTGCACCCAGCCACACGGGCTGTCACTTTAGCAGAGGTAATAGCCCTCTTTGTATCATCTCCCAGATGCCAGGATGGAGAGTGGGAAAAGGCACCTTCATTTCCACCTCTGCAGTGCTTGTCAAGAGGGGAGTTCGGGAACACCAGGCTTTCTCTCTTCACTTCCTCCTTCCCCACTTCCCCCCACTGTCCACCTGTGGAGGCCAGATACAGAAAACTTTCCCTTCCTTTTTCTGGCTAAAAGGGACCCTCCTTTGAACCACATACTCCTCCTCCATGCAGGCAGAGAGAGGTATAGGTTTGCCAAAAAGGGAATAAAGTTGAGGGATATTTAACAATTTTATTATCTTTATACATATTTAGCAACTATTCTTCTCATTTGATTTTTTTTTTTGCATTTTATCCTTTTTGTCCTTTTACAAATACATAGACTTTTAACATTTTTATGTAGTCTCATATTTTAATGTTTCTTCATGGATTGTGCTGTCTAAGGGACCCTTGGAGAGATCTTCCCCCATGCAACTCAGATAACCTCTATTTTCTCCTAGTTCTTTTAGAGCCTCATTTATCATCTACCTGGAATTTAGTTTTGTATTTTGATAGGTGATGTCTAACTGTATTTATGTTGAAATGGCTAGCCAGATGTTCTTTTTTTAAAAGATTTTTATGTGGACCATTTTTAAAGTCTTTATCGAATTTGTTACAATATTGCTCCTCTCTATGTTTTGGTTTCTTGGCCCTGAGGTATGTAGGATCATTGCTCCCTGACCAGATTGAACCCACACCCCCTGCATTCAAAGGCGAAATCTTAACCACTGGACCACCAAGGAAGTCCCTAGCTAGATACTCATGAAAGACTTTTTGAGTAACCTATCCTTTCGCAAAAGACTTTTTGAGTAACCTATCCTTTCGCATCTTCTTTGGGAAACTACCTTTGTTACATTAGGAAGAATCTTGAATCTATTTTGGAATTCCCACTTCTGTTACATTTATCTGTCTCTCTGCTATTACTGCTACATTTTAGTTTCTGTGGTTTCCTAATACACTTTCATATTTTGGGGGTGAAGGCACCTGGATGAATATTATTTTTCAACATTATTTTGTCTGTCTTTTCACGTTCGTTCTTCCAGGAAAAGTCTGAGCTCATTTTGTCAGTTACATCTCCTACTCCACCAATACCACTGTACACATACATGCTCTCACACATACATACACAAATCCTGTCACATGTTATCCATAATTTTTGGATGCAGCTAAATCAGTTCAGTCGTGTCCGACTCTGTGCGACCCCAGAGATGGCAGCCCACCAGGCTCCCCAGTCCCTGGGATTCTCTATGCAAGAACACTGGAGTGGGTTGCCATTTCCTTCTCCAATGCATGAAAGTGAAAAGTGAAAGGAAAGTTGCTCAGTCGTGTCTGACGCTTTGCGACCCCATGGACTGCAGCCTACCAGGCTCCTCCATCCATGGGACTTTCCAGGCAAGAGTACTGGAGTGGGGTGCCATTGCCTTCTCTGAATTTTTGGATATATAGATCAATTTGAAAGGCATCATCTTTATCACACCGAGACCTCCTGTTAAGAAATATGAGTATGTAAGTCAACTGTACTTCAATAAAAAATATAACATTTCTCCATTTACTTCCCAAGTTATTTTTTTGACTATTGTTTACACTTTTCTTTTAATCACACTTACTAACATGTTCTTGAAAAAATGACTGTTACAAAGAAGTTGGGAAATGCTGCTTTGGTATTTCATCATTAGATATGACACTGTTGGTTTTTAGATCAATATCCTTCATCGTATCAAGGAATTATCTTCTACAGTTTGTAGAACAGTTTTATCAAAATGAATTTTTAATTTTATCAAATGTTGCCTTTTTAATATGCATCAATATACTATTTTTCATTGACATTGAGTTGATAAATTTTATTTCCTAATAATAACCAATCATGTATTCTTGGGTTAAATTCTAGCTGATCAGTGGTATCATTCTTTTTTATGTTGCTACATTCTACTAAATATTTTATTTCTGGTTTCCATCTATATTTCTATGTGAAATGAATATATTTTTTTATTTTACAGTGGTGTTTTTGTTGCTTTTTTAGTTTCAAGATTATGTTAGCTTTATAAAATGAATTGCGACCTTTTTTTTTTCTACTATCTGTAACAATTTAAATAGCATAAGAATTATGTGTTCCTTGAAGGTCTGAAAGAACTTTCCCATAAAACATCTGGGTATAGCACCTTTTATGGAAGCAGCTCTTGGAGACTGTTTTCTATTTCTTCCATGGATAGTGGTCTATTCTGATTGTCAGATTTGATAGTCTTTGTTTTCTTCTTTTCTGTTTTCCTTCTTCTTGAGGTCCTACATTTTAGCACAGAATTCTACATGAAATTCTGCTATTTTTTCATTTCTTTTCACTCTTTCTCATTTTGTACACCATCTACTTATGTTTTCTCACTTTTTGTCTTCACTGAGGTGTCTTAAAAGCATGTTCATTTCATTAGTTTTTTTCAGAGAACCCACATCCTGAATTTATTAATCATTTTTCTCTGTTTTCCAGGGCACTAATTTAAGCTCTAGACATTTCCTTTGTTTTTCTGGTTATATTTTGTTATTTTATGTTAACGAGCAGAATGTTTGGTTCATGTATTTCAATTTTTCTTGTCTAAGATTAAAAATGACCAAAGTTGTTCATTTTCATCCCTGCAACTTGAGTTTCTTGCCTTACGTTTTGCTAGGCAGTGCTCTCATCCAGTTTTTTTTTCCCTCTGTTTGTAGCTCCTTAGTCATATATGAACTGAAGAGGATTTCTTATATTTTTGTTGTTGTTGCTTGTTAATTTGAACAGTAATTGGTGCTTTTATCCCCTACTTTTTTGGTTGTTGTTGTATCATTTTTATTGCAAAATTTCACTTATGTGATTGTGATGATCAAAACTGTTATATTATTTATTGTCACTATTTTTCAAAAAACATTAAAACAAACATTATCTAGAGTTCTGTGTTTCAAAAGAGTAGAAACTATTTAGAAGATAAAAATATATAAATCTGTAGGCTGTTTGAACAATAGACCTAAGGAGGATATTGTTTATTTTTTCTTCTTTTAGTTTATTTATTTTCAATTGGAGAATAATTTACAATATTATGTTGGTTTCTGCCATACATCAACATGACTCAGCCATAAGTATACATATGTCCCCTCCCTCTTGTACCTCCTTCCCACCTCCCACCCCATCCCACCCCTCTAGGTCATCATAGAGCACCGGGTTTGAGCTCCTTGTGTCATACAGCGAATTCCCACTGGTTATCTATTTTTGCATATGGTAATGTATATATCTCAGTGCTACTCTCTCAATTTGTCCCACCCTCTCCTGCCCCCACTGTGTCCACAGATCTCTTCTCTATCTCTGCGTCTCCATTGCTGCTCCGCAAATAGGTTCATCAGTACCATCTTTCTAGGTTCCATATCTATGTGTTAGTATGCATGTGTTTTTCTCTTTCTGATATACTCACCGTGTATAATAGGCTTTAGTTTCATCTACCTCGTTAGAACTGACTCAAATGTGTTCATTTTATGGCTGAGTAATAGTCCACTGTGTATATGTACCACAATTTCTTTATCCATTCATCTCTCAGTGGACATCTAGGTTGATTCCATGTCCTAGCTATTGTAAATAATTCCGCAGTGAACATTAGGGTACATGTATCATTACCAGTCAATTATAACTGATAACAATACATGTACCCTAATGTAGTGGGATTGTTGGGTCATATGGTAGTTTTTTTTATCCCCTACTTTTAAAAACCAATTTCAGATTTACTGCATTGTGGTCAAAGAATATAAACCCAATAATTTCCAGCTTATGAAATGTATTAGCTTTTTTGATTACTTGATATATGATCAATAATTAGCACATTTAATAGATTGAATGTTGCTAAGATATATTTTAATGTTATCAGTGGTGTTTTTGAGATCTTTATCCATTATTTATTATCTTTATCTCTACTTTGTCAGTCAAGAGAGGTGTGAGAAACCTTCCTATTGCTACTGCGAATAATTCTTCCAATTCTTTCTTATATTTTTAACAAGTTTTGCTTTAAATTTGATGTAGATGCCTAATACTAGAAAGATTAAGTCAATAATACTGTTATTTAAAGAGAGGCTTTTGTCCTATTTATTTTTCCTTGAGATGTACATTTTAAAAAATTAATATTGAAGTCTCAAACATATTTTTGTTTACATTGTCAACATATCTTTGCCCATATTTTTATATATCAGATTGTGTATCTTGCATCAAATGGATTTTTCAGAGTCTGTGCATCTAATCTGGATGTTATTCTCCTAGTAAAAATTTAACTAATTTCCATTGATTATAACAGATACATTTGGATTGATTTTGTCTTCTCGTTTTATACTTTCTGGATTTATGCTTCCTTCTCTTTGTTTTCTGCCTCTTGAAAACTAGGGCCATTTTATTTGCTTTTTAAATTCTGCAGTATTTTGGAATTTTTAATTCTACTACCAGATCATCTTTGAGCTTTTGAAAAACATTTTTTAAGCCTTCATTTCTTAAACAGCCATTTCCATCACCCACATTTGCCCATATAAGGGAGGAAGCTTATCACCCCTATTTTCCCTTCTTCCAGAAACCTCCATACAATTTTGTGTTTTAAATGTAGTTTATTGCTACTAAATGTTCACATTTCCTATCCTGTCTTTTGTATCTTTCTATAATTTAGTTTAGTAATACAAATAGTCCTCCTATTATACACTATGATTTACTCACTCAGAATTCTGGATTTTGCTTTATCTACCATGTGGAACAGTGACCAGCAAACTATGGCCTATTTTTGTAAATAAAGCTTTATTGCAACACAGCCATGTACATTTGTTTACAAATCATCCATGGTTGCTTCCATGCTATAGTGGCAGAGTTGAGTAGCTGCTGAAGAGACTGCTTGGCCCACGAGGTTTAAAACACTTGCTGTTATATTAAAGAACAGTATAATGCCAAATAAATTTTGATCAATAAAGATGTGGGAGAAGGAAATGGTAACCTACTCCAGTATTCTTTCCTGGAAAATCCCAGGGACAAAGAAGCCTGGCGGGCTACAGTCCATGGGGTCGCAAAAGAGTCGGACATAACTTAGCAACTGAATAATAAGGTTGTAAGCCAAACACATTTTTTAAGCCCATATATGTCTGAGCCTAAACACATAAAAGACAACAGCTCTGAGTACAGAACTTGAATTATGTATTTTTTTCATTTCAAAATACTATTGTTTACTCTTCTATCTCTTGGTATTCAGTGCTTTATAAGTAATTGGAGGCCAACTTGATTATTTGTTTTTTTTTTTTTCTAAGTGTTCTTTTTATTTATGTGTTTATTTTCTAACCAAGCTATTTATAGATTTTTTTTTCCCTAATCAAATTTATAAATGTCTTCTGGACATTTCTGGTACGGTGGTAACTTTCTCATTGTTATTGCCTGAAACCCCATGCTCTTTTATTTTTTTTGGTTCTGAAGCTAAAGATAGAATCTTCTGGTGATCACTTTGTCTGCTTTATTCTTTCTCTTGGAATGAATAGTAGCTGTTTTGGATTTCCTCCGTTTGCCCCCTTTCCTTTTGCTTTTTTTGCTCATCTTAGGCATCTTTTCGCTATTTTCCTCTGACTTCCAAGTTTCTCAAGTCTGTGCTCTATTATATCTAGCTAGCCTTAGTAACAAGCTACCTCTACCTCCTTCCCTCCAGTTCAATCCATTTTATTGGCACATTGTTCCATCTTCATTATTGCCTATACTGCATTATTACCTACACTTGTAAACCCAATAGGTCCTTAAATCGCATTTCAGTGCAGCACAGAGATTCCCCTCCCTATCACTGTTTTTTCCTTAATTTTTATTGGAATATAGTTGATTTACAATGTTGTACTCCTTCCTGCTGTACAGCAAAGTGAAACAGTTGTACATATATCCACTCTTTTTAAAACTCATTTCTCATATAGGTCATTACAGAGTAATGAGTAGAGTGCTCTGTGCTGTGTAGTAGGTCCTTATTAGTTATCTATTTTAAATATAGTAGTGGGTATGTGTCAATCCCCTACCTCCCAATTTATCCCTCTCCCACTTACTCCCTAGTAATCATATGTTATTTTCTACACCTGTAACTCTATTTGTGTTTTGTAGATAAGTTCATTGGTACTCTTTTTTTGATTCCACATATAAGTGATATCACATGATATTTGGCTTTGTCTGACTTAGTATAGCACTCTCTAGGTCTATCCACATTGCTGAAAATGGCATTGTTTTGGCCTTTTAATGGCTGTGTGATATTCCGTTGTATATATGTACCACGTCTTCTTTATCCATTCCTTTGTTGATGGACATTTAGGTTGCTTCCATGCTGACTGAGCAACTAACACTTTCTTTCTTCCCTGGTGGTGCAGATGGTAAAGAATCTGCCTGCGATGCAGGAGACCCAGATTCTTGGGATTTCCCAGGCAAGAATAGTGAAGTAGGTTGCCATTCCCTTCTCCAGGGGATCTTCTCAACCCAGGGATCGAATCTGGGTCTCCTGCACCACAGGCAGATTCTTTACTATTCGCACCACTAGGGAAGCCCAGAAAGAAAGTGTTAGTTGCCCAGTCAGCATGGAAGCAACCTAAATGTCCATCAACAAAGGAATGGATAAAGAAGATGTGGTACATATATACAATGGAATATTACAGAGCCATTAAAAGGCCAAAATAATGCCATTTGCAGCAATGTGGATAGACCTAGAGAGTGCTATACTAAGTCAGACAGAGAAAGACAAATATCATGTGATATCCCTTATATGTGGAATCTAAAATACGGGTACCAATGAACTAATCTACAAAACACAAATAGCTCCAGTCCATGGGATCTCAGACACGACTAAGCGACTACTGGCTGGATGTTGTAAGTAGTGCTGCAGTGAACTTTGAGGTGCATTATCACTTTGAGTTATGGTTTTCTCAGGGTATATGCCCAGTAGTGGGATTGCTGGATCATATGATAACTCTATTTTCAGGCTTTTAAGGAACCTCCGTTCTGTTCTTCATAGTGACTATACTACTTTACATTCCCACCAGCAATGTAGGAAGGTTCTCTTTTCTCCACACCCTCTCCAGCATTTATTATTTGTAGATTTTTTTGATGGTGGCCACTCTGACCAATGTGAAGTGATACCTTATTGTGGTTTTGATTTGCATTTCTCTAATAATTAGTGATGTTGAGCATCTTTTCCTGTACTTTATAACCATTTGTTTTCTTTGAAGAGATGTCTGTTTTGGTTCTTCTGCCCATTTTTTGATTGATTTGTCTGTTTTTGTGATATTGAGCTGCACAAGCTCTTTGTATATTTTGGCAATTAATCCCATGTTGGTTGCTTCATTTGCAAATATTTTCTCCCATTCTGAGAGTTGTCTTTTCATTTTGTTCCATGTACTGTTTTAAAAGTGAAGTTTTATACCTGAAAATCTCTGATTCCTCAGATCAGTCTCATATACTGAACAGTTGAATCTTTCCATGTAAACAGTAATTCTCTTTTTGTTCAGCCTCACGAGGGTGACCTAATAATAACATTTGAAATGGGCTTTGTTTGGAATTGGTTGGGTCCCAGTCCAAACCTTTCAGACCCAGATTAAGGGCCTTTCAGGTGGTGCTAGTGGTAAAGAACCTGCCTGCCAATACAGGAGACATAAGAAATAAAGTTCAATCCCTGGGTCAGGAAGATCCCCTGAAGGAAATGGCAGCCCACTCCAGTATTCTTGCCTGGAAAATGCTATGGACTGAGAAGCCTGGTGGGCTACAGTCCATGGGGTCACAAAGAATCGGACATGACTGAAGCCACTCCACATGCACATGAGGGGTGAAGGAAAAGAATTGTCTTTGTTGTAGTTCACATTTGCCAGAATCTTGATCTGTTTATCCGTAGGGAGCAGAAGAGACAGAAGGACAAGTGTTCACTTTTGCCTAGCAGAGGACAAGAGTCCTTGTCCTGTTTGGTTGACACAGTGAGTGCAATGGCCTCTCCTCCACGTGGCATGACTGGCTCCCTGGGATCAATGTCCCAAGAGCCTCCCTTTAGTTGTTGGCTGGCCTTGATGGGAAAACTGAGAGATTTCCCATCTTGTGTGGACCTCGGCATCAGTACTCTAATTAGACACTCAAGTGCAGTTGACGTTTGTCTTTGAAAAGCTACCCTGACTCTGCCTAGGTCTCCAGGATCTACTATTCCAAGCTTCTGGGGTTGTCACCCAGCAGCAACTGGGAGCCATCTTCCCTTCATCCTGTTTTTGAGATAAACTGAGGACTCCATCCTTCATTCAGGCTGGTGGCGACCAAACTAGTTTCCAGAAATGTCTCAGAGGTTCTGCCTTATGTGTATGACCCTTTCTTAGTGTTTTCAGTAGTGATGCAAAATTTCACCTATTTGTGTATCCTTTTAGATTTTTTAAAATATTTATTTATTTGACTGCATTGAATCTTAATTGTGCCACACAGGCTCTTGGGTTTGTAAAGGATTTAGAAAGAGGATCAGGAGGTTCACTGTGAGCCACACATCCCTGCCTCAACCCTGGCACATTTTCAGGTTGATATTGAAGTGTGCAGCAGAAATGAAAATCAATGGACTTGTGATCATCTCCTTTGGTTTCATGTAAGTTTGTGGTTCAAGGCAGAGCAGTCAGAGGGAGATACCTATGGGGTCAGGCAGGGGCGGAGTCTGTGTAGGTCAGCAGGCTGAGCTTTCACTCTATCACAAGAGGAGGAGGTGAAATCATGTGAAGGGCTCTTGTCTGTGTGTGTGTGCTGTCAACTCACTCGGGTCCGATCTTTGCAATCCCATGGACTGTAGCCCACCAGGTTCCTCTGTCCATGGAATTCTCCAGGCAAGAATAGTTTAGTGGTTTGCCATGTCCTTCTCCAGGAGATCTTCCCAACCCAGGGATCAAACCTATGTCTCCTACATTGTCAGGCAGATTCTGTAACACTAGCGCCACCTGGGAAGCAAGAAACAGAATTTATGTAAGGGATGTGAAGAGTGCTTGTCGTAGGCACTTCAAGCTGTTGAAACAGAACACCATAGACCAGGTGTCTTAAACAACAGATATTTACATCTTACAGTGTTGAAGACTGGGAAATTTGAGGTCAGGGTGCACCATAGTCAGGTTCTCCTGAGGGCCCTCATCCTGGTTCACTGACAGCCAGGTTCTTGCTCTGTCTTGCAGGACAGAGGGTGAGCTGGCTCTGGTCCCTTCATCTCTTTTTAAGAACACGGATCCCATCACAGGAGCTCCGCCCTCATGACCTCATCCACACCTAATTACTCCCAAAGCGGAGGCCCCACCTCCAAATGCCATCACAGTGAGGGTTAAGGCTTCAACAGATGAAGTTGGGGGGAGGGAAGGGACACAAGGATTCAGTCCATGTTAGTGGTGCTTGTGGCCACTTCCTGACTCTAGTTTAATTTCTAGAACAAGCCTGTAAGCTAGAAGCCACTGGGCTCACGAAGGGAAGTAGAAACCAAGGCACGGCAGGGAGGAAGTGACCTCTCACTGGAGTTGCCTGGCTGCCCTCCTGGAATAGAGGAAAGCGCTCTGGCCGTGAGTTTAAAAGCCCTGGGTTCCATCTCCTCATCTGTAGAAAATGGGGCTTGCATGGGACCAGTAGCTTTCCAGCTCCTCAACTTCACAATCCCTGGTTCCAATGAAATCCTTCTCAGACACCCAAGATATAAAATGGTTAAAAGTGGCACTGAGCCCATGAAAATGGTCAGGGGACCCCGAGTCCTGGGCACTGAACCCTCACCTTCCCACCAGGAGTGGTCGGTGGGGCGTCTGGAGCACTGATTGCTCTCTGTTCTAATGGATCTGATTCCACGCTCAGTAAATGGTATCAGAAGAAGTTCTGGAAAAAGTTCAGTCTGCATTTTCAAACGAGCAGGAGGGAAAGTTGACAAAGGGCACATCAGCTGTCATTATTCTGGAATGCTGGCAGAGCCGTCGTCTTTGCCCAAAAAGGGTTTGAGAAGAGAACATTGCACGCTAACTTTGTTTCTTTTTTTTATGCTCTCCGCATTTAGCTTATCGTCGGGGCATTTAGTTGCCAGTGAGAAGCCTGCTGTTTACAAATTGGCTGTGTGGCTTGAGCCAATGTGATGAGAAATGTTTTAAAGGTTACCTGCCATCTGCAGTCATTCACTTTGTAAAATGATTTCACTGTCATCATAACTGAAGGACAATCTCAGAAATGGATTTTTTTCCCCAAAGGAAACTCTAGGAGAGGACAGAACCCCAGAGTAACAAATTACTCCTAAAGAAGTTGTTGGAGAAGGAAATGTCAACCCATTCTAGTATTCTTGACTGGGAAATCCCATGGACAGAGGAACCTGGCAGGCTTTTGGGATCCCATGGGATCCCAAAACAGTCAGATGTGACATAGCAGCTAAACAACAGTGAAGTTACAGCAGTTGTTCTCAACCAGAGGTGATTTTGACTCCCAGGAAATGTTTGGCAATGTGTGGAGACATTTTTAATTGTCACAATATCTCAGCTAGGGTGAGAGATGCTATTGGCATCTTCTGGATAGAGGCCAGAGATGCCACTTAACATGGTACAATATATAGGACAGCCCCACAACAAAAAGGTATCCAGCCCCAAATGAAAACGTTGCCAAGACTGATTAGTTCAGTTCAGTTCGTTTCAGTCACTCAGTTGTGTCAGACTCTTTGTGACCCCATGAATCTCAGCACACCATGCTTCCCTGTCCATCACCAACACTTGGAGTTTACCCAAACTCATGTCCATCATGTCGGTGATGCCATCCAGCCATCTTATCCTCTGTCATCCCTTTCTCCTCCTGCCTCCAGTCCCTCCCAGCATCAGGGTCTTTTACAATGAGTCAACTCTTCACATGAGATGGCCAAAGTATTAGAGTTTCAGCTTCATTATCAGTCCTTCCAATAAACACCGAGGACTTATCTCCTTTAGGATGGACTGGTTGGATCTCCTTGTAGTCCAAGGGACTCTCAAGAGTCTTCTCCAACACCACAGTTCAAAAACATCAATTCTTCAGTGCTCAGCCTTCTTCACAGTCCAACTCTCACATCGATACATGACCACTGGAAAAACCATAGCCTTGACTAGGCGGACCTTTGTTGACAAAGTAATGTCTCTGCTTTTCAATATGCTATCTAGGTTGGTCATAACTTTCCTTCCAAGGAGTAAGGGTCTTTAATTTTATGGCTGCAGTCACCATCTGCAGTGATTTTGGAGCCCCCCAAAATAAAGTCTGACACTGTTTCCACTGTTTCTCCATCTATTTCCCATGAAGTGATGGGACTGGATGCCATAGTCTTAGTTTTCTGAATGTTGAGCTTTAAGCCAACTTTTTCGCTCTCCTCTTTCACTTTCATCAAGAGGCTTTTTAGCTCCTCTTCACTTTCTGCCATAAGGGTGGTGTCATTTGCATACCTGAGGTTATTGATATTTCTCCCGGCAATCTTGATTCCAGCTTGTGTTTCTTCCNGTTTCTCATGATGTACCCTGCATATAAGTTAAATAAGCAGGGTGACAATATACAGCCTTCCTTTTCCTGTTTGGAACCAGTCTGTTGTTCCATGTCCAGTTCTAACTGTTGCTTCCTGACTTGCATATAGGTTTCTCAAGAGGCAGGTAAAATGATCTGGTAGTCCCATCTCTTTCAGAATTTTCCACAGTTGATTGTGATCCACACAGTCAAAGGCTTTGGCATAGTCAATAAAACAGAAGTAGATGTTTTTCTAGAACTCTCTTGCTTTTTCGATGATCCAGCAGATGTTGGCAATTTGATCTCTGATTCCTCTGCCTTTTCTAAAACCAGCTTGAACATCTGGAACTTCACAGTTCATGTACTGTTGAAGCCTGGCTTGGAGAATTTTGAGCATTACTTTACTAGCATGTAAGATGAGTGTGGTTCTGCAGTAGTTTGAGCATTCTTTGGCATTGCCTTTCTTTGGGATTGGAATGAAAACTGACCTTTTCCAGTCCTGTGGCCACTGTTGAATTTTCCAAATTTGCTGGCATATTGGGTGCAGCACTTTCACAGCATCATCTTTTAAGATTTGAAATAACTCAACTGGAATTCCATCACCTCCACTAGCTTTGTTCGTAGTGATGCTTTCTAAGGCCCACTTGACTTCACGTTCCAGGATGTCTGGCTCTAGGTGAGTGATCACACCATCGTGATTATCTGGGTCGTGAAGATCTTTTTTGTACAGTTCTTCTGTGTATTCTTGACACCTCTTCTTAATATCTTCTGCTTCTGTTAGGTCCCTACCATTTCTGTCCTTTATTGAGCCCATCTTTGCATGAAATATTCCCTTGATATCTCTAATTTTCTTGAAGACATCTCTAGTCTTTCCCATTCTATTGTTTTTCTCTTTCTTAGCATTGATCTCTGAGGAAGGCTTTTTTTTATCTTTCCTTGCTAATCTTTGGAACTCTGCATTCAGATGCTTATCTTTCCTTTTCTCCTTTGCTTTTCACTTCTCTTCTTTTCATAGCTATCTGTAAGGCCTCCCCAGACAGCTATTTTGCTTTTTTGCATTTCTTTTCCATGGGGATGGTCTTGATCCCCTTGATGGTCTCCTGTGCAATGTCATGAACTTCCTTCCATAGTTTATCAGGCGCTCTGTCTATCAGATCTAGTCCCTTAAATCTATTTCTCACTTCCACTGTATAATCATAAGGGATTTGATTTAGGTCATACCTGAATGGTCTAGCGGTTTTCCCTACTTTCTTCAATTTAAGTCTGAATTTGGCAATATGGAGTTTATGATCTGAGCCACAGTCAGCTCCCAGTCTTGTTTTTGCTGACTGTATAGAGCTTCTCCATCTTTGGCTGCAAAGAATATAATCAGTCTGATTTTGGTGTTGACCATCTGGTGATGTCCATGTGTAGAGTCTTCTCTTGTGTTGCTGGAAGAGGGTGTTTGCTATGACCAGTGCATTCTCTTGGCAGAACTCTTATTAGCCTTTGCCCTGCTTCATTCTGTACTCCAAGGCCAAATCTGCTTGTTACTCCAGGTGTTTCTTGACTTCCTACTTTTGCATTCCAGTCCTCTATAATGAAAAGGACATCTTTTTTGGGTGTTAGTTCTAGAAGGTCTTGTAGGTCTTTGTAGAACTGTTCAACTTCAGCTTCTTCAGCATTACTGGTAGGGGCATAGACTTGGATTACCGTGATATTGAAAGGTTTGCCTTGGAAACGAAGAGAGATCATTCTGTCATTTTTGAGATTGCATCCAAGTACTGCATTCTGGACTCTTTTGTTGACTATGATGGCTACTCCATTTCTTCTAAGGGATTCCTGCCCGCAGTAGTATATATAATGGTCATCTGAGTTAAATTCACCCATTCCAGTCCATTTTAGTTCACTGATTCCTAGAATGTTGACATTCACTCCTGCCGTCTCCTGTTTGACTACTTCCAATTTGCCTTGATTCATGGACCTAACATTTCAGGTTCCTATTCAATATTGCTCTTGCTATTCAATATTGGACCTTGCTTCTATCACCAGTCACATCCGCAACTGGGTATTGTTTTTGCTTTGGCTCCATCCCTTCATTCTTTCTGGAGTTATTTCTCTACTGATCTCCAGTAGCATATTGGGCACTTACCTACCTGGGGAGTTCCTCTTTCAGTATCCTACCATTTTGCCTTTTCATACTGTTCCTGGGGTTCTCAAGGCAAGAATACTGAAGTGGTTTGCCATTCCCTTCTCCAGTGGACCACATTCTGTCAGACTGTTCCACCATGACCCGTCCGACTTGGGTGGCCCCACACGGCATGGCTTAGTTTCATTGAGTTAGACAAGGCTGTGGTCCATGTGATCAGATTGGCTAGTTTTCAGTGTGTCTGTGCTCTGATGCCCTCTCGCAACACCTACCGTCTTACTTGGGTCTCTCTTATCTTGGACGTGGGGTATCTCTTCACGGCTGCTCCAGCAAAGCACAGCCACTGCTCCTTACTTTGGATGAGATTGCCCTTCCTGACCTTGAATGTGGAGTAGCTCTTCTTGGCCCTCCTGCTCCCGTGCAGCTGCCGCTCCTCGGACGTGGGGTAGCTCGGCTTGGCCACCTCCCCTGGCCTTGGGTGTGGGGTAGCTCCTCTTGGCCGCGCTTCTGCCAAGACTGATTAGTAGTTTATATTAAAATAATTCCTAAATATCAATCAAAATTTTTAGAAACACTGCATTTAAAGCAAAAAAAATTTATTATGATTCAGGCTTTTAATTGTATTTCCACTGTCTTGGCTAGTGATTTAAAACAAAGCAAGCAAAAAAGGTTTCATGTACCTACCAACAATATATGAAGGTTTCAATTTCTCTACATACTCATATTGGTAGGATTTGTCACATCCTCACATCCTTCTTTCCTTTTTTCAGTCTTTTAATTATAACCATCCTAGTGACACAAAGTAGTATCTCATTGTGGTTTTGATTTGCATTTCTCTAAAGACAAAAGAAGCTGAACATCTTTTCATGTGCTTGTTGGCCATTTGTGTATATTCTTTGACATAAAGTCTATTCAAGTCCCTTGCCCATTTTTAAATTAGAATTTGTCTTTTTGTAGTTGAGTTGTAGGAATTCTTTATATATTTAGGATACTAGAACCTTATGAGATATATGACTGGCAAGTGTTTCTCTCATTCTGTGGGTTGTCCTTTCACTTTCTTGATAGTATCCTTTGATGCACAAATGTCTAATTTTTATGAAGTCCAATTTGCCTAATTTTCCCTTTGTTGCTTGTGCTTTTAGTGCCATATCTAAGAAATCATTGTCTGATCCAGGTCACAATTATTCCTAACCTTCTAAGAGTTTCTCATTTTAGTACTTACAAGTAAGAGCCTTTGATCCGTTCTGAGTTAATTTTTATGTATGGCATGAGATAAGGTTCCAACTTTATTTTTTTGCATGTGGAAATCCAGTTGTCCAAGTACCACTTGCTGAAGAGACTATCCTTTTCCTAATGAAATAGTCTTGATGTCCTTGTTTAAATTCAATTGGCTGTAGAATATGGGTCATTTCTGGACTCTGTTACATATTTCATGTGCCTATTAATCTTATGCCAATACCAAACTGTTTTGATTACTGTATCTTTGTAGTAGTTTTGAGATTGCTCGGTTCAGTTCAGTTCAGTCACTCAGTCATGTCCATCCATTTGCGAACTCATGGACTGCAGCATGCTAGGCTTCCCTGTCCATCACCAACTCCCAGAATTTACTCAAACTCATGTCCATTGAGTCGGTGATGGGATGCAACCATCTCATCCTCTGTCATCCCCTTCTCTTGCTGCCTTCAATTGTTCCCAGAATCAGGATTTTGTCTAGTGAGTCAGTTCTTCACATCAGATGACCAAAGTATTGGAGTTTCATCTTCAGCATCAGTCCTTCCAATAAATATTCAGAACTGATTTCCTTTAGGATGGACTGGTTGGATCTTCTTGCTGTCCAAGCTGTCTAAGGGACTCTCAAGAGTCTTCTCCAACACCACAGTTCAAAAGTATCAGTTCTTAGGTGCTCAGCTTTCTTCATAGTCCAGCTCTCACATCCATACATAACTACTGGAAAAACCATAGCTTTGACTAGACAGACCTTTGTCAGCAAAGTAATATCTCTGTTTTTTAATATACTGTTTTTAAATATAGGTTTGTCATAGCTCTTCTTCCAGGGAGCAAGCTTCTTTTAATTTCATGGCTGTAGTCACCATCTGCAGTGATTTTGGAGCCCCCCCAAAATAAAGTCTGACACCGATTCCATTGTTTCCCCATCTATTTCCCATGAAGTGATGGGACAAGATGCCATGATCTTAGTTTTCTGAATGTTGAGCTTTAAGCCAACTTTTTCACTCTCCTCTTTCACTTTCATCAAGAAGCATTCTAGTTCCTCTTCACTCTCTGCCATAAGGGTGGTGTCGTCTGCATATCTGAGGTTATTGATATTTCTCCTGGCAATCTTGATTCCAGATTGTGCTTCATCCAACCCAGCATTTCTTATGATGTACTCTGCATATAAGTTAAATAAGCAGGGTAACAATATACAGTCTTGACGTACTCCTTTCCCTGTTTGGAACCAGCCTGTTGTTCCATGTCCAGTTCTAACTGTTGCTCCTTGACCTGCATATAGATTTCTCAGGAGGCAGGTCAGGTGGTCTGGTATTCTCATCTCTTTGTGAATTTTCCAGTTTGTTGTGATCCACACAGTCAAAGGCTTTGGCATAGTCAATAAAGCAGAAGTAGATGTTTTTTCTGGAACTCTGTTGCTTTTTTGACAATCCAGCGGATGTTGGCAATTTGATCTCTGGTTCCTCTGCCTTTTCTAAAACCAGCTTGAACATCTGGAAGTTCACGGTTCATGTACTGTTGAAGCCTGGCTTGGAGAATTTTGAGCATTACTTTGCTAGTGTGTGAGATGAGTGCAATTGTGCAGTAGTTTGAGCATTCTTTGGCATTGCCTTTCTTTGGGATTGGAATGAAAACTGATCTTTTCCAGTCCTGTGGCCACTGCTGAGTTTTCCAGATTTGCTGGCATACTGAGTGCAGCACTTTCACAGCATCATCNAATCCAGCGGATGTTGGCAATTTGATCTCTGGTTCCTCTGCCTTTTCTAAAACCAGCTTGAACATCTGGAAGTTCACGGTTCATGTACTGTTGAAGCCTGGCTTGGAGAATTTTGAGCATTACTTTGCTAGTGTGTGAGATGAGTGCAATTGTGCAGTAGTTTGAGCATTCTTTGGCATTGCCTTTCTTTGGGATTGGAATGAAAACTGATCTTTTCCAGTCCTGTGGCCACTGCTGAGTTTTCCAGATTTGCTGGCATACTGAGTGCAGCACTTTCACAGCATCATCTTTTAAGATTTGAAATAGCTCAACTGGAAATCCGTCACCTCCACTAGCTTTGTTTGTAGATATGCTTCCTAACACCCATTTGACTTCACATTCCAGGATGTCTGGCTCTAGGTGATTGATCACACCATCGTGATTATCTTGATTGTGAAGATATTTTTTGTATAGTTCTTCTGTGTATTCTTGCCACCCCTTCTTAATATCTTCTGCTTCTGTTAGGTCCATAACATTTGTGTCCTTTATTGTGCCCATCTTTGCATGAAAAGTTCCCTTGCTATTTCTAATTTTCTGGAAGAGATCTCTAGTCTTTCCCGTTCTATTGTATTCCTCTGTTTCTTTGCATTGATCACTGAGGAAGGTTTTCTTTTCTCTCCTTGCTATTCTTTGGAACTCTGCATTCAAATGGGTATATGTTTTCTTTTCTCTTTTGCCTTTTGCTTCTCTTCTTTTCACAGCTATTTGTAAGGCCTTCTCAGACAACCATTTTGCCTTTTTACATTTCTTTTTCTTGGGGATGGTTTTGATCACTGCCTCCTGTACAATGTCACAAACCTCCCTCCCTTGATCTACCCAAACTGAGATTGCTACTTGGTGTTTTTTACATTTCCTAAAGCTTAATGGAAGATTTAAAAGATACTACTTCTTTTTTTTAATATTACATAGAATAGCATAGGTACATGATTTCTTAAATTCAAAACTCTGAAACTTCTAGATTATTAATTTGAGGCTAAGACCTGACTTGATCAGAACTCACCTGGCAGTGAATACAATCTGAACTCACGTGGATCTATAGACTCTATAAGATCTATGAAAATATAGATTTCAGAATATAGAGTTTATAGAATATAAAAATCTACATTTTAAATAAATTTCATGTAACATTTATATTTTATCTTAATTTTATATTCACATATCAAGTTGCAAAAAGATTTATGTGTTTGATTATGGGATGCTGCCCCATGCCTCTCTGGTGGTCTTATTTAATGCATAACATATGATCTGTGTTGCTTTTACAAAATCTGAAACATCCTAGGTTCCAAAACATATAACTCCCAAAGTTTTGGGAAAAGAATGGTGGACCCATGCCATTCTATTAGAGCAACACTGTTTATCTCATGATGCTCAAAACTCTGATGATTTTCTATCTTTGGATAGAAAAACACAAGGAGAAACAAATAATCACAACATATTTTCTGTACTAACATTGATGGCACAAATGATCTGTATTAGTCAATATTTACGTGTGCTATCTCATTTTAAATCTTTCAAAACACAGGTTCTGACAGTTCACTTTAGTTCAGTCATTCAGTCGTGCCCAACTCTTTGTTAACCCATGGGCTGCAGCATGCCAGGCTTCCCTGTCCATTACCCACTCCCAGAGCTTACTCAAACTCATGTCCATTGAGTCGGTGATGGGATCCAACCATCTCATCCTCTGTCTGTGGGGAAACATAGTAAAGTGACCCTTATTAGTCAAAAGTTGGGAGTGGTTTTTCTGAGCCTCTTTTAATATATCAAGAGAAACTGAAAAGGAAAACACTTTCACAAATTTGAGGTCTTGCTTAGCTCCCGTGGGTGGGAAACCAAAAGCAAGTTTTCCTCCTGATGTCTGATCTGGCTCCTGTGGGGGGACTGTTCCTCTCCTGTTTACAGTCTGTTCTGCTTCATCACTCCTGAAAGGCAGCAGACCTGCCCAGATTCCCCTGCACCTCATCATGGGCTGTTGGTGATTTCTAGATGATTCTCCTTCTTCAGGTTAGTTTACACAGTCTGGAAGTTTGAGCCTTTATGAGTTCTTTTAGCTTAAACATTGCCCTTCTGGAACATTCTTTTTTTATATATAAGTAATTTATTTTTCTAAGATTTTTTGATGTGGACTATTTTTTAAAATCTTTATTGAATGTGTTACCATGTTTCATGTTTTTTGTTTTGATTTTTTGGCCATGAGACATGTGGGAATCCCCCACCAGGGATTGAACTCTCACTCCCTGTATTAGAAGGTGACATCCCAACCACTGGACTACAAGGGAAGTCCCTTCTGGAGCATTCTTTAAAATGAAAATGCCCCAGCCAATCACAAGGCCTCTGGTACCTCTAATTCTATAGCCCATTATTCAAGTGTTATTTTACTTAACTACATGATTTCCCCATATAGTTGTGAGGAGATATTTTTATCCTTGTTTTACCTGCCTAAGAAATGCAACTCATAGGTGTTAAATAGTGTAACCAGTGCCACCAAGGTAGTAACAGAAGGGCCATTATGATTTTTTCCTCTACAGTGTGTTAACTTCCTCAATAAAACCATGTCAATCATATGGCAAACGAGATTAGCTTTGGCCACCATCTCCAGGAGAAAACAGAAGACCCAACACTGTCTACCCTGACTCTGTTGAGATTAGCTCTTATAATTCCCTGGATGAAGGGGAGAAGTAGTTATACAAGAGGAACTGAAGTTGGAGAAACCCAGGATAAGCAGAAGGATCAGCAGAAATGAGAGAGTGTGGGAATTAAATTATTAACATTGTGAGTCTAATGTTCGCTGAGTTCTCAGATGTTTTCACATCCAGTCCTTCTCCTAAACTTGCTTAGTAGTCAGAAGTGTTTATGGAGCATCCAGCATCTGCCATGTGCTCAGTTCTAAGTCTAATGAAGGAGACTGGAGAAGGTGACCCACTGGCTCCAAGTCTGATCGGGAAGAAAAGGAGAACATCCATAAAACAATAGTTATCAGGAAAAGCTCTAGGATTCAGAGGCAAGATAGGTCAGGCAGGGCTTAGATGCTCATGGAAATTTCTGTGGAGGGAGTTTTCAATTGGATCTTGAAAGGTAAGGTATGAAAAGTCAAGCTGCAAGGCAGAAGTGAACATGGCATGGTTATGGGCCAGTGAACTCATCGTCTAGAGAGGGTGATTGAGTGTGTGGGTATGAGCACATGTGTGTGCATGCAGGGGACAGCCATCAAGACAACACTGACCAGGTTCAGTTACACCATTCTCCTGGGTGTCTTTTTGAAAACCAGTCAAGGATTTTGATCTTGAAGTAAGAGAACTTGGGGAGCCACTGTGGGTACAAAGAAGGTAGGTGACATGGTGGGATAGGTGACATTCTTCTCCTATGAAGAAATGGAGTGGGGTAAACTAAAGATAGCATTTTGCTCTGAGTGTGAAGTGGAATGGTGGTGCCAAGGACTGATGCTAGGAGGAGGAATACCTTCTGGAAGGCCATCAGTTTTGACCGTATTCCACCTGAAATCATGGTGCATAAGTGAAACTGTAAAAAACTGCTATTCAATGTGAATATGGTAAACTCTAGCCATACGTGGTGCATTAAAGTTAAAATTCATTGACATTGTTGTTCAGTCACTCAGTCATGTCTGATTCTTTGTGACCCCATGAACAGCAGCATGCCAGGCTCCCCTGTCCTTCCCCATCTCCCAGAGTTTGCTGAGACTCATATCCATGGAGTCAATGGACCAACCATCCATGGAGTCCATGGAGTCAACCATCTGACCATCTTGTCCTCTCTCATCCCCTATAACATTAAAAACTTAGTTCCTATTAAAAACATATATAACATTTTTCCCACGTGGTTCCACTGTAAATCCCATTTCATCCATCCCCTCTCCCCTAGGTTTCTCAATGTCCTGGAGATAACCCATACCAGTCAAAAATGCCATGTGGCTCACTGGTAAAGAATCTGCCTGCCAGTGCAGGAGACAAGAGTTCAGTCCTTGATCTGGAAAGATCTTCTGGAGAAGGAAATGGCAACCCACTCCAGTATTCTTGCAGCTGCAAAAACAATTCCATCAAAATGAAAATTAAAAAAATAAAATAAAAACTTATCTCCTCTTTCAAGCTCACCACATTTCAAGCACTCACTAGTGACATATGGCTGCTTGGACAGCCGTATGCCAGTTTCAGTAGCCATATTGACATATGGCTAATGACTACCATACAGAAAAATCTGCATCATCTTGGGATGTTCAGTTGCACTAGATCTAGAAATCAGTAGCAAATATCAGCATTTTGGTAATGAAGGAACTCCTGGGATAGAAATGGGAACTGGTGATGCTAAGTCAAGGGTCGTCTCTCAAGGAGGAGACTGTAGGGGTGAATTTTAGGACATGCATGAAGTTTAGGGGAAAAGGCATAAGGAGAGCAAACAAAAATTTCCCTGAAGTTTTGAAAAAGTGGGAGACACAGCATAGCATAAATCCTGCAACAGAACAGGAAGAAAATGTCAGTTAGGAGGGAGTGGAGCCGATATCAGTTGCCAATATCGAGGAGAAAGAGAACCAGAAAAGAAATTGTGTTTAGTAATTTGAGGTCATTGATGACCTATCAAACTTGATGCTGATCTCTGAGACTGCGATAGGAGTTTGGGACTAGGAACAGTTTCAGGAGACTGGTGGGACCAGGGCTTGGTTCAGAGGATGGAGGAGGGGAAGGAAATGGAGGTGGGGAGCAGAGCCAGACAGTAGGAGAAGCAAGAGGGAATTGTCACCACCCAGGGCAACCCAGTCAAGCATTCCTTCTTTTTCCAAGAAAAGGAAGCAAAAAGATGAGAGACTCTTCAAGGATTGTTTGAGAGGATTAGAAGAAGAAGATACCTGTGAAAACCAGATGGAAGCCTTTATGGTTGGGATTGAATGAGAAAGGGGGCACTGGGAGAGGGTTTAGACTTTCAGGGGGCCCGGGGGATGGGGGGTCAGGAGAGTTATGGGTGGGCTTGTGGCCATTGTCCTCTGAGATCGGAAGACTTGTGTGAAGCCAGGGAATGCCTCTGCTTGGTCTGTTGGCTCTTCTGTCTTCCCTACTTCCCTTCCACTGGATTACTCCTTTAGATAGATTTAATTCTGATTTTTTCTAATGCATTAGACCTTAACACTTATGCACAGTATGACTCCCTAGCTCTCTAGATTTCTCTAAAACTGTTGCAACTCTACATGCACACTGTGTCAGTGTCATCTGTCTTATTTATTTATTTACTTTTTAGCCACCCCATGTGGCATAGGAGATCTTAGTTCCCTGACCAGAGATCGAAACTGCACCCCTTCACATTGAAAGGCAGAGTCTTAACCACTGGGCCACCAGGGGACTCCTAGCATCACTTGTTTTAGATTGTAAGGATAAGGACAAGGTCTGTTTAACTCTTGTTATACAGGGTTCATCACACTACTGTGAACACAGAGGCAATTAATTGAATACCATTTACTTGTAAAGTCAGTAATTACATTTAAATTTGAAGAGCTGGTTTTAAATAATAGATGTATACAGTTAATTAGGTATGCATGCATGCATACATATGTATTGACAACTCTATTGACCAGATAAAGATTATTTGTCCTCCTTGTCTTTAGGGTGAAGAGTTGTTAGAGACTGATTTAATTTTGGATTTTAGTTTATTGGGCACTGACGCTGAATGCTTGTGGACATTATTTGATTGAGTCTTTGCAAACATGTGGAACCGTAGGTATTCTGAGTCTCATTTCAGAGATGAGGAAATTGTGGCAGAGGCTGGTTCTGTAACTTGCCCAGCGTCACGCCATTAAGTACAAGTGGCAGAGTAGGAATTGAAACCTGGTTCTCCCTGGTACCCAGTCTCGTGCCCTTAACATCCTCTGTGTCCTCAGGCCAGTGCGCTAAAGTGATGGGTCTATTCCTGCTATCATGACCGAGTTTGCCACAGCTGTGATCATGCCCACATAAGGATGTGTTTGTTCTCTAGAGCCATAATTTTGCTCTCATTACTGAGAGGCAGAAAAATGGTTATGGGGAAATAACAAAAATAACACCTCCTGGTGTCAACCCAGCCTCCACAGAGGATAGAATGCTTAGCAACTCTTTCAAAGTATCCAAGACAAAACTTGACCTTTCCATATTTTCTCCAATTAGAATTAAATTTGTCTTTAATGAATATGGTTTGAATAAATCAAGACATCCTGTTTTAGCTATGTAACTGGGAAGGTAATATTTTCAATCTGATTTAAAATTTTTCTTTTACCAAGTTCCACAGGGCAAGGAGAGGGAATGTTAAAGTTAAGGATAAAAAGAAACTTCTCAGGACGTGCACTGATACAAACCATATCTGTGGTCATTGTAAATATCTTTCCAAACTGAAGTCCAGGGTTCCCATGGTAACCGCTTTTACCCTAACTGGCTTGCATCATGTTTTTTGTCTAGAAGCCAGTGGAGCGGGACCCAGCTGTGTCACAAAGTTCAGGTGTCAATAGCAGATGGATCTCCTGGGACAAACACCAGACAGGAAAATATTGCATGCACCCAGCCGCTACCTTCCCACACCCTTGCACTTTGCTACTATTCTGACCAAGTGCCCAGAGCTCCCCAGGGTTGGCCATCCTCTCAAAGTCAAACCATCAACTAGATCCAACTGTGACTTTTCTCTTTCTCTAGTGAGCACTGGACAGAAATTAGAGCCACATGCTTTGATCTACCAATGTTGCGTCCATCAGTGATCTTGAGCAATCGTGTTTCATAAGGGTCAGAACATGAATTCAATAATCCAGGCCAATTGCCAGCTGGAAAAATTGTGTCTTGCCTTCCTATGACTCACTCCAGCCTCCAGATGGAAGTGATTTCCCAAGGTCACGGCAAAACACGGTTCAAAGGTGTCTTGTGTGGAGAACGTACAGCATGACAGTACAAGGGAAATTGTACTGAGGGTCAGGAATGTCTTTCCTGTTCTTGCCCTTGACCTTGGCAGATTTGAGAACTTCCGCCCAATCATGAGAGCATCATAGGGACGGCGAATGACTTTCCTCTTCCCCACGCCCTTCTCACCACCCCACCCTACGCCCTTTCTCCTATATTTTAGGCGGAATGAAGGGACCAAGGAAGAAATGTGCCTTCTTTCACTGAATCATTTCCATTTCTTAAAATAAGTCCTTGTTTTCCTCCTTTGGGAAGCCACCCCAGGACTAGAATCTCAAAATATCTTGTATTTACTTTATGTGAGAAACACATTGAGAGCCGACTAGGTGGCAGATACAGCAGACCCTGGCTTCAAGGTGGAAACCAACATATAACCGAGCCTATTAAAGGGCTGTGATTATTACGTAGGCACTGTTAGAAGAGGTTGCTCTTCCAATTTTGGATATATGTGTGTGAGTGTGTGTGTGTGTGTGTGTGTGTGTTGCTCAGTCATGTCCAATTCTTTGAAACCCCACTGACTATAGCCCCCCAGGC